>CAUYUJ010016103.1:180748-235748 GCA_963575745.1 Prorocentrum cordatum | reverse complement strand
CCTCCTTCTCCTCCTCCTCCTCTCCTCCTCCTTCCTCCTCCTCCTCCTCCTTCCCTCCCCTCCTCCTCCTCCTCCTCCCCTCCTCCTCCTCTCCTCCTCCCTCCTCCTCCCTCCTCCTTCCTCCCTCATCCTCTTCCCTTCCTTCTCTTCCCCCTCTTCCTCCTCTTCCTCCTCCTCCTCCTCCTCTTCCTCCTCCTCCCTTCTCTTCCTTCTCCTCCTTCTCCTCCTCGTCCTCCTCCTTCTCCTCCTCCTTCATGCTCAGTTAGCGACCAATCAGCGGCGGCCTTGCCCAAGGTTCCCGAGTAGATTTCCTGGGCGCTGTTGTTGGAGGGTGCTGCCCAGTATGGTTTCAACCTGGCCCTGATGAGCCTCTTGATTATGCTGCACGCCATGCCTCGACTCATCGCGGTGGACGGTATGTGCACGCCGTGGCAAGTTGTGGTGGCGGTTTGCCGTGTCGCCGACCTGTGCATGCGGATCTTCCTGTTGCTGAGAATGGACGACATCCGCGAGCTCCAGAAACGTCAGTCGTGGATGACATTCGGTTCGGCAAGGTTGGCGCCTCCAAGCTGGTGGCGGCCAAAGCCATCGCTGCCTGCCAGTGGTCTTACGTGCGACGTCTTGGCGGCCAACGATGGCAAGGGTATGGCGCTGACCAGTCGCAAAGAGTGCGCCAAGGACGTCGTGCTGAGGTGCAGGCCGATCAGAAGCAGGCTGAAGCGCTCCGCTCGGAACCTCGGCATCGACTACGGATGCGGCCGCCGGGCTGGAGCGATCACCCCCGGCAAGCGTACGGCCACGGCGCTGCGACGAGCAGCACGGCTCAGAACTTTGCGCACTCGGCGCGAGGTAAATGCTCGCAGCGAGTCAGCGTTGGGCTGACTCCAGCTGGGACTTGGGGAGCGGGTTGACCGGGCCGGGCGTGGAGTGGGAACGTGCCCTTTCGAAGGGCTGCTCACTTTTCTTTCTTCGTTTGCGCCCTGCTCGGCTCTCTTTCGCAGTCGACCTTGACCTCCCCCCTGCCCCCCCCCCCACCCCGGATGATCGACCCTGCATATATCAAGAGGAAAAGAAACACACAGACACAATTAATCCTCGATTTCCCAGAAAATATGGGAAAATATGGGAAGTCGGCGGGAAGACAGAAACCCAGAAAATATGGGAAAATATGCGGGATTATTTTATTTGTGTGTATTTATTTGTGTGTCCTGGGGCCCCTTCAATATACCATATATCAGCACGGTGGGCCAGATCCACGCGCTGGCTCAGGCCGTCTGGAACTCGTGGATCCACTGGGGGTCACTTGCGAGGTTCTGTTTGCGGCGGGGCACAGCTCGGGGAGAACTAGACAGACGCAAAGAAGCGTCGATCACCAGGACATGTTGGAACACATGGGAAGTAGGGGGAAGACGAACATGGAGAAAAGATTGAAACATATAGGGAGTCCTGGGATGTGTGTCTAGTTGTTTGTGTGTCCCTGGCCCCCTGTAATGGCTTCGCCGAGCTCCCAGACTTTGACTCTATGGGCGACCTGGCCCGTGTGCAAGGACCGATCTCCGCCGCGTTGGCCTGCTGTCGCCACACTGGCTGGACACGAGGCCCAGGTGCGTCATTGCCTTTTCACCGCGGACGGGGCCAACATCGGCCTCACTACTCATGTGCCCTAGGACAGTACAGATGATGGCGCGCTGGGGTGTGGAGGACTGGCTCCTCGATCGTGCACAGAGGGAGATAGAGGAAGAGAGAGAGAGAGAGAGAGAGAGCGAGAGGGAGAGAGAGCGCAGGTACTTGCAGGATCGTTCCCATCGCTCTTATCCCCCCTCTTCGGCTCCGTCGCCTGCGCAATGGCCCCAGGCTCCGTCGAGCTGGATGGGTTGTGTTGCGAGTGGTTGTTGACGGCACGGTCCTAATTAGCCTCTTTCTGCGAGCAGTTGCCAGGCCCCCCCCCATAGTTCGGATTCTGCGGAAGCTCATGCCGTGCTAAAGTATCTCAGCCGCGTAGCTGTCGCGTCCTTCGTCGTTGTGTCGAATTGTGAATGGGTTTCTTCGAGCTTCGCCCGAGGCCAATTCGAAAGCACAGGAGCCCAGTGCGAACCAGCTGACTCGTGGTGCCAGATTTGCGATCGGGCGGCGGACTTGGGTGGGAGCGTCGCGATGGTGAAAGTTCAGGGTTATACCCGCCACCACCAGTATGTCGGCGGCGAGCGATGGGGGAAGTGAGACTGAGAAGGCGTTCCCAAAAGGCGTCGGGGCTTCTCAGAAGCCGTCGCGTCTTCTGATAAGGTCTTCCCAGCCATCCTGTGGTGCTGGGTTTCCGTTTCGAAGAGACAGTATCCGCGTTCCTTCCTCCTACTTTCCCCCCGCCTCCGCCCACCCCTGCCTCTGCCCTACACGCCAACAAACCATTGTGGTACACCACTCACACGTTTCGTGGTTCGTGGCCCCACAGGGAGGTCCACCGAAGGTACCACTGCTACCGCCCGCATGCGTCCCCACCACCCAGTACAGCGTTTCGTGGCCCCACAGGGAGCTCCACCGACGATCACAGAGCTACCGCTCGCATGTGCCCCCACCACCAAGTACAGCTGTTCGTGGCCCCATAAGGAGCTGCACCGAAGGTCCCAGTGCTACCGCCCGCATGCGTCCCCACCACCCAGTACAGAGCTTCGTGGCCTCATAGGGAGCTCCACGGAAGGTCCCAGCGCTACCGCCCACATGCGCCTCCACCACATAATACAGCGTCTCGTGGCCCCATAGGGAGCTCCACCGAAGTTCCCAGAGCTACAGCCCGCATGCGTCCCCCCACCCAGTACAGCGCTTCGTGGCTCCATATGAAGCTCCACCGACGGCCACAGTGGCACTGTCTGCATGCGCCCCGCCCCCTAGTACAGCGCCTCGTGGCCCATAGGGAGCTCCACCGAAGACGACACCCACAACTGTGGTACGTACAATTGCGTATGGTTCGGTCCTTCGCCAGGCGAATTTGCGAAGAAGGCTTAGGAAACTTCTCAGAAACCTGGTGGACTTCCGAGCCTTCTGAGAAGGCCCGCCCCTTCTCACTTCCCCCTTGGGCTCGCCGCCGAGGATGGTAATGTGGAGCAGGGCGTTTATAAACTATGATGCAATCAATCATCATGCTGAACAAGGGGCCCACACGGGCGCCAAGCTGCATCCTCGGATCCTGAAGCAGTGGCGCGAGCGCGCCGTTCCTTGAGGTTGGCATCCTTTGTCGCGAAGTTCCTGGCCAGGCCAGGTAACGCGGACAAATCCCAACGCTTGCGGCCGATGTCGAGCCGCTTGTTGGGGCTCACGATCCAGCGCCGATGGCCAAGCGTGTTCGATGTGCTCGTTGCTATCGCATCTGCGGTGCCCGCGAGGCCTTCGTTCCTGCTGCGTGTCCCCCCAGAGGTGGGAATCGTGTCTGGAGCGTGGGCCCTCTTCTTTTCTTTGCCGGCTGCGGGAGCCATTCTGATTGACGTGTCCAGATGTTGGCCAAGCCGTGCCGATGCGGAGTGCCCGTTCTTGCACCCATCCTCGGCTCGATGGACTGTGGGCGGGCATGGACCCGCGAACTGGGCGGCCCTTGCAGCCGCATCAGCGAGTTCAGCTGAGGCCTAGGCCCTCCTGCGAGTTTGTTCTGGACGCCAAGTTTGGCAGTCTCCTCGTGGACGCACCCGCCGAGGAGGCACAGGCTTCCTGTCCTCGGCCTCGTACTGGCACTCCTGGGGGATGCGTCCGAGACTCTGTCGTTGCTCGTGGAGCTTCCGCCTGAGTCCGCCAGCGTCGCTTGCATCGCTCGACCGTTCTCGGCCACACCTGGATAAAAACTCCTCCCTTTCCTCCACCCCCCAGGGTCCGTTTCGATTCGATCGATCCAGTTCGATGTCCGGTTGGGCCGGCCCGATCCGATTGGATTCGGACGATTCCGATTTTCTGACGGTCCGATGCGGCCCGATGTTTACGCGGCGTTGTTGTGCATGCTAGCGATGCCGATCTGATTCGATTCCGACTGCATGCATATGCAGCCCGATCCGACGAGGATGTCGATTCGATCCGATTTCCCGATTCGATGCTGACTGATCCCGCCTCCTCCTCCATTTCCTCCTCTTCGTTTTCCCTCGAGGGCCCGTCCTCCCGCTCCTTCTCCGGGAGCGTCGTGGGGGGGGGGGGGGGCGAAGGTCGTCGGCGAGCGAGGGGGGGAAGTGATGAGGAGAGCATCGAGAAGCTCAAGGTCGGTGGCGAGCGAGGGGGGCGACTTCGAGTTTCGAATTTCGAGGTTCGGGACTGTCGGGCGTTTTTGCAGTTTCTTGGCGGTTTTCCAGCCTCGGGATGCTTGCCAGCAGTTGTGCCTCGCCGAGAGCGTTCCGGGGGCGCCTGGATCGTCCCGAACGCCCGCCAGAGACCGAGCTATGGCCCCAAAAACAAATTCGGCGGCGCGCGCGGGGGGGGAGTGAGAAGGAAAAGGGCTTCTCAGAAGGCGGCGCGGCTTCTCAGAAACCTTCGCGCCTTCTGAGAAGTTCTGTGTGTCTTCGGGGAAGGTCTAGGAACTTCTCCGAAGGCCAGGGGACTTCCGAGCCTTCTGAGAAGGCCTTTTCCTTCTCACTTTCCCCCGGGTTAACCGCCGAGAAGGGGTACGCTCCGGTCGTTGAAAGTAGGTGTTTCTGGATTCCCAAATCCCGATCTATTCCAAGCGCCTTTCTATTTCAAGAATTGATATGTTTTTGTTGTGTGTTGCTATTATCTGAGAATGCTTGGCCCAAATATACTTGATCCGCCTTCCTACGGCATGTTTTTATTTATTCCTTCCGACCGACGTGCAGGATAGCAGAGCAGAGGTCGACCTAAACGGTGTTTGGGCGATTTCGTGGGCCGTGTTCGTTTTGATTTCGTTTTGTAGCACAGGCGGATTCAGGACAAACGAAGGGAGCACGAAGACAACACGAAGATGAAAAACACTGTTTAGGAAAGCGCGCCACTGGATCACCCTGTAGTTGAAAAAAGGGGGGAGGTCCGAACCCACCCACCCCCCTCCCCCCCTTCAAAGGGGGGGAGAAATTTTCGACCCCCCCCCCCCCCCCCCCCCCCCTTGAGGGGGGGGGGGTCCAGAGCTCCCCCCCCTCCCCCCTTTGGCGGTGGAAAGCGAGTGGGGGGGTTCGAACCCCCCCCTCCCCCCTTTGCGCCGGGCAGGGGGCTGGGGAGAGGGCCTCTCCCGCAAGGGGCGGGGCGTCTGGCCTCGGGATAATGAGTAGTGAGTAGTGGGTAGATAGTAGTGAGTAGTGAGTAGTGAGTAGTGAGTAGATAGTAGCGGGTCGTGAGAAGTGAGAGTGAGTAGTGAGTAGTGCGCAGTGAGCAGTAAGTAGTGAGCAGTGAGTAGTGAATAGTGGGTAGTGGGGAGTGGGGAGTGAGTCGCGAGTAGCGATTAGGGAGTAGCGAGTTGTGAGTAGTGAGTCTTGAATAGGGCACTGTGAGTAGTGAGTAGTGAGGAGGGAGTAGTCAGTAGTCAGTAGCGAGTAGGGAGTAGCGAGTAGTGAGTAGTGAGTAGTGAGTAGTAGGGACAAGGGAGTAGCGAGTAGTGAGTAGTGAGAAATGAGAAGTGGGTATTGAGTATTGGGTAGGGGGTAGTGCGTAGGGAGTAGCGAGTAGTCAGTAGTGAGTAATGAGTCGGTGTGTCGTGCGTTCTGAGTATGTGAGTAGTGAGTAATGAGTAGTGAGTGGTGAGTAGCGACGTGTGGCCAGTGAGTAGGGAATAGGGAGTAGGGAGTAGTGGTTGGTACGTAGTGGGTGGTGAATATTGCATAGTGAGTAGTGAGTAGTCGTGCGTAGTGTGTAGTGCGTCGTGACTAGTGAGTAGTGAGTACTGAATAGTGAGTAGTGAGTAGCGTAGCGACTCGTGGCTAGTGGGTAGAGAGTAGGGAGCAGCGAGTAGTGAATAGTGAGCAGTGAGTATTGTTAAGAGAGTAGGGAGTAGCGAGTAGCGAGCAGCGGATAGTGAGTAGTGACTTGTGGGCAGTGTGTAGTGAGTAGTGAACTTTGGGTACTCAGTAGTGAGTAGTGGATAATGGGCCGTGGGTAGTGAGTAGTGAGTAGTGGGCAGTGGGTCGTGTTTGGTGGGTGGTGAATATTGAGTACTGGGTAGTGAATAGTGAGTTGGGAGTAGTGAGTAGTGAGTAGTGAGTAGTGGGAGCGTAGTGCGTAGTGATGTGTGGGTAGTGAGTGGTGCGTATTGTGTACCGAATAGGGCGTAGGGAGTAGCGAGTAGTGAGTAGTGAGTAGTGAGTATTGTGTAGTGAGTAGGGGGTAGCGAGTAGTGGATAGTGAGTAGTGTGTTGTGGGCACTGAGTAGTGAGTAGTCAAGTGTGCGTAGTGAGTAGTGGATAGTGGTTAGTGGGTAGTGAGTAGTGATTCGTGATTAGTGCGTAGTGAGTAGTGAGTTGTTATTATTGAGTAGTGAGTACTGCGTATTGAGTAGTGGATAGTGAGTATTGAGCAGTGAGTAGTGCGTAGGGAGTAGGGAGTAGTGGGTTATGGGTTGTGGGTAGTAAGTAGTGGGTAATGAGTAATGCGTAATGAGTAGTGAGTGCTGTGTGGGGCTAGGGTTAGGGTTCGGGGTTAGGGTTGGGGGTTAGGGCAAGGGTGAGGATTAGCGTTTGGGGGGGCAGTGGTCGGGGTCCGGAGCCTGGGGGCGCCGTGGCGAAAGGGGGGGAAGGGGGGAGGGGGTCGAATTTGTCGGCGGCCAAAAGGGGGGAGGGGGGGGGGTTCGGACCCCCTCTTTTTTTGAAAGGGGAGGAGGAGGGGGGGGGTCCCCGACGACGGATCGGGAAAGGGGGGGGGGCGGGGAGGGGGGGGTCCCGACCACAGATCGGGAAAGGGGGGAAAGGGGGGGTCCCCGACGACGGATCGGGAAAAGGGAGGGGGGAGGGGGGGGTCCCCGACGACGGATCGGGAAAAGGGGTGGGGGAGAGGGGGTCCCCGACGACGGATCGGGAAAACGGGGGGGGGAGGGGGAGGGCCCCCCCCCCCCCCCCCCTCTGGGGAGATCCAGCGGCGCACCCTCACTGCTTAGGTCGAGCCCTGCAGCAGAAAGCAGGGTAGGGAATCAGCTCACGTAGCTGACCCTTCATCGCCGTAAAAACAAAGCTCTGATTGGGCGGGGGGCGCCGCTGTCAACCAGGAGTTTTCAGAATTAGGCGGGCATGTTCTTTGGCTGCGACTCTTGTAAAGATTTTGTTTAGGTTCCGGGTCCGGCCCAGGGTTCCCAACAAACCGGCCCAGGGGGAGCCAAGCGGAGAAGGGGCTGACTTGTTTGTGAGGAAGGGCGGCGGTGGTGTTCGGGGAGGTATGGAGGAGGAGGAGGAGGAGGAGGAGGAGGAGGAGGAGGAGGAGGAGGAGGAGCACAGGGAGGATGAGGAGGAGGAGGAGGAGGAGGAGGAGGAGGAAAAGGGGAGGAGGAGGAGGAGGAGAGGAGGAGGAGGAGGAGGAGGAGGAGGAGCAGGAGGAGGAAGACGTGGGGTAGCAGGAAGGTGATATATTGTTAACGCTACGCGTACCCTCACCAGCCCCAGGCCGCCAGCGCGGCGCGGGAGGACTTTGACTGGAACGAAGGATGGCGCGAGCGCCGCCCGCGTCGCCACCACGAGACCAGTCGCAGCAACCCTTACGGTGGCCATTGGGCAGAATGGACAGGGTGGTCCAGCTGGGGGACCGACGACCGCTGGAGCCGGCCCACACGTACTCACACAACCCCGATTCCCGACGACCTCCCCACTCCCCGGTCAGGCCCTTGGCCATCGTACGGGAGTGCCCAAGCCGACTACTCACAAGACCTGCGCGACCCAGAGACAGGACTCTATATCTACAGCGCCCCTCTGGAGCGAGTCGATCTCCTGAACCCCATTGGCGAGGCTCCTGCCGAAACCGTGAAAAGGCTCCAGAGGAACCTGGGTGATTATTTCAATGGCGTGTGGCATCAATGGACGGCCAAGAATCCCCCGCCGACGGGCCGCCCCTGCGCCGACCCTACGCGCCAACACCCCGAGTCCTGCACGCGCTTCCTCAAGGAATGGCTCAGTCACAAGTGCGACGTCTTCAAGATGGACACTGCACTCCACCTTGGGGTCAACTGGGGTGCAGTCCGCGTTCGGTTCAACGACAGAGCTAGGACTGCGTGCACCCCTAAGGCCAAAGGCAAAGGGCCGCGCGAAGACAGCGACGCCCGGTGGACATGAACGGCGGGACCCAGGAGGGCAGCGGTCTCGAGCCAGCCCTGGGGGTACTCCAAAGTCTCGCCCAGGCCGCGCAGGCGGTCGCACACAACGGCACTCGTGGACGCCCCACACTATACCTCAGGATGCCCCTCGGAGCCCCACCCCACGTGGCCAAGGGGCTGGTCGGTTCCTCCTGCGCACCTTCCCGTGTGCGCTAATACCACCTTGGACGTGCCCAGCTGGGGCTGACGGCCCGTCCCAGGCCTTAGAGTCCCTCCCGGGGCGCCACTTTGCGGCTTTTCTCCCCCTGGATGATTGCCGCCCCCCCCGGGCACGCTGTAGGTGGCTCGGGAATTGAACCCTTCCAAGTGGGCCCCGGTTACTGCTAGAGCCCCTGCGGCACCCCCTTTTGCAGCCCCGTGCTGCCCCGCATACTGGCGCCTGGCCCTCACTGGCCATCCAGCCTGGCGGCCTGGCCCCTACCGTTTCTGGCCGCCTCGCACTGTGTGCGCACTCACCGCGGTTGTCAACCGCCCCCCCTTGCCTCTCGCACCTTCCTCGTCGCCCTTCCTTTGAGGTTCCCTCCACCACGTCTCCACTACCCGAGGGTGTTAGCAGCAGGCGCCACTCACACTCTGCCCGCGCCCTTGGTGCTCCCCCCGGGGTACTAGGGCTTGCACGCAGCGGCTTCATCGAGCACCCCCGCCCCCCGTCTACGGCTCCCCCGCATTGATGCTCGGGCCCGATCGTCTTCTCATTATCTCCGCGGCTGTTAGCCGCGATCCCCCTCTCCAGTGCCGCGTCCACCAGGGGCGCTCACTCACACATGACTGTCTCGACGCACGTGCCGACGCTCCCCCCGGGGCGTCGAGGCACGCTGACAATAGTCACCCCAGTTCGACTGTCCCGCTGCCCCTCGCGGCTATCCCCGCACTGGAGGGCCACGGTCCGCCCTTGACGCACTTTCTCCGCGGCTGTTCGCTGCGACCCCACTCGCAATATACTTACCCGTTACGAAAGTTATTCATCTTGAGCGCTGACGACTAGGGCGTCTCCGAGTGGCCCCCCGTAGACTCCTAGCACGGCAGTCTTCGGCTTGGCTCGGCGTGAGAGATTTCCGGGGTTCTCCCTGATAACATTAATAGTACATAACCAATTCAGGATAAAATCCCCCCCCGTAAAATCACAAGGGAGAGATCACTCCCGGTCACTTCCAGGCAACTCTGAATCTCTCCCCGTATGAAACCACAAGGAAGAATCACTCCCATACCACTTCTCACCACAGCGCCCACACTTGTCAATTTTAGCCTAGATGAGTTAACTTTCGTAACGGGGATGTAGTACCCATTCCTCGCAGGTGTTAGCTGCGACCCTACTCACGGTATTACAACCATTTTCTGCGGCTGTTAGCCGCGACCCCATCTACAGCACGCCCCTGGCCCTCAGTGCTCCCCCTGGGGCGCGCGGGCCTGTGGGTCCTTCGTTATACGTCGGCTGTCTCGCGGCGGCCCTGCTGGGCTGGCTGGGCTGGCAGCTTTCGATATTATTTGGTCGGCTCTCGCAGCAGGAGCGCACGTGCCCTTCACTGGCCATGGCTCCTTCGACGACTCTTTCTTGCGAGTGGGATACCGGCATGCAGTGTCATGGACGCGTTCCAGTCCACGCACGTCCACGCGGTGGGCTTACGCTTGGCTCACGGTACCTTGATTGACGCCGACCTCGCAGGCCTCACGTTGTCATACGCGTTGGCGGTGCGCACGCCCTCCGAGGATGACGGGTTCACTGGTGCGCTTGGGCGTGGTCGTAGGCTTCTGAGCTGTGCCGCGTTAGTCGCCCGTCCTTCTTCGTTGCTCGTCCGCCGCCCGCAATCGGTTTCCTCCGCCTTTTTTCCGCTTGCCAGCCGTAGTTTAGGCAACTGCCTTGCTCCAAGTAGGCCTGGCTTCGCTCGACTCTTGACACCGCGCGGCCGTCCGCTTGCGGTTGCGAACAAGAAAGTAACCTCACCAGCCATGCTGAAACGATGGGTGATATACTTTAACTTTTCGCTCGACCCCTCCAGCTCATTCAGAGACGATGGCGCTGCGCCCTTTCAGACTTGAAGACGCCCGACAGCCCTGTCCAACGGGTCGAGGGGTGAGGAGGAGGAGGAGGAGGAGGAGGAGGAGGAGGAGGAGAAGAAAAAGGAGGAGGAGGAGGACGTTGTCCTTGTTGCTCTGGCTCGCCTCTGCCTGCGTTTCTCGTTGAACCCCACAAACGTCCATGCTCGGGAGGAACAAACGCCCCGCTCGCTTCCAAGGCTTTCCTCGCTCGCCTCGAGAAAGTTCTTCGTTCGCCTGTCGACCCGCCCGCCCCCGCCCCCTGGATCCCCCCTGAGCCGACTACAGCCAAGATGCTCTAAGAAAGATCACTTTGGGGTCAGGAGGGGCTCGGTCTCTCGGGCCGCGTGGAACCTGTTCGTGGCCTCGGCCCGCCGTGGCCAGAAAAACCTTTTTTTTTCTGTCCTTATTATGCGTTCCTCATGCTAGCACGCTGACTGTAGCCCACCCCCTCTGGAAGCATCTCAACACTCCAGATCTGTTCTCACACGTCCCATAGAATTTGTCAGCCTTCTCCATCCCCTCCCCGAGGCAGTCAACAAGCTGACTTCGGAGGGATTGAACGTGATCTTCCACCAGCTGGACATCGCCGACGCCGCATCTGTCGAGGCCCTTCGCACATTTGTAAGCGACAGGTCCGGCGGCCTGCGTGTCTTCTTCGTCGCCGCCGTCGTCTTCGTCGTTTTCCTCCTCCTCCTCCTTCTCCTTCTCCTCCTCCTCTTCCCCCTCCTCCTCCCCTCCCTGTTGTCCCCTCTCTTCCATTCCCGAGGAGGAAAAAACACGAAATAATGAGGAAGGAGAGAGTGAAGAGGAGGGATGGGGAAGCCTGGGGACGAGGGAGGACAGATTTTCCTTTTCCTTCGGGCCCGAAGTTTTTTGGTCGGTCCGGGAGGTGCCAGTTGCAGTTTGTGCCGCTTCAGGCTATCTGGGATCGAGAGTTGCATCAACGGTCCAACCTGGTGACTCAGGACTGGGTTATGATGCGTCGTTTGGCGTTGCAGAATATGACGTCCAAAACTGATAAAGCAACGTCTGTGGCAGGTGGCAGAACCGCTGGTTGTTTTTTTTTGCGGGGCCCTGGTAGAGGGCATTCGAAGCCTCGCGCTCGCCACCTTTTTCAGCCGACTGGAAGAAGAGGCGTCGAGAGGTCCTTCGGCGGACCTCACGCAGCAAGAGGTCACTCGCAGGGTGCAGCTCGACGCGGCGGAGAGTCGCGAGAGACGGTGGTCTTGGGCCCAGGCTTCTGTAGGGCGGGGGGGGCGGGCTGCGCCCAAGTACTCGCAGGGACCCGTCCCTCCAACCCTGCTTGTTTTTGCTGAGGATGGGGGGGGTCGCAGGAAGGCCCGCCCCCCCGGTGGGCCAAGAGGCCCTCGATCAGATTTCAGAGGAAAGGTGCCCATCTGGTGCAAGCCGGCAAGGGACAGCGAGGTTCCGCCGCTGCGGCGGCCTGCGGGCGCGCAGTTGCCACCCATCTCGGCCGAGCAGGTCCTCGACGCAGCGGCCTCCTTCAGCCCAGCGACGGGGCTTGGCTGGGATGCCTTCAGCCCGCGTCCGCTGCTGCAGCAAGCCTCGGCCAGCGGTTGAAGCTTTCGCGAGCATCCTCACGGCCCACGGCCTGGGAGCGGACCCCCTTCGCGGTGGCCCTGTGGCTTGCCATTGTTTTTCTTGACACGGCCTCAGGCGGGGTGCGGCCCATTGGGCTGCTGCCGCGTTGGGCCAAAGTACGGAGCAGGATCCGCCACGGGCCGCGCTCGGAATGGGAGCGATCGGTGGACGAGCGGTTTTTCTGGGGCACGAGCACCGGCACAGCCTGTGACAAGAGCGCGTGGGTGCACAATGCGCTGGCGGCCTATGCGCGCAGTGTACGTGCCAGGTCTAGGCGCGCTGGCTTCCCCCTGCAGTTTCTCAGGGCCTACTGCGCCGTCGATCGCGCGCCGTGCGGGGCTTCCTGGCAGAGGGCGACTAGTCGGGTGACACACCCCAGCGGCACAGTTTTGGCGGGGTGCTCGGGAGCGACATCCCAAGCACGCCTCCTCCTTTTGGCGACACTGCGCAAGGCTGCCTGCGCTGGCCCAACAGTCTGGGTCAAGACTGCGATAGATGATGTCTAGCTTCACGCGGTGGGGGGCCGGCACCGCCAGGGAGGAGCTGACCAGGTCTGTTCGCATCATCAAGCAGGACTTGCAGGACAAAGCCCTGCCCATTTGCCTTGAATCAATCAGGTATCCTTTCCTCTTTTCGCCAGTTGGCGGCAGGTTTGCTTGAAGATTGCGACCTGCCCTTCGGGATGCTAGTGCCCCTTCTGGCAGCGCGTCGAGGGCGGGCATTTCGGCCGAGGCTCTCTCTGGGGGGGGGGCACATGTAAGGACCGGCCAACGGCAAGCTCAAGCAGCTCAGAGTCTCTGCGGTTCGAGCTGAATGCCGCCTGCCCAAAGGGGTGCTCGCTGGAGCTCGCGTCGATGTGTATCAGGAGGGAAACAGCACACAGACACAATCAATCGTCGACGCCCAGGAAAATATGAGAAGCGGGGGGAAGACGAAAACCCAGGAAATATTCGGAAATACGGGGAATCCTGGGATTTGTGTGTATTTGTTTGTGTGCCCCTGGGCGCCTTCAGTGTAGTCGGAGTGGGCCGGCGCGGGGCCCCCTGGTGCTGGTGACCTCCGATGCGGTCCCCGCACGCGTGGACAGATGCTGCGGAGCCGGCGCCCGTCGGCCCCCGCGCCGCGTTCCCTGTTGCCTGCCCGGGGCCGTGGGCTGGGGCCCGAGCTGGCCCCAGAAAAGCCGCGCCCGTGGGCTAGGGTCCCCCTCCTCCCCTCCTCCTCCTCCCCTCCTCCTCCTCCTCCTCCTCCTCCTCCCTCCTCCCCTCCTCCTCCTCCTCCTCCTCCTCCTCCTCCTCCGCCTCCTCCTCCTCCTCCTCCCTCCTCCTCCTCCTCCTCCTCCCCTCCTCCTCCTCCTCCTCCTCCTCCTCCTCCTCCTCCTCCTCCTCCTCCTCCTCCTCCTCCTCCTCCTCCTCCTCCTCCTCCTCCTCCTCCGCCCTCCTCCTCCTCCTCCTCCCCCTCCTCCTCCTCCTCCTCCCCCTCCTCCTCCTCCTCCTCCTCCTCCTCCTCCTCCTCCTCCTCCCTCCTCCTCCTCCTCCTCCTCCTCCTCCTCCTCCTCCTCCTCCTCCTCCTCTTCCCAGGACCCCATGGCGGCCCTGATCTCCACCTGCTCCAGGCTTGGGCTCATGCTTGTAGACCGCTGGAGGCTTGGAGAGGTTCCTGGTGGGCGGTGGAACGCAGACGACGTCCCCCTCGCTGCCCCCCTGGCCCGCAGGGCCTGTTCTGCGGCCAGGGGCCTCTCTGACTGTGCAGGGGTCTCGAAGATTGGCCGAGGCTACGACTGGCGAGGGGCAGGTTTCGGAGACCGCTGTATGAGCTTCTGCACCTCGAGATCGCCGCGGAAGGCGAAGGGTCGGAGCTCGGCGGCACTGGGGGTCCTTGGGGGATCAGGGAGCAGCGAACCTTGAGAGGCCCGATCACGGGGTCGCAGTGGTGCCAACATCGCCTGCGCCAGCGCGACCCGCAGCTGTCAGATGCGACCCGCAGCGCTGAGCCAAGTGCCTGCTTTGCGGCGGCATTGGTACCCTGTTCCACGGGCACTTTGACTGCCCTGCGGGGCCGGCATGGTGCAGGGGCAACCTTCCCCCAGAAGTGAAAGCGGCTGCCGGTCGTCTCGCCCGCTGCTCCGTTGAGCTCCAGGAGCGCTTTGCTAGAGGCCTCCTTCCTGACCCGCGCCAGTTGCTGACCCGAAAGCCTTGGGATCCGTCAGTGGAAATCAGGGTCGAGAGCGGGGGCCTGCAGCTCATACTCCGGGGAGGCCGTTTTTTTTGCGACGGCTCGAGTTTAGATGGCCTGTTCCCCCCCCCCCTCCGCGCGGCAGGGCGGGGCGCGGCCGCCCATGACCGCAAGCGTCGCCCAGTGGCCACGTGGTTCGGGCGGCCCCCCCCCCGAGCTCGCACCCAAACCGGGGGTCCGCTCCCCGAGCTCGCGCCCAAACCAGAGGGCCCGCGACGGCGAGACCTACTCTGGGTGGGATATTAATCGAGGGATGGGCGACAAACCTTCCGACGGAGCTTGCTCTCCCCTCTCCCTCCACCTCCTCCTCCTCCTCCTCCTCCTCCTCCTCCTCCTCCTCCTCCTCCCCCTCCTCCTCCTCCTCCTCCTCCTCCTCCTCCCCCTCCTCCTCCTCCCCCTCCTCCTTCATTCCTTTTCTTTATAAATAACTTATCCCTGTCGCACCCCGAGGCCAGTTTTTGGGGCGGGCCAGGCGTTTCGCCTGAGACTTCCCAACATTTTATGACCCTCTAGCTTTAAACATGGCAACAATTTCACAGATGGAGGGCGGGTGGTTTTCAAAATGTGGCTCTCGCCTTAGCGCCGCGCACATTCGCTTTCAACATTTGCAAGAGTTTCACGGATTGAGGGCGGGTGATTTTCAAAATGTGGCTCTCGCCTTAGCGCCGCGCACATTAGTTTTTCATTTTTGCTTAAAAATGCCAGATATTCACGGATTGAGGGCGGTTCCTCTTCAAAATGTGGCTCTCGCCTTAGCGCCGCGTACATTCGTTTTAAACATTTGCAAGAGTTTCACAGATTGAGGGCGAGTGATTTTCAAAATGTGGTTCTCGCTTTAGCGCCGCGCACATTCGTCTCAAATAATTGCAAGAGCTTCACGGATTCAGGGCGGGTCTTTTTCAGCATGTGGTTCTAGTCTTAGCGCCGCGCACATTCATTTTAAACATTTGCAAGAGTTTCACGGGTTGAGGGCCAGTGATTTTCAATAATTGGTTCTCGCTTTAGCGTCGTGCACATTCGTTTAAAAGAATTGCAAGAGCTTCACGGTATCCCATGATCAACGTATCAGAAATGGTGTTTTGGATGGGTTCCGCATTATGCGGGTGCAAAGGTTGGTTCGCGGTGCTGAAGTCCCAAAAATGGCGTTCTGGCACGATTCCAGATCGTCAAGACGCAGCACTCAGGTTGATCCGTGGCGTGGACATGTTTAGATCAATGTGTTGGCATGCTTCAAGGTCTTCAAACGGTTGTCTTCCAACGAGGCAGTTCGCTCAATGAAAATGAGCCGTTGTAGGGGCATAAGAGGGAGCTTGGAGGGAGGGTTAAGTCCAACATCGTTGATGACTCTTGGGTTTACATTGGTCCTCCTCCTCCTCCTCCTCCTCCTCCTCCTCCTCCTCCTCCTCCTCTGTCTCCTCCTCCTCTGTCTCCTCCTCCTCCTCCTCCTCCTCCTCCTCCTCCTCCTCCTCCTCCTCCAACCCCCCTCCACCCGTACCGACAGCACGTGCCCAACCCCCCCAGCGGATCCAAAGGGGGTGCGATTATTGCCCAATCCACGGTATGCAAGTTTTGTAGCCGTTCGTTTCATGGGTGGCGAGTTTGTTTTGCATTCGGACCGTAGCGGCACGGCCCAGCACCGCCAGAGCAAGCGTTGCCCCCGACGTTCGGCCAAGGTGAGGGCGCACCTTTGGCGCCAAGTGTTTGCGCAAATGGGAGCGCGGGAGGCCCCCCTATCGAACGGGTGCTGGCTCATGCCGCGCGGGCGGACATCCGCATCGGTCGGATTCCGGAATCCGAGAGAGCGGGCAATTCGGAGGCAGGCGCAGCCATCAGTCGCCAGACGGTTTGTCGGCAGAAGGCACATTTGGTGCTGGACAGGCAGACCTTGAAGTCCATACATATAGGGCCGAAGTCTCTTACTCCGAGGAGGGCCGCCATGACCACATATAGGGGCTCATGGCCTGACGCTGGTGTCCCTAGCGGGAGACGAGGAGCTCGGGAGAGGTACTTCGAGGAGGTCACAGCGGAAGAGAGGACCGCTGCTGCTGCTTCTGCGCCCCTTTGCCAGCCTCTGCCCCGCGGGCGGGCTCTCCCCCCAGCCCCCTCCCCCCGAGGACGCACGTGTTGGGGCGGAATGCCCCGAGCGAGCAGGTGCCTTGGAGAGATGGGGGGGGCATTACTCCTCACTCCTCCTCCTCCTCCTCCTCCTCCTCCTCCTCCTCGCTCTCCTCCTCCTCCTCCTCCTCCTCCTCCTCTCGGTGCCGCGAAGGCCTCGGGTCAACAATTTGCCCCCGGGTGCCGCCGCGGCGCTTATGGGGCCAAGGCGAGGGGAAGAAAGGCTCCTTCTTCGCGCGGGGGAAGCACCTCCAAAATGGAGCCCACAGGTTGGGCCCCTGGCTCCCTCTTGGTTCGGTGGCTCGGGGTCGGGGCGGTTCGGGGGGATCCTCCGTGGAGCCAGGGGCCCAGCTTGCGGGGGCCTGCGGCACGGCAGCCGTGGACCCGTCGAGGACAACGGGGCACGAGCTCCGCCGTGCGGATTGCCTCAAAACGTTCGGTGTGGACGAAGATGTGGAGGTTCGAGGTCTGGGCAGCCGCCTCAAGGAGGAGGGACAGGACGACTTGTCCTACCTCGATTTGGAAGGCGAGCTTTTTGTCCTGGGGAAGGCCCTGTCGCTGACCCACGGTGCGGCTGGCTCCAGGCTGCACTGTGGAGGCAAAATGGTCTTCTTCGATGGGCCCTCCCTGGGGTGTTTTCGGCTGGACCGTCGGACATATCCCTCCTCTCCTCCTCTCTCACTTCTTTAGTGGCGTGCGATCCTCCTCCTGCTCCTCCTGAACAACGCGGGCTTCGCGTTCACCATGCAGGACACGACCCCGCAGGGCGTGCAGGCCAGGACGTGCGTCGACATAAACTACCCGGCCGCCTGCGGCAGCCCCCGTCGACGCCGACCCGCCCTCCCAGAGGCCTCTCCGAGGCGTCCCCGCCCGCGGCCGTCCCCTTTGCCGTCGGGACTCGCAGAGGCCTCCAGGATTTCCAGGTCGTGCCAGCGCAACATCGCGACGGCTCCTGTGAGGAGGAGGAGGAGGAGGAGGAGGAGGAGGAGGAGGAGGAGGAGGAGGAGGAGGAGGAGGAAGTCGTGTTGCCGCACGCCTTTCCATCGTTTCTGGCCATCGTGTGGCCAGGCACGCTGGCCCTCCGCAAGTGCATTGTCCAGCGCGTGGCCCTCGCACGTTCTGCACTAGAGTCCCGCCGTGTGTGGGTTCCACCTTCCTGGTACCCATCGGTCGTTGAAAGCAGGAATTTCTGAATTCCCAGACTCCAGTCTACTTTAAGCGCCTTCCTACTTCATTGACCGAGTGGCTTCACCTTGTCGTCCTCCTGAGGGGGCGGACGGAACCCAATCTATTTTGAACGCCTTCCTATTTCATGTTTCTACCTACTTCTTCCGCCCGATGATGGTTCGACCGTGGTTCTTCGGGCCTTCGCTAACCTCTCGCTGGGGCGCTCTTGGGCCATCTTTTTGGCCCGATGGTGCCTCCGAGATCGCCCAGAAATAAGTTTGGCATCATCTTTGGGCCGTGCGACGGGGGCTTGGAGCCTCTTTTGAGCAGTCTTGCCCTGGTGTAGGGTTGTTTCGAAAGGGTCCTGGATCTTGGGGCAGCCTTGGCAGGAAAATGATGCGCTGGCAGAAAACAAAGAACGGCTTCATTTCTTTCAGTAATATGTTTCATTTACCACGGGGGCTTCTAGAGAGCTTCTCGGATGCCTGGGGGTCCTTTGGGACCTCGCAGGGGTCTGTTTTGGGGCACTCTTGGGCTAGGCATCTGAACGAGGATCTCGGAGCCGTTTGGAATGATCTTGGTGTCACGTTGGGCCCTTCCTGGGTCTTCTCGGGGGAGTCTCGGCCAGTCTTGAGACCGAGAAGGAGCGCGCCAGGGAGCAGAAGGTGGGGCGGCGTTCTTCAACGCTGTGGCGCCAGTTGGTCTACGAACTATCACGCACGAGCTACACTGCAAGACAGCCAAGGTGCATTCTCGCACGACCCAGCGTGCCAGTGGAGCACGGTGGCGGACTATGGGACGAAGCGAATGCTGCTGTCCTTCCAGCCCCTGCTGCGCCCTGGCGGCCGCATGATCGGGGTGTCGTCGATGGCTGGTATTCTGCGGCGAACCCCGGGGGGAAGTGAGAAGGGGCGGGCCTCCTGAGAAGGCTCGGAAGTTCCCTGGCCTTTGCGAAGTGTTCTAAGCTTCCCTCGAGGGCACAGCGAGCTCCTCAGAAGGCCGGAGGGCTTCTGAGAGAGATGCCCCGCCGCCTTCTAAGAAGGCCTTCTCCTTCTCACTTCCCCCCCTCGCTCGGAGCCGAGGTATGCTCGGGAAGAAGTACTCCGCGGCGCTGCAGGACCTTCCCTGAGGCCACCTACTCACCGCCGCCCACCAGGCCTTGCCCAGCCGGGGCCGCCAGGGGCTCTGATGTGGCGCATAGACCCTCCTGGCCTCGGCCAGGAGGGCGTATACAGTCGAAACCGATCGTAAGGATGGGTAACCTGAGAGGAGATGTGCCGGCACCGATCCCAGGCTTCGTGGGGTTTCGAGTGGACGTGAAATTTGGGGCCCAACCCTGGGATATATGATGCGGGGGAGTCCATCCTCGACATGGGTGTGTCCGGATAGCCCCCCATTGGGGTGTATCCCAGGGTTTCCCCCTTTCTTTGAGCGGCCACACTTCCTAAGGGGTAATGTTGCATCCTTGCCTCTTCGGTCCATTCTTGACTACGTTCGACGGTCAGCCCCGCTCGAAAGCGCTTCAGCATGGGCGTCCAATGGGGCTTGCATCCTCATCGCGCACCCTTCCCGCCAGTGTTGACTGTGCACCATCCCGTGACTGGGCTCGACCTGAGCGGTGTTTTGACGATTTCGTAGACCGTTGTCGTTGTGAGGTCGTCTTGGCGAATACAAGCGAAAACGAAAAACACTCTTTGGAGCGATCCCTGCCCCGTGACCCAGGACAGCCTCAGCCAGGCGTGGTGGTGTTGTGCAGGCGCCCCCCTCAGGGGCCGCGACAGCGGCGGATAGGCATAGGGGGGGACGCATCGACCCCCAATCGCCCATTGATCGCCGATAGGGGCCCGATAGCCCCAACCTGCCCAGGAGCGTGCGGATTCACCATCGGGGGCCTATCGCCGATCCTTCGGCGATGTATCGCCGATTCCAGGTCGATGCATCCCCCCTGATCTTTGCCGCCCACTCCTGCTGCAGGACCGCCTGACCAGCCCCAGCCTCACGCTCGAGCAGCTCGACGCCATTGCCGAGGAGTTCGTCGCCGCCTCGGCCGACGGCAGACAGGCCGAGGCGGGTTTCCTCGGCGGCGGCGCGTACGCCACGTCGAAGACGCTCATGTCGGGAGTCATCAAAGGGGGGCTGTGCCCCGAGGGGGTGTGTGAGTTCGATCGGTCTTAGCACCGAACCGCCCAGAACAGGTGCCGCCTGGCCGCCGGCAGCTCCCGATGGTTGCTGATAGGTGGGGCTTGCGGGAGGCATCCGTCGCCGAGCGCGTTCCGCTACTCACAGAGCGCCCACTCGCAAAAGTCAGAAACAACAGATCCTCCTCGATGTAATGGATCGTAAATCCCCCGCGGCGGATCCGGGCCATTTGCGAGTAGATCATTTGCAAGTAGTGGAACGCACTTGTCCAATCTGTTTGCGGCAGTTCGGTGCGCCAACGGATCGAACTCATGCCCCCCTTCCACGGCCACCCCCCCTTTGGTGGATCCCGCTCATGACCCAGCTGCACAGGGTGGTTGCCAGGGACGTCCCCTCGCCGCCGGGGCTGGTGGCGGCTGTCTGCCCCGGCCTCTGCCGAACGTACATGGCCACGGGCCGAGGCAGCCCAGCAGAGGAGGGGGGTGGAGGACCGGCGCGAACGAGATGGGCACGGAAAGAGTCAGGGGCCACGATTGGGGCGGGTAGGCACAGGGGGGACGCATCGACCCCCAATCGCCCATTGATCGCCGATAGGGGCCCGATAGCCCCAACTTGCCCAGGAGCGTGCGGATTCACCATCGGGGGCCCAGCGCCGATCGTTCGGCGACGTATCGCCGATTCCAGGTCGATGCATCCCCCCCTATGCCGGCCCCCCCCTGTCGTTGCCCCTCAATGGGCACGAAGACCGGCATCAGCTCCTGTTCATGATGAAGAGGACCCGCTGTCGGTGTCGCCGCGGACGTTGTCCATTCGAGCCAGAAGGTCGCCTGGCCAACAGCGCCCGCTCTCGGCTTTGGGACAACAAGAAGTTGTTGGGCATCGTGCCCATTTCGGACGTCCAAGGAGGAGGGAGGCGGAGGAGCAGTGTGTGGACGAGGGAGGAGGAGGAGGAGGAGGAGGAGGAGGAGGAGGAGGAGGAGGAGGAGGAGGAGGGAGGTTTTTTTTGATTGCGAGCGTGATTAACCATTGGGGCTGACGCGAAGGTGCGGCACTCAACTAGATGCAGACGCTGGCTGTTGCAACTGGGAACGATGCAACAGTGCGTATATGCAGCACGGGCGCCAAGGTTTGGTGAATCTCCCCTCCCCCGTCCTGACCCCACATACCCCCAGATTGGACGGAACTGCACGGGGCTGGCAAGACTAATGGCCAGCTCGACGTAGCTCTCATTCTGCACCGGAAGGGAAGGATAAGGGGCAAGACCGAGGGGAGGTAAGGTAAGATCCGAGAGGAGAGAGCAAGACTGGGACGCATATCCAAAACTTCCAGCTCGGTAGGAGGGCTGACCGAGGGGGAGAGTCGCGCGTAGGCTGCCTGACAACTCCGACCCGACTAAACTCCTATAAGGCGTTGCCGCACAAGGAACGGACAACAACAGTTCGTCTTCCTCCCTTCTCTCATGAAACCCCCATCCCCCACAGTAGGTGGCGACGGACGGATAAAGACATACTCTGCTCGCGTGCCGTGCCCTACACGGGCATTGTGGAGGAGAGGCGGAGGGAGGGAAAATTATATGTGAGAGGGAGAAAGAGGGCTGGGACACAGACCGAAATCCTCCTGCTCTCGTGACACGGAATAGAGCTTGGGAGAAGGCTGGGACACAGACCGAAACTCTCTTGCTCTCGTGATGTCGTGACATCTCGATCTGAGCGGGGTAAGGAAAATTTCGCACCCTCGCGATACGGACGAACAGCGACGGCGGAGGCAAGCGGAGGCGATTACCTTCGCGCTAACCAAGGGAGGGAGGGGATGCGACGCATGCTGCGGCAGCTGCTGTTCCTCTCCTGCACCTCCCAATCCTGCGATCCACCCCTCAAACTCCTCCATTACCAGCGTCAGAAAACGCCACAAGGCGCTGACATACAAAGACGTTCCACCGCGTGCCGAGCGGCTACCACTGCAGTCTGGTGCCAGCTACTATACGTTCAGCGATACAAGCATCGATGTCGTCTGTTGAAAGGGATAGCCTCGTGGCCGGCCGAGGAAGAGGAGGAGGTGCAGGAAGACATCCTGGATTCACCCACCTACGCACGTGCATCAGAAAGATCTCTTCGCTAACTCGGCTGTGTATGGGCTCGCGGCTAAGATCAGGAAGCACATGCGCTGGGACCCGCTCTACGCGAACCCATTTCCACTGCAAGCTCATGCCCCATTCCACGACATATTTGCGAAACGGCGGCCTGCTAGAGGGCCGGAATGCCACCGAGGCCTCGCTCTGTAGCTGCTCGGCATGCACCTCTGCGGCAGGCGCGGCTCTCGCAGGCCTGCGGCCAGCAGGTGCCCTGCTGCTGGCGGCGACAGTCGCCGCAGCTGCGGCTCCAGCGGCAACCTCAGGCAGCTCCAGAGCAGTTCGACGACCGGACTCGAGGCCCGCAGGCTGCCCCGCCACCTCCGCCGCGCGGGCCAACGGGACGGCGTGCGCCTCCGCGAACGCGTCGTGGAGCAGCTCGGAGGGCGCCTCGATGTTGTCGCTGTGGGGCAGCTCAGGAGGCGCCTCGGTGAGCTCGCCTCCATCCGTGGGCTGCGAAACGCATCCCATGCCGACACTCCGACAGCCGAGGACTCCGAGCCGAACGTCAGAAAGCGGCGGCGGCGGGGGCGCGCGGGGCTCAGCCGGCGCCGCAGCGGGCGGAGCGACAGGCGGCGCGGGCACGCGGCCGACCAGGTGCCCGCAGGGGCCCAGATACGCCGCAAGAGCGCCAGCTAGCGGCGCTGGCAGTGGCGGTGCAACGGGTGGCGCTGCCAGCGGACCTCCAGCACCAGGCGGGGCCACAGCAGCCTGGTAGATCGGCGAGACCACGACGTCCGCGGTGGACTCGGAGTCGGGGCTGGCGTTGTCGACGACGTCGCTGTGCACGGGCTCGCGCTGCACGTGCGCCTCCAGCACCGGCGCTGGCTCGGCCTCTCGATGATCTTTTTGTCGACCAGCAAGCCAATTGGCAGCAGCGGCATCCGCAAGAGCCGAAACGTCGGCCATGCGAGGCGGACGGTGTACACGTGCGGCATAGCCGAGCCTCCGCGCCGCGGCGTGGAGCTCCGGCCTCAGACGGCAGCTGCGACGGCGCCGTCCGGAGCATTTCGTAGGCACGCGGCCGGCCCGCAACTCGCCTGGCGGCCGCGCCAGGGGCGAGTCGAGGCGGCCGGCGCGCATGGCAGCCAGCCCCGCGCGAGGTGCGCTGCTCCTGGAGCAGTTCCAAACACCTCGGTCCAGGGCGGCAGCTGGAGGAGGGAGGAGGGAGGGAGGAGGGAGCAGGATGATGAGGATGATGAGGTTGATGATGATGAGGACGAGGAGGAGGAGGAGGAGGAGGAGGAGGATAAGGAGGAGGACCAGGACCAGTGTAAACCGAAGACCCATCAAAGATATTGCAATAATGCCTCCTTCCAAGTTCCCTCTTCACAGGCCTCATACAAGGATTTACTGTCACTGAAGGGAGTGCCCTGTTGGAAAACAATGGCTTGGAAATCCTGAACTATGCCAGAACAGTATTCTTGGGACTTCAACACCGCGAATCACCGTATTTGTTGCGTCTTGACGATCCTGAATCGTGCCAGAGCACCGCTGCGGCCTGACAGTCCGACATCCTGCCAAAACACAATTTCTGAGACGTTAAACATGAGAACCCTTAAATGCAAACTCCCCAAACGAATGTGCTCGGCATTAATGCGAGAGCCGCATTTTGAAAAGGTGCCGTCCTCCATCCGTAGACTCTTGCAATATCAAAACAAGCGCGCGGCGCTAAGGCTAGAGCCACATTTTGAAAAGGAGCCGCCCTCCATGCGCAAAATTCTTGTATTGTTTCAAACGAATGTGCGCGGCTCTTAGGCGAGAACCACATTTTGCAAACCACCTGCCCTCCATCCGCGAAGGTCTTGTACTTGTAAGACGAATGTACGCGGTGCTGTGGCGAAAACCACATGTTGAAAACGACTCGCCCTCCATCTGTGAAACTCTTACGCATGTTTGAAGGGGACGTGCGCGACGCTAGGGTGAAAGCCATACTTTGAAAGCGACCCACCCTCCATCCGTGAAGCTGCTGCAGGTTTTGAGCTTGAGCTTCAGGATGGTAAACTGTCAGGAGAGGAAAAAACACACAGACACAATTAATCTTCGATTTCCCAGAAAATATGGGAAACTATGGGAAGTGGGGGGAAGACAAAAAACTCAAAATATAGGAAAACATGGGGAATAGTTTTATTTGTGTTTATTTATTTGTGTGTCCTGGGGCCCCTTCAAACTGTGAGGAATACTCAGGCGAAGCGCTTGGTCCGCCGTTTCGACCGGCCTCGGGGTGCGACAGGGCGGAGCTCTTTACAAGGAAAAGGAGGAGGATGAGGAGGACGAGGAGGAGGAGGAGGAGGAGGAGGAGGAGGAGGAGGAGGAGGAGGAGGAGAGGTGCGTGAATCGAGATCGCTGGCACCCGTGGTGAGAGTCAGAGCGTTCCGAGTACTGACTTTTCGGTCCCAGTGTCTGAGCCAGTCGGTCCCACCCTGAGCGCGCTTGATTGTCTCTCTTCAGTTGCTCTCGAGCCCCGCAGTTTGCTCTGCGTCACGGGGAAATGGCCGCATTGGCGCAAGCCAGCGAGTGCCAAAGAGACTCTTGCAGATGTATGTATTGTTGACGGCTGCGCGAACTGCCAAGCGACTCCCGCATAATTCAGCGATGGCTCGCTCTCTAGGAGGTCGCGCTCGTGCCAGGACCACTGGGCCTGGAGTTCAATGGGATTGCGCACAGTATGACAGGCACGTCAAGCAGCACCACGGGCGGCGCGTGTGTGTTATGAGCTATGGGCCAGGCCACAGCGGATGCATTTCATCAAAGACTCTACGGGAAGGGTCGCCCCACGGCCAAGACGGCCAAGCTGCCCACGTCAAGAAGTGTCTCAGCACCCCGACAGAACGTTGTCAGTATATGTACGTACGTTTATCCACTAATGCACCAGCCTGCGAGCCACAGGATGAAAGTCGATCCTTCTTCGAGGCAGCCCCCATGGACATCATTAGACCCAATATGTACAATACAATAGTATGTAATCGTTTGCATGGCCATTCACAATTCAGGGCAATCGGCGAAACGTATTACACGAGACCTTCTTGACATCATCAATGGAGTGGCTGTGCTGAAGTATATGATGTGCATGACGGAGCCTGTGACGAGACAGCTTCATGACCTCCATCAGCGAAAGATTCGAACCTTGGACCGTCACCGAATTCTCGAAGAGAGCACAAAACAGCGGAAGACAGCCTCCACAACTGTGGGCTTGAGTTGCATCATGCCAAGACCCGCATCGAGGAGCTAGAATATCTCGAGGACTCAGGCACGGATATGGCCCCTGGGGGTACGGGCAGCGGCAGAGGCGGAGGACCTAGAGCAGCCAGCGTTGCAGATTATGTTCCAGTCAGGCAGCCCATGCACACGCCCAGGGGAGAGGCCAGGATTCATCCAACTTGCGCGGCCCCTCCGCAGGCCCCAGCTGGCCCAGAACCACCACCGTTGCCTCAGAACCCGACCGAATACCAGCTCAATTCGCTGATGCAGCTCATGCCTGCAATGATGAGCAGGCAGCAGCAGGCCGAGCAGAGTCTCCCGGCTCGGCCAGGATGCTATGACGGTCGCTCAGGCAGGCCTCTCTTACGGCAAGCTAAGTTTTTCTGTGTGCGCCTTTGGGTCCGCACCAGGCCAGCTGCCAGCAGCAGCACAGCCAGTTTACACGACTCCTTTTCGAGGATTGGCTCGCCCGGCCCGCCTCCTGGGCAGCCATCGCCACTCGTTCATGCACATTCGACGCCGCTCGCTCCCCAGGAGACTTTCGGCCCAGATGGAGGAGCGGGTGCCACGCAGGTGAAACATGTTCCCCCGGTCTCTCCGACCCAGCCTTCTTGCCCGCAGAAAAAGGAGGACGTGAAAATTCAGCCGCCAGCCCAGTCGATCACCGAGCCCACAAGTTCAAGGTGCCGTTGAGTCGGCCACTCACGACCCTTCAGATTCAGGAGAAGGCTGCAGAGATCGACGCAGCGGCGGCGGCGGTCCCAGCAGGTCAGTCGATCCAGAGTCCGCCAGCTCTCCCCGCAAAAAGGCAAGGACCTCACAATACGTATTGACAGGCGTGAGGCAAGATTATGTCGTTAGTGGGTGAAGGCCCTCCCAAATCATCATGTCGATCCTTCAGTTGCGCCAAGTGGACCAAGCCTTCAGAGCAGCTAAGGCAAAAGCCTTCCATCAGCAGTTTGGGCTATGAGATATCGTCGGGTAACCGCACCTCCCTTGGTAACCGATCATCTAGACCTCCATGTGCACTGGGGCGTCTAAGAGTGAATGGTTTGTTCAGCAGCCTAGCGACTCAAGGGCTCGCGTTGCCAGCACAACCAACTATTACGTTTTGCGCCGTATTAGTTATGCGATGTTAGACCCCAGCCAGGCACGTCATCAATAGCTATATTTGTTCGCAACCCTGCGTTCTTGAGACCGTGCAGAGTGCTGGCTGGTCTGTCAGTAGTGCCAGGGATGTCGATCAGCGTTGGTCGTGAAAATATGGAAATCTGACCGCTTGTGCTGGAGCGGGTTGCCGCATGTTCTCCGGCACTGTTGGTAATGACCTCAGCTCCGACATACAAGCAATCAAACGCTGTCATTTTGCTCAGCCCTTGAAGAACTGGGATCTGAAGGGGATTGGGCGAGGCGGAGGGGGATCAGCCAGTGAAGGAGGAATTCCCCATGCTAGACTGAGGGCGGAGTCTCCCGCTTCGGTGCCTGACGCATCGGGACATGCGACGTGGCCTACTAATCTCTTCGCCCAGGAGTTGTTCCTGATTTCAGGCGTGGCCGCCGTGAGGGCCCTGGTCCACTTGCAAAATTGCTGGGCGATGGCGCGTTTGTGGGGTGCGAGATGTCACGCGATGTCTGTGTGTCTTCCCATCTTCTCCTGCGTGGTCCCACCTTCAACCAGTAGTGATATCAGGACGTGCCGCTAGAGTTGTCTCAGCTTTTGGCATACCCGGGTGGCTATCCCAGAAATTCACCACATAATACCGGCTTTTTGGAATGAGCGAATTGTTCTGGCATGGGGGATTTGCTGTGTAGGTGGGGGATAGAGACTCGAGCCGTAGTCTAAACTCTTCAAGTGTCCCCTTCCTAGTGAAGTAGCATTTGGATGATGACAGTGATCACGATGAGGAGGAAGGGAGGACGAGGAGGAGGGAGAATAGATGGAGGTTACGGGGGGCAGGGAAGGGTGGCGGGGCACGAGGAGGAGTAGGAGGGCGGGCAAGCGGAGGCACGAGAAGGAGGAGGGGCACGAGGAGGGGACGAAGGGCAAGAGGAGAGAAGAGCAATGGGGCGATGACGAGCGAGGGAATTGCGAGGAGGAGGAGGAGGAGGAGGAGGAGGAGGAGGAGGAGAAAGAAGAGGAGGAGGAGGGGGAGGAGGAGGAGGAGGCGGAGGAGGAGGGGGGGGCGAGAGAGGAGCCCGAGGCACCCTGATGAGCAACGTGCTGTGGCTCGCCTCCTTCTTCGTGGGCCACTCCGCCGCGGGCGGCGCGGACACGCCGGTGTGGCTCTGCTGCGACGTGGCAACGGAAGCGAGGCACCGGGCCTGGCTGGCAAGAGGGCCCACCGCCGGCGGGCACACCCGGCCCCCCAGAAGCCCAGGGCAGCCCGGCCTGGGGTCGTGGTGGGCCAGCGGGGGCCAGCGCACCGGCCTCCCGCAGAGGTGCCCAGGTGTCCTCGGGGGCCTTTGGAAGTTCCCGGTGGCCTCCAGCGAGAGAAATAGAGAGAGAGGGAAGCAGAGAGAGGGGAAGGGAGAGAGGGAGAGCGAGGAAGGGAGAGAGGGAGAGGGAGGGAGAGAGAGAGAGAGGCAGAGAGGGGAAGGGAGGGAGAGAGGGCGAGAGAGGGTGAGGGAGAGTTCCCCCCAGGAAGCAGTACCACGGCAAGTTTGTGAGGGGCCGCAGGGTCGACAGCTACTAGGGCCTGCCGCCCCGGACCGTCCTCGAGAGGGCCGAGGCGGGGACGGAACGAGCGAGGACGATGACTCAGAGCAGTTCGTAGCCATACTGAACTCTAGGCCTCCCAGATGGTCAGAGGACGACAAGGTACCCACACCGCTGCCCTTCGACCGTTTTTCTATTTTTCGGCTTCTTGGGTGGCCCTCGTCGCCACCGTTGGGTTCGCCTTGAAATTCTGGTCAGAACGCGCCCCAGGAGAGGCCCAGGGAGCAGCGATACGAGTACCTCTTGGTTTCCCCGGATGGGGTCCCAGTAGATGGGGTCCGAGGATCGCGCCGCATCGCCGATGCACCGGCGATGCGGCGCGATGTGGAGCCCAATTTTTTCCACGCCGACGGCGCCGACGTCGCTGATGTATCACCGATGTATGGCCGATGCATCGCCGATACATCGCCGATGCATCGGCGATGCGGCGCGGTGTGGAGTCCGATTTTCTCCACGCCGACGTCGCCGATGTATCACGGATGTATGGCCGATGCATCGCCGATACATTGCCGACGCATCGGCGATGCGGCGCGATGTCGAGCTTGGTTTGCTCCACGCCGACGTCGCCGATGTATCACCCATGTATGGCCGATGCATCGCCGATGCATCGGCGATGCGGCGCGATGTTGAGCCCGAGTTTCCACACGCCGACGTCGCCGATGTATCACCGATGTATGGCCGATGCATCGCCGATGCATCGGCGATGCGGCGCGATGTTGAGCCCGAGTTTCCCCACGCCGACGTCGCCGATGTATCACCGATGTATGGCCGATGCATCGCCGATACATCGCCGACGCATCGGCGATGCGGCGCGATGTGGAGCCCGATTTTCTCCACGCCGACGACGCCGATGTATCACCGATCTATGGCCGATGCATCGCCGATGCATCGGCGATGTGGCGCGGTGTGGAGCCCGATTTTCTCCACGCCGACGTCGCCGATGTATCACCGACGTATGGCCGATGCATCGCCGACGGCGATGCGGCGCGATCCTCGATCCCATCTAGGACCGAGGAGGCCTCTATGAACAAGATCAAATGGGCGACGAAGAATCACGGGTTGGCCTTCACCGACATTGGCGCATAATCAGCTTATGCTTACGATAAGCTGCCCGCGCAAGGTCGCGCGTGAGCGCCCTCGCTTCCGGTGTGGCGTGCCGCGCTGGCGGCCCGCATAATGGAGCCGCCGCGCAAGGTCGCTCTGCCACCTCGCGTGCGACCTGCTTCGCCTCGTCGCTCGGATGTCGCTCCGCAGCGCCCTCTCTCGGAGGGCACCAACTATACACCAACACCGATCCTGGCCCAGGATCACCCTGGGCCCAGGATCGGTGTATATGCCTTCTTGCCCCAGGCAGGAGGGCGTATACACCCATCCTGGGCCCAGGGTGATCCTGGCCAGGATCTGTGTTGGTGTATAGTTGGTGCCCTCCTAGCCCAGAGACCCGGCGCCGCCTGCCCTGAAGCAGCCGCTGCCCCTGCGGGGCGGCAGCTGCCGCTGGGCGTTGTGTTCCTGCTGGCGCTGCCCCCGGCTCGGCCGTGCCGGAGCCCCGCTCCCGCTGGTGCCTCAGGCGCCGCGTAATGGGGGGGGGGGGCGGTGGATCCCTGGGGGGGCCATGGGGGGTCAGAGGAGGAAGATGTACCCATCTCGGGCGCCGCGTAATGGGGGGGGGCAGTTGATCCCTGGGGGGGCGGTTGATCCCTGCGGGGGGTCAGAGGAGGAAGATGTACCCATGCCGCTACCCTTGCCTCGTTTTCCCCTCTGTCGGCCTCGTGGGAGGCCCTCGTCGCCGCCGCCGGATTCGCCTCGAGATTCTGGTCAGATCAGAGCGCACTCCAGGAGAGAGGTCTGGGGAGCAGCGGTATCGGTACCTTGTGGTTTCCCTGAAGAGAGGTGCATTTCTTGTGCCCTGAAGGCGTCCCCATGGGGCCCGAAAGGGGCACTGAAAAGGAGCACTAGAGGTGCGCGTGTCTCCCTCCCCCCCCCCCTTTGCAGTCAACCCGCATGGTAAGGATGGGCAACTTCCACAAGGGTAGTTACCCTTGCGTCATTGCCTCCTCGGTCCATCCTTGGCCACTGTCGCTGGCCGCGCCCCGCCCGGAAAGCTCCAAGATTGCCCCCCAAGGCCCTTGCATCCCTGTCGCGCATTCTCACTCTGCGGGCTCACTGTATCTGGCGCTCCCCCCTTATGCAACGCCCGAGTGCTCCCGCCCCGCCCTCCCCTCCTGCGGGCGGAGCGCGCTCGAGACCTCCTCGCAGTTCACTCGACTTGGTGCAGGCCCCAGGTGCGACGGCAACGGCTGCCGCTCTGTACCTCCCCGCAGTCAGTTACACCGAGGCGGCTTGGCCAGAGACGCCACCGCTCTCAGGAACGGCGCTCTCGCCCGAGGCTTCTTCGCAGCCCACTCGGGGTGGGGAAGGCCCAACCGCGACGACAACGGCTTGTCAGGTGAACCCGCGGCACTCTCGCTCTAGATGCGGCGACAAAGTTTCCCGTTCAATATTCACTCCGAGGCGCCTTGGCGAGAGACTCCTCTGCTCTCAGGAACGGCGCTCTCGCCAGAGTCTTCCTCGCAGTCCTCTTGGGGTGGGAAAGGCACAGCTACGACGACAACGGCTCCCGCTCGATGCTCCCCGTCAATTTGCTCCCACGCGCCCTGGTCAGCTGCGCCGCGATCGCTTGAGACCTTTTCGCAGTTCACTCAAGTTGGTGAAGGCCCAACTGCGACGACAAAGGCTGCCGCTCGACACTTCCGTGCAGTTTAGACACTCCGAAGCGCCTTGGCCAGAGAGGAGTAGATGTTTTTCGTCCGGGTTGGCATTCGTCCAGTTCGTTTCGCCTGGTTCGTTTCGCCCGGGTTTGCTTTCGCCCAGTTGGTTTTCGCCAGGGTTCGCTTGCGCCCGGTTCGTTTCGCCTGGTTCGTCTCGCCCGGGTTGGTTTTCGCCCGGGTTGGCTTTCGCCCGGGTTCGCTTTCGCCAGCGGGTTGGCTTTCGCCCGAGTTGGCTTTCGCCCAGGTTGGTTTTCGCCCGGGTTGGCTTTCGCCCGGGTTGGCTGTCGCCCGGGTTTATGTTTCGCCCGGGTTGGCTTTCGCCCGGGTCGGCTTTCGCCCGGGTTGGCTTTCGCCTGGGTTGGTTTTCGCCTGGGTTGTCTGCCGCCCGGGTTGGCTTTCGCCCGTGTTGGCTGTCGCCCGGGTTCGTGGTTCGACCGGGTTGGCTTTCGCCTGGGTAGATTTTCGCCTGGGTTCGTTTTTGCCTTCCTCGCTTCATATTTTCCTCCTCCCGCTCCTGTCCTTTTATGTTGCTGCTGCTTTTTTTTTCTCCTCTCATCCTCTGGCTCGTCTTGCCCGCAGCCGATTGGCTGGAGCTCCGTTGCGTTCCCGCAGCAGCACTGGAAGTACAACCCCCCGCGTTCGTCCCAGACGGCCTGGCCTACACATGCACACCGCCCTTGCTCAGGCCCCCCTGAGGCCCAGGGTCAGGCAGCGCTGCGTGCCCCCCTGGCAAAGCCAGACGCGTGCTCACTCGAGCGTGCCTCACAGCTTAGTGCCCCGCCCGCCCGACCCGACCCGCCCGTTAGGGTCCGCCCGACCCGACCCGACCCGTCCCGCTTGTTGGGGTCCGCCCGCCCGACCCGACCCGCCCGTTCGGGTTCACGCGTGCTCACTCGAGCGCGCCCCACGCTTTCGTGCCCCGCCCGCCCGACCCGACCCGCCCCGCCCGTTTGGGTCCGCCCGCCCGACCCGACCCGCCCGTTATGGTTCACGCGTGCTCGCTCCAGTGCGCCCCACATTGTGGTGCCCCGCCCGCCCGACCCGACCTGTCCGTTAGGGTCCGCCCGACCCGATCTGACCCGTCCCGCCCGTTAGGGTCCGCCCGCCCGACCCGACCTGCCCGTTAGGCTTCACGCGTGCTCGCTCGGCCGTTCCCGCTTCCCCATACTTTAGTGTCCCGCCCGCCCGACCCGACCCGCCGGTTAGGGTCCGCCCGACCTGACCCGATCCGTCCCGGCCGTTAGGGCCCGCCCGACCCGACCAGCCCGTTAGGGTTCATGCGTGCTCGCTCCGGCGGGCCCCACACTTTAATGTCCCGCCAGCCCGCCCCGACCCGCCCGTCAGGGTCCGCCGACATGGCCCGATCTGTCCCGCCCGTCAGGGTCCGTTCGCCCGACCCGACCCGCCCATTAGGGTTCACGCGTGCTCACTCGAGCGCGCCTCGCACTTCAGTGCCCCGGCCGCCCGACCCGACCTGTCCGTTAGGGTCCGCCCGACCCGACCCGACCCGTCCCGCCCGTTAGGGTCCGCCCGCCCGACCCGACCCGCTCGTTGGAGCCCGCGCCCATCCCCGGCGAAAGCCAACCCCGGCGAAAGCCAACCCAGGCGAAAGCCAACCCCGGCGAAAGCCGACCCCGGCGAAAGCCAACCCCGGCGAAAGCCAACCCTCGCGAAAGCCGATCCCGGCGAAAGCCAACCCCCGCGAAAGCTAACCCCGACGAAAGCAAACCCGGCGAAACGAAGCCCGGCGAAGCGAAGCTTGGCGAAAGCCAACCCCGGCGAAAAGCATCCGTGCCGCCAGAGACCCCTTTCTCTCAGGAATGGCGCTCTTTCTTGATTATGCAATCAATTCGGGTGATGAAGGCCGAACTACGTCGACAACGGCTGCTGCCCGATACGCCCTCGCAAATTACTCTGAGACGCCCTGGTCAGAGAGACCCCCAAGTTCGCGCAAGTCAGTCAGGTTGGCGAAGGCCGAACTACAACGACACCGGCTGCTGTTCGATGTCTCTTCGCAATTTACTCCCATGCGCCTTGGTCAAGTGCTCTATGCTGAGCGCTTATCCCAGGGGCTAGTCTCTAAATAAGCCCCGCCATATATATATATATATATATATATATATATATATATGGTTCATGGACTTAGAGGGAGGTTTCAAGGGAGGCGGAGAAACATTATCCCGGCAAAGCAACCTAACAGCGATGTGTAGGAGCATATTTGGAAGCATTCCCCTTAAGATTCAGATGAGAATCCAGTTGTAGAATTCTGCTCTTCTCGCAGTCGTAGTCGCATTCGCGATGACAGTCGCAGTGGCAACGGCAGTCGCAGTCACAGCCTCAGCCTCAGCCTGCCTCAGCCTCAGCCTCAGCCTGCCTCAGCCTCAGCCTGCCTCAGCCTCAGCCTCAGCCTGCTTCAGCCTCAGCCTCAGTCTGCCTCAGCCTCGGCCTCAGCCTGCCTCAGCCTCAGCCTGCATCAGCCTCAGCCTCAGCCTCAGCCTGCCTCAGCATCAGCCTGCCTCAGCCTCAGCCTCAGCCTGCCTCAGCCTCAGCCTCAGCCTGCCTCAGCCTCAGCCTCAGCCTCAGCCTCAGCCTGCAGCCTCAGCCTCAGTCTGCCTTCAGCCTCGGCCTCAGCCTCAGCCTGCCTCAGCCTCAGCCTGCATCAGCCTCAGCCTCAGCCTCAGCCTGCCTCAGCATCAGCCTGCCTCAGCCTCAGCCTCAGCCTGCCTCAGCCTCAGCCTCAGCCTGCTTCAGCCTCAGCCTCAGTCTGCCTTCAGCCTCGGCCTCAGCCTCAGCCTGCCTGCCTCAGCCTGCAGCCAGCCTCAGCCAGCCTCAGCCTCAGCCTGCCTCAGCCTCAGCCTGCCTCAGCCTCAGCCTCAGCCTCAGCCTCAGCCTCAGCCTCAGCCTCAGCCTGCCTCAGCCTCAGCCTGCCTCAGCCTCAGCATCAGCCTGCCTCAGCATTCAAAATGTGGCCCGGGAATGGAGTTGTGGGAACTCGAAGAACACGAAGTGGCCCACTTGGCTCCGGGCATTCAAAATCATGCCCAGGAATGGAGTTGGGGACTCGAAGACCACGAAGTGGCCTACAGTTGGCTCCGGGCATTCAAAATGTGGCCCGGGAATGGAGTTGTGGGAACTCGAAGAGCACGAAGTGGCTTACAGTTGGCTCCGGGCATTCAAAATGTGGCCCGGGAATGGAGTTCTGGGAACTCGAAGAGCACGAAGTGGCCTACAGTTGGCTCCGGGCATTCAGAATGTGGCCCGGGAATGGAGTTTTGGGACCTCGAAGACCACGAAGTGTGTAATTGTTTGCTTGAAACGACTTCCGCGGATTCTCCCCGGATCCTGCCCGGACCCCCCTGGGGAGTCATGATGCTTTCTTTTGAGACCATTCGAAACCTATCAGTCTTCGCTGTTAGGTAACATGAAAGTCAAAACAGCTGGTTAAAACGCATGTCCGCAAGATGGTCGTCGTGGCTGTCGTCGTGGTCGTCGTCGCCATCGTCGACGTCGTCGACATCAACGTCGTCGACAGGACTGCACTGGCGCGGAGCTCGAGCGCCACCTCGCAGGCAGAAGTCACAGGGCTGGTTTCGTTAAAGACCGCGTCAGGCTCGTAAGTCTGTCGCTGCGCGCAGAGAGCGGTCAGAGGTGCGCACATGGTCCTGGCTGACTTGGCCCCCAGGGTAAATCGAGGCTCAACACCCCAGAGCCCCTGGAGGTTACGTAGTTCCGCCTGGCCTCACCAGGCCTTCTGGATAGTACGGACGGTCTCGGCGCCCCAGTGCCTCCTCTGAGCTGTCTTGGGGCGCTGAAAGGCCTAAAAAGTACAAGCGCTAGAATTCTGAAACAACTTCAACATAGTCAATGATGTTGGTCTCGTGGGGTCCTCATGGGTCTCTCCTGGGGCGCCTCCGACGCCTCTCAGGCCGTCTTGGAGCGTTCTCAGACCGTCTCGGCGCCTCTTGGGCCGTGCTGGGAACTTCTTGGGGCCCTCTGGTCACGTCTGGGGGCCTCCTGACTGCAGCCCAGGAAGTCCGAGACTTGGGTCCCCAGGCCCCCAAAACAACATTCATTATTGTCGTCGTTGTCTTATTCATTGTTTTGCCGATCGGCGCGGGCCCTCGCACCCCTCCTCCCCCCCCATGGAGTAGGTCTGGGCTGTTTTTGGCGCCTGTTTCGAGCAGGTGGAGTCTCTCTCATGGGGCGCACTGCTGCAAGCAGACGCACTCAGCAGAGGTCCCCCTCCCGCTCCCCCTTCCGCCCAGTGTCGTAACGCGTAACGCCGAAAAAGAAAACGCTCACATCCCCGCAGCCATCAGGGCCCAAGCCCTGCGGCACACACGCCGCTGCCCCGCGGCCGCGGGCCTCCTGCGCGGGCCCGCCCCGCCGCTCGTCTGCCAGGGGAGGCGCCGGCGCCAGCCCGCGGGGCCCCCGCAGTCTTGCTGCCATGGGGGGCGACAGCGCCTTCATGAGCATGCTCCGGATCGCTGGTTTCCTGACGGCCGCGTGGAGTGCGACCAAGATCTCGAAGATCATCGTCATCGGCGGGTCGCCGTTGTCGTCCATCGTGCTGGAGATCACCACGGGCGTCGTCCTGGGCCCAGAGATCCTGGGGCTCATTCCGCCCGCCTATTCCCTGTGCGAGGCGAAGAGGTACATCGACTGCACGGAGCCCCCCGGCTTCGCCGAGGGCTACGGGACCCTCACGGACGACCTCCAGTACGGGATAGAGGAGGGGTACTGCGACCCCCACGACTACGTCCACAGCGAGCACGCTGGCACAGTGGGCGTCAGCTTCACCGCCGTGGGGGTGATGTACAGGAAGCTCGCGGCCTCGGGCGTCCCAGAGGCCGACTTCGCGGAGGCCCTGCAGGCCCATGCCGAGGCTCACTACCTGAGCACCGCGGGCCACCGCCGCCTCGAGGCGGCGCCCGACGCGCACGCCGGCGCCGACGGTATCGAGGGCCCCGTGACCATCACACTCGGCGACTTTATGGGCCACGCGCATGTCGACATGGTGATGGCGTGCCCCGACGTCGACGTGTGCAAGAGCAGCCTGACGCACGCCATAGAGGACGGCAGCTTCCAGGCCAGCTTCAAGGGCGTCATCGAGGACCTGAGCTTTATCGGCTACCTGGCCGACGTCAGCTCCATCGAGGTCATGGGCGTGTCCGCAAACTGGATGCCAGGCGTCTTCACGCCACTGTTCATGAACACGACCACGCCCGAGATCCGGACCGGGTTCATAGCGAGCAACGCTAGCGGCCTCTACTACCAGGCTGGTGCCACGAGGCACTACGTGGACAACTCGAGCACGCGCCCCTGGGATGGAGACGGCTATCTCGAGAGCTGCTACACCGACCCCACATTTTTGACCGACGAGGAGATGCTCGTTTTGCCCGTGGGCGAGAACTGGTACGGCTGCGCCTTCATTTCGGGCAGCAGACGGCTCCTCGCCGAGGAGGGGGAGGACCTTCTTGCCGACGGGATGCTTGCGGAGGTAACGGGCGCGGCGCAGGGTGCTCGCTCTTGGAAGCCCTCCTCCGACCCGGCGGCGCCTGCGCCTCGGAGGCTGTCCGGCGGTGGCAGCTACGACTCCTTTGGCGAGTGCCTGACGAAGGAGTGCGATGCGCACCGGTCCTCAGAGTGCCAGCTGTACCCCGACGTCTTCACGCTCATCGGCCACACCGGCGTCGCCATGATGATCTTCGAGAGCGGCATGCACTTCGACTTCGGGATGGCGAGGCAGGTGGGCCCGTGGGCGTGCGTCGTGGCGTGCCTCGGCACCTTCCTGCCGCTGATCACCGGCATGCTGCTCGCAATGGCGTACGGCTTCCCGGCATCCCCCGCGGGCCTGACGGCCGGCACGTCCCTGGCGCCCACGAGCGTCGGCATCTCCTTGCGGCTGCTGGGCGAGGCGGGCGTCTTGGCCCTGCCGTTCGGCCAGACCATCATGACCGCGGCCTTTGTGGACGACATCTTGTCCCTGGTCATCTTCAACATCGTCTTTGCCATCGCCGCCGGGGACGTCACATTCATGGCCACATTCTTCCCGTCGCTGATGGGCGTGCTCTTCATGGTGGTTGCCGTCGTCATGGCCGTGACCGTGTGGCCCTGGGCGCTCAAGAACTTCTTGCTGCCCGGCGCGGAGTGGTTCAAGAGGAAGATCGATCCGCCGGACCCAGAGGACCCGCCCAAGATCTCGGAGAAGGATCAGGGGCTCTTCATCATCATGATGGCGATGCTGATCGTCTACGCTCTGATCACCTTCCTCTGCGGCACGCACCTGTGGGGGTGCTTCATCGCGGGCATGTCCTACGCCTGCTTGGACGAGGAGCCAGGGCACGCTCACCACGTCTGGGTGAAGCAGACGAAGCGCATCACCTCCTGGATGATTCGCATCTTCTTCTCCTGCACGGTCGCGTTCTCCATCCCAGTCGCGGAGCTGCTGGATCCCAAGGCCTTCCTGTTTGGGTCCATCATGGGCATAGGCCCCTGCATTCTGACCAAGGTGTCGTGCGCGTTCTTCATGGGCCCGCCCAAGTTCGTGATCGGCTGGGCCATGGTGGGACGCGCCGAGTTCGCATATCTCATTGCTCAGATGGGCAAGGCCGGTGGCATGATCGACGACGCGCTCTTCTCGATCTTGATTTGGGCACTCCTGTGGGCCACGATCTTCGCGCCCCTCATCTTCCGCCTCGTCCTCACGAAGTTCATCGCGGAGCAGGGGATCGTGGTCGACTCCCCGAAGGTGAAGAAGGATGGCCACCACGGGCATTCCGAGCCTCGGGACCAAGGATTCCTGCGCGACGAGGAGGCGCTGCAGCCGTCGGAGGTGGTGGCGGGGAGCCACAGGCAGGAGCACGACAGCACCTCGGCCAAGGTCGGTTCGGGCTTCATGGCGTCCGAGCCGCAGGGCCACGGCGGCCAGCAGGTGGCGTCGAACGAGAGGACGTGGGAGGAGAGCGCCATCGTGCCCAGCTCCGGTAAGACCGCCGAGGAGCTGCCCCCCTGCCCCACCGTCGGGAGGTCGTCCGTGGACAAGGTGGGCACGCCCGAGGGTGGCCGCGGCTTCCTGTGCTGCATCTTCTTCAAGAAGGTTACGATGGTGTAGGCAAGTTTCCCCCCCCCCTGCGATCGCAGGAGGAGTGCGAGGAGCAGGAGAATGGAGGAGGAGGAGGAGGAGGAGGAGGAGGAGGAGGAGGAGGAGGAGGAGGAGGAGCTCGTGCGCGGGCGGGGCAACGCGCTCTTTCTTCCCGTCCTTTGTAGCGACGCTGGAGGCCGCTGCGCTCCTCTGACCGCACCCCGGGCCGTGACACTTGCCACCCGCCAGGGGCTCACAGGGGAGGGGCTGCAGCGGGTGGTGGGGTGGGAGGGCTTGGAGGGGAGCTGGGGGCGAGGTTGTCCGGCAGCGGCTGGCAGCGTTCGCTCAGGCGCAGGCGCTTGTAGAGGGGCGGGTGTAACGATCACCATTATTAAGTCGGGCATGTCCCTCTACAGGAGGAATATTCAGAAATAGTCTGGAGACGTTTTTGTTTTTGACTATTTGCGTTCCTCATTTTCCTTCCAAAATCCGCCTGTAGGAGGACGTGCCCGACCTAACATCATTATTATTTGTGTGGCAGTGCCAATTTTCATCTGGGGCGAAGCCCTATGGTGACGGTCGAGTCAACTCACAGTCAGGTGCCCAGGATCTCCACGCTCACCCCTTCACTCCTCACTCCCAGTCGGCATCTGGGCGGTGGCCCACTAAGTCTGGGCCTCAGCCGGGTTAGCCTCTCGACCCTGAGAAGTTTCTCGCTGCCTCGCTGCTTCATGCGTGGCGGACCGCCTCTGCGAAGATGCACGTGGTGGAGAGTCTTCTCAGACAGGAGAAGTTCTGTCGCGCTATGTCTGGCGGGGACTCGGACCAGGAAGCAAAAAATCGAACACTCATTATTCATCAGTGATGACTTTACAGGACCTGAAGACAGTTCACACAGCGCCTCGCGGCACGGTAGCGCCTATCCCGCGCAAGAAGATTTCGAAACAGCACCGCGTTGGAATTGCTCCCGGAGGGTTCCAAAATGGCACATCAGAGCTCCCAGGGGTCACCAAGAGCGCCCCAGAGCGCCCCAAGAGGGCCCCAAAAGGCTCCGCAGCCAGTTTGGCTCAAGGATTCGGCTTGTGGACCTGTCAGGTCCAGCATGTTTGGCGCTTACGCTTGCGTGTAAACTGCGACTCCTGTTTCCTCCTTTCCAGCATGAAGCGTTGGTGCAGATTTTGCTTCTTCGGAGGCGTCGGGGGGGCAAAAGAAAAATGAGGAAAAGGAACGCCCCGGAAGGGGTGTTTTTTCCCCGCTCCGCCATCGTCCGGGAGGGGTTGGCAGAGCACCGGTGTCGCTTGGGAGGGGGCATCGAAGGCCGTGCGCCCCGCGGTGCTGGTCGCAGCTCCTCTGGGCGCTGCCGTCATGCCCGGTGGCCGGCGGCAAACGGCGCAGCTGACCAAGTCCAATGGAGATGTCAATGAGAGCTCCTCCACGACAACCTGGAGCTCATACACCAATTGCGAAGGCAATTCGCAGTCGTGCAATGTGGCTTCCATCTGGCCACGCTGGTCAGGGTAGCCGGGTACCGGTCCTTGGTCGAATCGTTGCCATCAGGCCAACCTCACCAGCGACCAGTCAATCTGCAGCGCAAATGCACGGGTTTCACACGCGACAGCGCAGGATACGAACCTAGGACAGGTCCTTCATTTCACTACCACGGTGTAGCGCACGAGATGTGGATCAAAAACACGCCGGACCCGACGTCGAATTCGACGCCCTTCCCGACGCCCTACCCCACGCCGTACCCCAGGCCCTACCCCGCGCCCTACCCCACGCCCTACCCCACGCCCTAGCCCCCGCCATACCCCACCCCCTACCCGACGCCATGCCCGACGTCTTTCCCAACGGCCCTCCCGACGCCCAGCCCGACGCCTAGCCCGACGTATCCTCCAGGTTTGCCGACGCCTCAGCCGACGCTTCTTCCTGGAGCTCCCATGGCAGGCGGAGCTGGTGGTATGGCTGCCACTGGCAATCCCCACCTGGCAAACGTTCTTTGTCAGCGGTTCGAGCTGATGAAGCCGGGCAACCATGTTCTGATCAACATTCCTCGCGGAGGGCATAGTAACGTCGTGCTTCGTGTAGATGCCGAGGCGCTTCAATTGGGTGAAAAATGCGCAGACATGTATTTCCAACACTTGAATGTGACTGGGTCGCGGGTGGAGAGGAACATGCCAGCGGTCTCCGTTCTTAAGCTCAGGGCGTGCACGACGATCATGGGAAGAGATTGAAGTTCGAGGGTGCAGATCAAAGTTGCCCATGGGCACACGCATCATGTATTTAATGTTCTGTGTCAAGCACCTTGGGTAGTCGGAGAAATGCGTTCACCGTGCGTTGCTTCTGAAAGTATTTGGTCTGGATCAGCAAAGCGCGTGCCTTTTCTCTGTCGCAGAGGCGAGTTTGGCCTGACGATGGTCCTGGTCTCAACTTGCTATCGTCACTCCCTCCTCCGCTGTTCCCTCCCTCGTGTTTCCTGGCTCCCTTCCGTCCTTCTTCTCTCTGCTTCCTCCCTCCGTCTCTCTTTTTGTGAGTGCGAGTTGGCGTGTTGGCTTTCGCTTCAAAAAGGGTCCCCAGAGGATCCCCAAAATGCTCCAGGAAGCCCCCAGACGGCCCACGAGAGCCCCAACACGGCCGAAGATGGCGCCAAGACAGCCATAGTGCCTTAGAAAGCCTCCAAACAACCCCACGATAACGGCCAAACAGCCCAAGAAGGTTCCACAATCCCCAACAGGACCCCAAGAGGCCGAAAAGACAGCCCCAGGCAGCCTCAGCAAACCCTCAGGGTTGCCCCCAAAGGTCACTACGACGCCCCCTGCGTTGTCGTCCTGCTGCTCCTCCTGATTCCTCCTCGTGCCTGTGACATCCGCATCCTTGGGTCACCCTCTGCACTCCTTTTTGTACTCGTCCTCATCATTCTCCTCGCCCTCGCTTTCCTTCTACGTCCTTCTACTTCCTGTGCCGCCTGTTTCGTCATCATCCTCGTTTTCCTTCTACTTCCTCCGAACATTGACTTCAACGCGGATTCTGAGCGACCATCGCCTTGGGCTTGGTCTTTGCGGGCTCCAAGACAGCCCAAAAGAACGGCGCTCCTCTTATTTGTTTGGTCAGGTCTTCACGCGTGAAGAATCCGACGCTCGCCGTTCGAAGCCCTTCAGGCTGGTGCCAAAGGCCCGATAACACAGAATTCTGGGCCGGAAGGCTTACCTGGAAAAGAGGCAAAGACTCGAGGCGACAGGCACAGTTGCCTCAAAGCGGTCTTATGTCTGCGATTATGTTCCGGGGGCGGGGTGGCGCGCTTCTGATGTTTGCGATGTGTGGCGCCGGTTGCGACTGCTTGGAAGGCGGCTGCTCACCCAGCAGTCGCGGTCCTCCATGGCACAGTGCTCGACCTCTTCCACATGCGGCAGCTCACGCGAAGCAAGACCTGGACCTGTGGAGTATTGATGTCTTCCGAGCGTCGCTTCTCGGGGAAACAAAAGGGGGGGGATAGGGGGAGGGGTGAAAGGAGGGGGGGATGGGAGGGGGCCTACGAAATCTTCTACATGCAGCTAGCTTCGACCCCACGGCGGGGCCCATTCCTCCAGACGTTGTCGCTCCCGTCGTCTCCAAGCGCTGTGCTGCATGCAGCCGGTTCGCTTACTCTTTGCCTCCTCCCCGTTCGTCCACCCGCATACCCCGCGGGGGGAGGAGGAGGAGGAGGAGGAGGAGGAGGAGGAGGAGGAGGAGGAGGAGGAGGAGGAGGAGGAGGAGGAGGAGGAGGAGGAGGAGGAGGAGGAGGAGCAGGAGGAGGAGGAGGAGGAGGAGGAGGAGGAGGAGGAGGAGCAGGAGGAGGAGGAGGAGGGGGGGCGAGAGGAGTATGGGGGGGGGCGCGCTCGTCACTCGCCTGCCCGCTGGGGGAATCAGTCACGATGCCCGTGAGCGCCCAGGGGTGCGGTCAAAGAGGTCTATCAGAAGGATTCGCCGTCCTGTGGCGCTGCGCAGAGTCAGCACGGAGCCTCTTGTGCGGCCGCACCGGCTCCACCGTGGGCCGTCCTGGGGGCCCGCTCGGCCGTCTTGGGCGCCGCTCGGCCTTGGGGGACGCCCCAAGCCGCCAAAAGGCAACAACAAAAGCGCCCAAACGCTTCGACTCTCGACCCTCGCCATGGCCTTTCGGCGACATCGTGGGCCATCTCGAGGCCCCGTGAGGGTTCGGGACTAATCGGTCTCATTCGTCGTCGTCGTCGTTGTCGTCGTCGTCGTCGACGTTCGGTCTCGCTCGGCGGCGGGGACAGGCAGGCCAGGGCGGCTTCGCGGGGGCGCGCGCCAGGCCTCGTGGCAGGATCCGCGGGTGGTCGCCGTCCACACACTCTCGGGCGCGCAGCGCGCGACCGCGGGGGAGTGAGGTGAGGGGACGATTGAGGAGGAGGGGGGAGGGGAAGGAGGAGGAGCAAGAGGAGGAGGAGGAGGAGGGGGAGGAGGAGGAGCAGCAGCAGCAGGAGGAGCAGGAGGAGCAGGAGGAGCAGGAGGAAAAGGAGGAGCAGGAGGATCAGGAGGAGGACCAGGAGGAGGAGGAGGAGGAGGAGGAGGACCAGGAGGACCAGGAGGACCAGGAGGACCAGGAGGAGGATGGGGATCGAGGATTGAGTATTTCTGTGCCCTCGTCGGGCCCTCAGAGGCCTCTTGAGGCTTCCAGGGGCCTCCCGAGTTCCTGGCGGCCTCCTGGGAACTGCGAAGACCTCTGGTGGCCTCTGAGACCTCTTCCTCCCCATCCTGCCAGCGGCGGCAGCGGGGATGCCCTGCGCTATCGACCACGTCTGGCCGCCAGCGACGTCGGGCCGACGGCTTGGATCTGTCGGCCGAACGGTGCTCGGCTCAGCGGCCGACGCCTCTGGTCTGACAGGGCAGAGCGGCAACCAGGACGGGCAGGCCCAATCCTGTCCCCCATCCTTCGCATCTACAGAAGGCGTACGGCGGCATTGTATTCTTCAGCCGAAAGTGAGACTGCGTCACTCAACACATCTCTGCCGCCTTCACCGCATCGAATCCCCCATTCCGCTGCCGAGGGTCCCCACGAAGTCACCCCGTCCTCAACCATGCAAGCAGCTCCTCGTCGTCTCACCACAAGGCGTGCTGGTATGGCGGGCTGGGCGGTTCGCCTTTTATGTCTCTGAATATGGGAATTGTCCAACAGCTCGCCGGATGGATGGCGATTCGTTTGCAAACATGGTTCTCGTACTAGTGCCGCGCACACTCGTTCGAAACGATTCCAACACGTACAGGGATGGAATGCGGGTCCGTTTTGTTAAACGTGACTCTCGCCTTAGCGTCGCGCTCGCTCGTTTTCAGAGGTCTTAGCAGTTACAGGCATGGAGGGCGGTTCATTTTAATTTTATGGCTCCTGCGTGAAATGTGTTTGAACGTGATGGCATACAGTTCCAGATGTAAACACTTACACGGGTGGGGGCGGTTCTTTTTCGAATGGAGTTCTCGTTGGACATATCTGTCTTTCCGTTGTATCATCGTTATCCGCCGCACTTTTTGTAGCAAAGATGGATGTTTTGAATGGCAGGTCCTTGGTCTGAAGGGGGGCTTCCCTCGGTGAAAGGACTGCCTGCAGGGACTTCTTACATGATAGGAATTTAGCACGGGAGGGTGTATTGCAGCACCGTTGATGCGTCCTGGGTTTACCCATGGTCCTCCGGATCATCCTCCTTTGTCTACAATTACTCCATATTGCGCACCGCGGTGGCCTGGCCGAGAGGTCGTCGGCAGTGCGGAGCTGCAGGGAGCGGCGGCCCCAAAACGTTTCCAGGGGCTTTCAAAAGGGCTTCAAACCGGCTTCAGAGCGCCTCAGGACAGCCCAAGAGAGCCCCAAGACGGCCCAAGGAGGGCCTCACAGAGTCTCAGAGCTTCCCAGGAGAGGCGCAAGGAGGCCACAGGAGGCTCCCAAGAGGGCCCCAAGAGTGCCCCAAGCAGGCCCAAGCCCCCCAAGACGGACCCAGAGAGCGCAGGAAGGGTCCAGAGGGCCCGAAAACGGCCGTGAAGATTCTGAAGAAGCCCCGAAGAGGCTTTCAAAGATGCACCCAAGAGCTGTTTACGAGCTGCGATTAACAAGGCCCCAAAGAGCGTACAGTGACGTAAACAAATTGAACGCGACGGCCCTTAAGAGGCAAGAGTGCTCCAAGCTGGCACGACCACCCCAAGTCGGCCCCAAAACAGCCAAAAAGAGCTTCATGAGGCCGCCCAGGAGGCCTACCAAGAGCGAACAGTGACGTAAAGCACTGAGAGCGCTAAGGCTCCCATGAGTGAGCGTTCACAGACTCGGTTGCCTTCCGTTGTTGAGGGCTGAGAGATTCATTCACCTCGCCATCGTACCCTACCGCTCTGGACATGGGAGGCTTGGGCTGTCAAGGACGAACGCCGTGTGTGGTGTGCACGCCGCCAAGGAGAAGGAGGAGGACGAGGAGGATGTACTGATGACGACAACGATGACGATGATGATGATGATGCTGGTGATGCAGGTATGCTGCCGATGCCGATCAAGCGCTGACGGCGGTGTGCTTTCTTGAGGAAGGCTCTGACATGACATGCGATTTGTTTGACGGCGCCGCCGCGCTCATCCGCCAGGATGTTGCATGGCATTGCGAAGGCTTTGGCGGCGATTGCGGAAATTCTGGGTGCGAGGAGGAGAAGGCGAGAATGAGGAGGAGGAAGGTGGATGAGCATGAGGAGGAGGCCTCTCGATGGCTTCTTGAAGCATTATATGGCCAAACTTGGTCGTGGAGAAGGTGCCTCCGTGGGGCCTCTTGGGAGCCTCTTCGAAGCTTCTTGGGAGCTTCTGGGGAGCTTCTGGGGGGCCTCTTGGGGCCTCCTGAGGGCCTTTGGGGGCCTCCGTGGGCATCTTGAAGGCGTGTTCGCGGCCTGTTGGAGCCTCCTGGGGACCTTTCCGGGCCAAAAGCTCGAAATGTCTGTTCGGGTGCCCCGTCTGGGCTCGCTTGTAGAGCCGTCTTGGAGGCGTCTTGGGCCGTCTTGGAGGTCTCTGGGGCTGTCTTGGGGCCCTCTTGGGCCCTCTTGGGCTTACCTTGGTGGCTTGTTGGGCCGTCTGGTGGCGATCTTGGGGGCCTCTTGGGCACGTTTGGACGCTGTGAACCCCAGGCGTCGCATATGCTAAACATGTACGTTCGCCCTAGGGAATGGGACGATTTTTGCTTGTTGGAGCCCTCTTGGGGGGCCTCTTGAGGCTCTCTTGGGGCTTCTCGGCGGCCTCGAGGGCCGTATGAAGGCCATCTTGGGCGTCTTGGACCGCTCGTCCGATGACTCGGAGCGCTTTTGGACTGTCTTGTTGGAGGCCTCTTGGGGCCCTCTTGTCGCGCTCTGGGGGGCCTCAGAGACCGCACCCAGGAGGAAAACCATCTCTGAGTAAAGGGTGGCCGGGCTGCGCCCGGGCGGCGGTCGGGGTACTTTTCACCGGGGGACCCCCAGGGGCCGCCCGCAAATTAGAAATATTGTTAACCAGTCGCCGGGGATCTTAGCTCGCCTCTGGCCCGTTGGGCCGGCGAATTTTTTTCTCTCCCCTGATGACGTCCGGGAAATATTCGGCCCCCTTCCGCGTATTGTTTTTTACGCAGGATTCCCGGGAGTTGGGTTGTCGGTTAGTTTTTGTTGTCAAAATGTTGTTCCCGCTGAAGCGCTGGCCTCATTTTCGGGCTTCCGCTCGTTCCCAATCGTTCTCCTGCTGCAGCGCTGGCCTCATTTCCGCGTTTCCGCTCGTTCCGAATCGTGTTCCCGCTGCAGCGCTGGCCTCATTTCCGCGTTTCCGATCGTTCCGAATCGTGGTCCCGCTGCAGCGCATGCGTCATCATTTCCAGTGCCAAGCCATGGCATGCACTGCAATGCTATGTGGTGTTCCGCTGTGCGATGCCATGCCTTCAGTTGCAATGCTAGGATATGCGCTGCTGGACTACGCAATGCCACGCCATGCTATGCGATGCTACGCTTTGATCTTCAACGCAATGCTATGTCATTTTCTGCTCTGTGCCGCTGTGCGATGTCATTCGTTGCGTTGCAACGCTTTGTGAAGCAATTCTTCACTACGCAACGCCCCGCCATGCTATGATCTACTACGCTCTGCCGTGATCGTCTACGCCCTGCCATGCCGAGCTCTACGATGCATCGCGCACCTTCTCGGGATCATCGCCTTGCTCGACATCCGGTTGTTTCTAGAGAAGAGATCGACGCCATGGTAAAGGATGGGAAGGGAGGGGAGGACGTCAGATCTGACGCGAACGCACCTAGGTTGTCTCTTTCCCCTCCTCCTCGTCCCCCTCCTCTCCCCCCCCCAGGTTTTCGCTTGCAGCGGGACATCCTCGCAGCGCAGCGCGATATTGCAATCGCCCCCAGGCCAGCGCGGTTTCCCAGCGCTTGGTCGGATCAGCGTTGTGCTTGCTCGGCCTGATCTCGGCCGCTCTCGCATTCCAGCTTGGCATCGTAGTTTGAGGGAGAAAGCGGGGAGAAAGCGTTCGCGAGCTCGGTCTTTCTTGCAAACAATTATTACAGCAACACCACGGCTCCACCACATGGGCGGCGGCGGACAATCTCGGTCAGAATCGGTGGCCCCGAAGGGTTGGGCACGCAATGGCGCGCGTGAGCCACGGTTGGTTTGCGCGGCCGCGCGCCGGCGCGGCGCGCCAGTGCGGCCAAAAAAAACAATTACCCAGGCAAGTATCATTGTTTCTCGTGCGGGATGGATCTCAGCGGCAAGCCTGACCCTGATTTCGCCCCCAAAAGCTTACGGCAACGCTCTCAGACGCGGACGCCTGGCACGGCGGACGACGGTGCGGGAGGCATGCCACATGGGGGAACACCAGCCCATGATGAAGTTGGGCAGACACGGAGGGCTTTGGGCGCCCTCACACGGCTGTGGCATGAGGACTCTTGGGCCATCATCGCATTGGCCAAGTACGACCTGGCCGCAGCCGAAGAACGTGAGAGGGTTAGGAGGTCACCGAACGACCTCCTCAGGCGGGCCCTCGACAGACAGACCGCCAAGTCAAAAAGGTCGAATATATGCAGCACTTGGTGGCCACTCTCGCGGAACAGTTCAAAGAGAGACAAGGTGCTTTGGATTTGGCTCCGGCCGAGCTGGGGCACATGGTAGAAGAAATGCCTCTTGCACGCTCGGCGGTCGCGGCGTCAAAGGGCGCATTCGGGGGCTCGGTGCCACAGCTACGAGAGGCCTTGGGGAGGTCGCTGACCATCATCAGTGGCGGTGGCTGCACTTACATCGGGAAATCAGGCGGCGATCCTCTCAGCTCCGGCGGCGGGAATCCGTCGCGCGCAGGAGGCGGCCCCAGCGACGGCGGCCCCAGCGGCGAGGGCACAGCCAACAGCCCCAGTGCCAGCGCCAGTTACGCCACTGCAGCATCCGCCACCGCCACTACTTGCCGGAGCACCTCCTCCCAGCTCGCATCCCGCTACAGCTCGGGGCAGCCAGCTCTGCGCGGAGGACGGCCAGGACATGGGTTCGCGTTGAAAGATTGTTGATATTTGATACGCCGCGGCTGTCCAGCGGGGCGGGGCGGCGTGCTCGCTTGCTTGACGATCTGCCTTTTTCTAAACGCGCTACTACAAATTACGGGCGCGCCCCGGGCTCGTCCGCCGCCGGACAGGCGACGCAGGTCCAGGGCACCTCCTCCGCAGGGGGCGGAGGGCCAGCGCGTGGCCTGGGGGCCCAGCCCGCTTCGCCATCGGTGGAAAGTTGGTCGGGCAAGAAGGGGGCGGCGAGCGGCTAAGGGGGCGATCGCGTCTCTGCGTTTCTACGGCTGCGTTTCAGAGCGCGAGCGGGCCAGGTGGCGAGGGGCCGTCAGCGCGTCTTCATCATTCCCCGCGTCATCCTTCCGCGCCGGCGCCCAGGAAGGCGCCGAAGGGGGGGGGGGGCGCAATTGTTCCCCGTGTCACCTGCAATGCAATGCCGTGGGGTGGGTTGTGCACCTTCCTGGAGGAAGGCGCCGCGGGCGTTCGCGTCGCCGCGCCCCGAGAGGTCCCCGTTCGAGGAGATGAGCGCATGCGCGCTGGATGGCGGCGCGCCGGGAACGGATGGGAGACGCGTCGCGGATTGCCAGACGTGCCCTTCTGGCGCCGCGATGGCTGGGCAGGCCTTTTCGCTCGCAGCCGCCCACCCAAAAGTGGGGGGTCACGCATTCGTTGAACCGCGACGCGCGGCAGTCTGTATGCGCGCGGGGCCCCGAGGGGGATTCGCTGCTGGGCCCATCTATCCTGGGGGAAGTGCGGGGCTAGCTCACGATGATTTGGCTCGTCTGGAGAGGCTCGGAGAGGCGTTGAAGCTCGATCGCGCGCCGCGCGTCGCCGGGGGCGACTGGGGCGCATCTCTTTTGCATAGGGGAACTCGGATTCCGTCGGCGAGGTCGCCGGGCGCTTGATCGTCGGCCCAGCAGGTTCCTGTAGAGCGGCAAAGACAGATAATCGCACCTACATCGGTTATTGGTTGGCCAGCGACTCCCTCTTCAGCCTCGCGCTGAATCCACCCGCGTCGCGCGCGTGATCACGCGCCTCGGTGCCGCTATCCCGCGGCCGTTTCTGTCGGGGCTCGCCCGCGGGGGCCGAAGGCGCAGGAAGTTCGCGGCCCTGGAGTCTGTCCCCCCGACCCCCAACATCTACATCGACTGGGGCGCGACGACGGCTCGGGCGAGAAAGAGGGCGGCTTGGTTGAGCGCGGAGATCTTGGTTTCTTCTGGGTCGATTAAATCCAGGGCGACGCTCGACTTGGGCTGGATTTTCCTTCGTCGCGGCAGCAACGTTTGGTCCTCGCGCGCGTGGATCTACTGGTGCTCCGAGCAGAGGCAGACGCCTCTCTGCCAGTTTGATTGCGCCGACGCTTAATCTTGGCAGAGGCGGGCCTGCCCAGTGCCATCGCTCTACGGCTTTGGAGCGCCGGCATTCAAGAGGCCTGCAAGGTCGGCCGCGTCTTGCGCGCAGAGGATTTCATAGTTTTGGCGGGATGGTCTAGCTCAGATCATACAGAAGTTCGAGCACGCGCCGCAGCGGCGTCGTTGCAGCGCGTGGGGGCACATCCGCGCCGCGGTCGCAGACAGACTCGCTGAATGTTCCCCGTCAGGATTTGCTTTGGAAGTATCGAGGTTCCTCGTCGGCATCTTCGCGCAGCCTGGGGGAATCAATTTTTCCGCATTCGCAGTCTTGCCGCGGGACTTGCGCGCGGCGCCGGGCGCGCCGAGGCCGATCTCGGCAACGAGAGAAGCCGAGGTTTCGCGAAATGGTTGAGGGGTTGTCTGGGGAAGCGTTCCAGGCCGGTCCATTTGGACCAAACCTCAGGGGTCGTTTTCCCAGACTCGCCTTCCTCTCAGGCCCTCGAGCAATGCGTCTGACGTGGCGGCGGCGCACAAGTATTTCTGCATGCAGAACACTCGTGTTCAGTAGCCTTCTGTGCTCGAGGAAGGCAAGGGGGCGGAGGGCGCTCGCCCCCACCCACCCAACCCTGGAAGAATCGCGAAGCAGGACGCGCACGAAGTCAAGAGAGAGAAGCAGTGTGTGAAAGCAAGAAGTGATGGAAGCGAAGTCGTTTGAAGTATTTTTTGATGACAGAGGGCGCAGTGGTCAATTGTATTGCTCCGGGGATGAGCAGGCGGACCTGTGACTCACCCAATTTGGCTCGAGGCTCCTGGCGCCAGCAGGCGCGCCCAAACAGTGGACCAGGGCCTTCTGACGGGTTTAGGTGCAAGCGCTGTTCGGAGAGAAGGTACGCGAGCATCGCTGATTGCTGACGAAGAGCACAGAATGCCTCCCATCTCGGACGGCCCTGCTGGGCCGACGGAGACCTTCGGGGGGTTCGGAGTGACCTCGGTCTCCTTCGGGGCTTTGGACCTCGCCTTCCGCCCATGGGGATTCAGGCTTGCAGATCCACTGGCTTCCCAGCCAGGACGGCCGTCCGAGCTGATCGACTGCGCCCTCGACTTTGTCTTTCGGCGAGTAGTATTGCCCTCGCAGTTCTGGATTTGTTTCGTCATTTCTGCGAGCAATGGCCAATGTGCCCCACTGGCGCGACGCACGCGCGCGCGGCACTCCTGGCAAAACTTGCGGGAAGGCCCACTCCAATAGCCTTGTTGGGTTCGCTCTCTGTCTGAGGCTGGACGCATGCGCGCACGGTCTGGGCGCCCAGGATCGGGGGGTCGCACCTGGCACCAGGGGCTGGCAAGTGCACGACGGACGTCGCAGCGCGCGTGTTTCTGCATGGCGAAGCGCAAGAACGCGCGCCACGACCCGATGATGATCGGATTGGCATACACTCTACTGTGGGCAAGGAAGAGTGTTTCGATTGGACCTCGCGGAAGCTTGCAGTCGAAGCTGGCTCGTGCCATGGCTTTCCAGGTCTGTTGTCGTGTTCGGCGCTGGGGATGCACGGCGCGAGTCCACGGCTTGTTTGGGACGGCGTCTCGTCATATTAGATTCGGGCTTCTCGCTGGGTGTCACCAGGGTGCAGTTTCGCGACGATTACCCTGCTACTCGTCAGGTGGACACCGATCGACGACCTGCTCGTCTCCGCCTGGGCATTCAGGTTTGGACGCGCGCATGCGCCGACGACTTGACGATTCGGGATGCATCCGCGGCGCAGCACATCGTCGAGCAAGCTGGCTTCGTCTCCGAGCAGCTCGCGGCCGAACTTTTAGATTTGGATCTGGAGCCACCTAAGCATAAGGGGACGGTGACATGCTCGGCAATGATGCGCGCTAGGAAGGTCTGCCGTCGCGTCGAGAGATGGGGGCATCAAGCGGTCGCCGCCTTGGAGGCCATCGAGGGCGAGGTCGCTTCTGGACGCCCCCTTCGATATGGCAAATTCAAAGCTCGCGCGGCTAAGGTGAGGTAGTGGGGACAGTGGAGACACTGGGGAGAGTGGGACCGCGGTGGGAACAGTGATGGGGACAGTGGGGACACTGCGACAGTGGTGGGGGCACTGGTGGGGACAGTGGGGACAGTGGTGGGAACACTGGGGTCAGTGGGACAACGGTGGTGGGGACGGTTGTGGTGGGTACAGCGGTGCGGGCGGTGGTGAGGACGGTGGTGGGGACTTGGGAGTCGTTTGACGACGGCGAGTGGGAGGGGGGGGCTTGAACCGGTAGTGACGCCCCCCCCCTTGTTTTCTTGAGGGGTGGTTCGAAGCGATAGTGACCCCCGCCCGGTTTTTCAGACAGAGGGAGGGGGGGGTGTTTGCCGGGGGAAGGGAGGGGGGGGGTTCGAGCAGGGTGGGTGGGGATTTTCAGAGGGGGGGGGCCCGGGCTCCGGAGGAAGAGGGTAGGGTAATTTTCCACCGTGAAGCGGCGGTGGGTCACGTTCTCTCCAAGGTCAGGATGCGCTGGTTTTTTTTAAAGACATACAATATTGCTTCGCAACTGTTCCGAATCCGAATCCGCATCCTACACCTCGTCCGTTTGGGGGTGGGACTGGGGTGGCTTGGTTATGAGAACCTCCTGCCCAGTCATGTAGATGAGGCGGCACTCGAAGCGGCTGGATTTCTCTGCAAGGCTCACCTCGTTGATTATCCTGGGGAAGTGCCGCCGATTGCGTTTCGAGGCCATTAATGGTTGGTGTGTCCAAGGACTGTCCCCATGTGTCTTTTGTTTGTGCGTGCGTGTGCGTGTGCGCGTGTACGTGTGCGTGTGTACGTGTATGTGTGCAAGTGTGTATGTGTGTACGTGTGTATGTGTGTAAGTCTCTATGTGTGTAAGTCTCTATGTGTGTATGTGTATGTGTGTGAATGTGTGTCTGTCTGTCTGTCTGTCTGTCTGTCTGTATGAATGAATGTATGTATGCATGCATGCATGCATGCATGCATGCATGTATGTATGTATGTATGTATGTGTGGGTGTGTATGTGTATATGTATGTGTGTATGTGTGTATGTATGTATGTATTTATGTATGTATGTATGCATGCATGTATGTATGTATGTAAGTATGTATGTATGTATGAATGAATGTATGAATGTATGTGTGTATGTGGGTATGTGTTTATGTGTGCGCATGTGTATGTGTGTATATGTGTAGATGTGTATATGTGTATATGTGTATGTGTGTATGTGTGTGCGTGTGTGTGTGCGTGTGTGTGTATGTGTGTGCGTGCGTGCGTGCGTGCGTGCGTGTGTGTGTTGTGTGTTGTGTGTGCGTGTGTGGGTTGTGTTGTGTGTGTGTTGTGTTGTGTTGTGTGTGTTGTGTTGTGTGTGTTGTGTGGTGTGGTGTGGTGTGATGTGGTGTGGTGTGGTGTGGTGTGGTGTGGTGTTGTTTGGTGTTGTGTGTGTGCTTGTGTGTATGTGTATGTTCGTGTGTGTTTGTGTGTGTTTGTGAGTGTGTCTGTTGTGTTGTGTTGTGTTGTGTTGTGGTGTGTGTGTGTTGTGTTGTGCATATGTGCGTGTGTGGGGGGGCATCTCAACGGGTAAGAATCATGTCTTGAGAGAGGGGTCCCCCCAGTTCCATACAGTAATCGCGCTCTGTCGCATGTTCATAGGTTTTCGACCCGTCGGCACCTTGCGGATCAGCACATGCTCGACGGTTCTGATTGCCAGCGCAGGTTGCAGCTTTCGGACCCTGAGTTGCACTGGTTGTAGCTTTAACGTGTTCTCTGTTTCTATCGCTTGAGCTCACCAAATCTCCCTGCGTGCTTTGCACTGTGCTTGTGCGCCGTCCCCGCCGTGATCCCCTTTTTGGGTGGGCGTCTTGGGGTCGGCAACGAGCAAGCGCTGGCTCGGGCTCGCAGGACCTGAGCCGCCCTTCAATGGCCGTCAGCGCGCTGCGCGACGGGCTCCTTCAGGCTGCGTGCCCCTCCTCCCCCCCGTTTCTCCGTTTCTCCGTTTCTCAAGGGAGGAGAATCCACCCAGCCCCGATATTTGGCGTCTACTAAACGGCTCCGCGCGTTTACTCAACAGCCCTGCCCTGTTCGATTCCTTCTGTGGGTGCACTCACTAAACGGCTTCGAGTGTCGGGGTGATTATTATGCGGGTGGATTTTCTGCCCTCTATTTCTTGCCCCCTCGAACCCCCCTCTTCCTCCGCAGCCACTCTGGCTCGGGCGCCGCCCTCGAGAAGCCCGCCCCCGACTGGCACCAGCGCGGTGCCCTCGGAGGGCATCCAAGGGTTCCAAGAGGCCCCACGCCGGCCTGCCGAGGCGCGACGCCTCCATGAGAGGAAGTGGCGGCCCCACGAGAGGCGACCTGCCGAGCGAGGCAGGGGCCCCACGAGAGTGGCGACACTCGCACAGTTCGCAGCCCTTCGGGAAACAGCGAGGTCTCGGCTGGGTGCGCGTGGCCCCCGACTCCGCTGGACCTCCCAGGAGCCCACGAGGGTGGCGACAACGGCAGTTCGCAACCACCCCGGGGGCAGCGAGGCTTCGGCTGGGCCCTCTGGAGGCCTCCAGAGGCCAGAAGAAGGCCACGCCCCACCCTGCTCGTTGCTGGCGCTGTGCAGGCTCTGGCGTTTTGCTCCTGAGGTCGCTGGGCTTCGGAGGAGGCCTCTGGCAGGAGCGTTGCCGAAAGCCCTCGATGTTCGAGGGCCTCCGAGCGCCCCCGAAGGCCTCCGAGCACGTCCGAGCACTTCCGAGCGCTTCCGAAGCGCCTCCGAGGGCACGGTGCCCCTTCGTCGCTGGTGCAATGAGCGTCCTGGCCGCGGTGGCGCGGGCCGCCGCTGCCCCGGCAACGGCTTTGGGGCGCCGCCGATCGGCGGCCGCGGCGGTTGGCTATTTGCGCGAGCGCGAGCGCTGCGGCCAGGTGAAGCTCAAGCTGGGCGAGGCTGACGACCTCGGTCGTCGTCCTCGTCCGCATCGTCGTCGTCGTCACCGTCGTCGTCGTCGTGGTCGTCGTCGTCGTCTTCGTCGTCGTCGTCGTCGTCTTCGTCGTCGTCGTATTCGTATTCGTCGTCGTCGAGGTCCTCGAAATTTTAACCTTTCGGAAATGTTTTGAACATGCTTGGTTCTTTCCAGGCCTCCAGTAGCTTCTGGGGGGCTCCTGCTGGAGACTTCTGGGGGCCTTCTGGACCTGGAGGCCTCGATGGGGTCTTTGGGGATTTGCTGAGAATTTGGGGAGAGGCCGACCGCCTCAACCGGAAGGGCGAGGCCGGCAAGGCGTGGTCGCTGTACGAGGACCTTCGGCCGCAGTCCGTCAACGTCTTGAGCTGCCGAGACGCGTTTCGTCTGGCTCGAAGAAGAATAAGAAGAATTACAAACATAATACTAATGATAATAGTGATGTTAATAATAATAATAGTAATAATAATACTAATAATAATACTAACAATAATAGTAATTACAATACTACTAATAATGATAATAATAATAATAACAATAATAAAAATAATACTAATAATAATGATAATAATAATACGAATGATATTAGCCCTAATAATAGTAATACTAGTAATGATACTTATAAAATTAATAACAATCATACGAATCATAAACACAATGATAAACAACAACATAACATTAATAACAACAGCCGGGGGAAAAAAAAACATGGCATGAACATGAACTTTGGGAGCTTCGTGCGGATTTCTTGGATCGGCGCTGGGCGGCCCTGGCGGCGCCTCCGGCGCCGCCCCCTCCTGGGCGCGCTCTGCGCGCCAGGGATGGGGGTCCAGCGCTGGTCCAAGACAGCCGCGCGGACCTGACCTCCAACGCGGACCTCCAGAAGTTCATCTCTATGCCAGTAGTTCTTCATCTAGTGGCGGGGCCGTTTCTCGGCCCCGCTGGGCCCCTGGGAGGAGGCCGGGTCTTGGAAAGAAGCGGGCCTGGCCCGAGGTGCCCGAGGGCCCGGACGTTGGGACCACGCTCATTTTCGTTATGGTTTGATGAATCCTCTTCCTTGCCAGGCCATGGAATCTCAGCCCCACCATCCCACCACCCCAGTTGGAGATAGACCCCTCGAAGCCCGAAGTGAACGGCCCACACCCCCATCTAGGGGGGGAAATCGGCCAGTGGAGCCCAGGCCACGCCACTGGGGGTTAGGGATCGGTGAAGCGATGCTCGCACTCGCCCAAAGACTCTTGTTGGCAGCCGTCGAGAGGAGGCGCGCCAGGAAGCCGAGGCCGGAGACTCGGCGGCACAGTCTGGCGGCGAGCAGGAGGGGGCCGTGGCGAGGGGGGGTTGGCGTTTTGAGAGGGCGGGGGGCCACATCGAGACTCTGAGAAGCCATCAGGCCCCTGCAGGTCGGGGGGGCAAGTGCGGCGCGGTGACCACACCGCGTGGTGAGTCGGTGGGGAGTCGGGGTCACCACGCGGTTTTGGTACTCGAGTCGGTCTCCGAGGATACTTCGAGCGATTGGGGCCTCCGAGGTCCCAGCACCGTCGGGAGACGGACCGCGCGGAGTCCGAGGTCACCACACGCGGTCACGAGGTCGTTCCGAGGTCACCACGCGTTCCGTCACCACACGGCTTTGGAGCCCCGAGGGGGGCGCCCCGAGCTCTCAGGAGCGGAGGAAACACTCGCTCCAAGAAGACCGGCCCCCTCGCCCTGCCCACCTCTCGCGCCCGCCGCCAAGCAGCACCCGGTGCA
>CAUYUJ010016103.1:140748-178248 GCA_963575745.1 Prorocentrum cordatum | reverse complement strand
CGCGGGGTAAGCGACCCCGCAAGATATCAGCGAGGCGCGTGCTGTCTGGCTCAACCACGCGGAAGCTTATCCGGCTGAGTAGCACGATTTGAAGGATTGGCGCCAGGCTCATTGGCGAGGGCGCGCGAGCGGATTTCGCGCCGTCACTGAGCCTTTCGACGGCCTGGGACAGAGCTCTCAAGCAGCACACTTCTGTAGAGTATCGATGCTTGGCCCGTTTTTTTTGTCCGCCGGCCTTGCGCCCGTGCACCATAGAAGCCGCTGCCAGAGTTCGACGAGAGCCAGGTCTCGCTTGCCTTCGCCGCCAGAAGGTTACGTTTGGCCGTGTCGATGTCGGGCCGGGGCCCGTTGAGGGCCCCATTGGCCCTCTGCGCGCGCTCGGCGCGATCGGACATTGTGGACCTGCTCTCGCCAGGGCAGTCTCAAAGGATAAATGATGTCAATTGTTCTTCGGGGGGTGCCAAGGCCCAGTCAATTCAGATGCAGAGAAGCTCCTTACGATGCAGCTCAAGACTGGAGGTCCTGGACGCAGGTGATTGCCACGAACGACGGCGGCAGCGCAGCTTACAGGTTCGCCCGTGACACGGCAGAACAATCGCAAGTGCACGCTGTGGACGAAGAGTCCAACATTTCGCTGCCAGTAGCCAGTTCTCAGGCGTTCAAACAGATCACGTTGCAGCGGGGGCCTCTGCGGGCCCAGGCGGGTCGAGCTCATGAGGGTCACCCGGTAGATTGGAAGTTCCAGTGGCTCGACAGACGAATCGATGTTGCTCCGGGGATCGCGAGGGACCGGCAGGTGCTTGACCTTCTTGCGCTGCTGCCCCCTCTAACCCTGGATGATTTAGCTTGGACTCTAGCTACATATCGTGCGACTTGCGGCCTGGGCTGGGGCAGATATCACCCTCGGCAAGTCTCTCGGCACCCTGTCAGCTAGAAGCAGCGCCCCTGGATATATTGCATAATTGGGAGCAGCAGCTGCAGAACATCAGTCTCTGGACTTTGGTAGTGTCTTTCTTGAGTAAGCCCAGTCCCCCAGGAGGTGTGAGAGCCATCATTCTCTGTTCGCCGTGATGTCGCGCGCGGTCGAGGATTCGTCGGCCTGTCGCCCGCCGCAGGGAGAACCATTGGGCGGCCCGGCCTTCTGGGGGGAGATTCGGGCTATGCGCGTCGCCGATCAGGGCACGCGCGCAACATCCTTCTCAAGGGTATCAGCACGGCCAGTGGCATGTTAAATCTTACGAAATTGCGAATGCATTTCACATGCCGAGCTCCAGGCCGAGGCAATCAAGACCAGCTTTCCGCTGAGGCGCCCGCGTTGCTTGCGCGCGGCGCACAGGTTTCTTCGCAGGGCCTGCTGGCAGATAGCTATATCGGAGGTCATCGAAGCCAATGGCACAGCGGCAGCTGGGTGCTCGGGAGCGCTCGCCCACGCGAGGCTCCTGATTCACGCGTTGCTTGCAAAGTTGCATGTGCAATGTCCAGCGGTCAGGTTCCAGAACTTAGTGTGTGATTTTGCATTGCAATCGGCGGGGAGCTTCGAATGCGCAGTTAACCAGTTCCCCGAGGCTATGACGGCGTCAGGCCAGGGCTTGGAGGCCAAGGACTTTCGCGTCAATTGGAATAAAACAGGCTATCTTGCGTCGACATCGGAGCTTTCGACCAGTCTGAACGAGCGTTAGACGCTCTCGCTGTCTTGGCGCGGACGCCAACGACGGCAGCGCGAGGCGAATTTCTGAGCAGGACGAGCATTTCAAGAATGCTCGGCGCGCGACTGCCAAAGCGCTGCAGTTGCGGGCGGCAGGGGCTGACGTCAGCACAGTTATGAGGGGGTCTCCAACGGCCACTGCGGTTCGGGGTTCGGCTGCGATGGGGGTCGCGGACCGAAAGCTGCATGCCTCGAGGGCGTCGGCCCTGAGAGCGGAAGGGCCGCCTTCCTGCAGGCTCCTCGGCGGGCCTGCGTCCAAGGGTTTCGCCGCGGTCGCGTCGTCGAAGTCGTGGAATGCTGGGCCCTGGCGGCCGCCTCGGACCTCCCAGGGCTCGGGCCCATGAGGGCCGTTTGGGAAGCCGGCCGAGGGTTGTTGAGCAGGCCCAGGGCATGGGCCCGGCGCGCGGACCCCGCGCAGGCGACCCTCTTGGCTCTGGCTGGGGCGGGAGTCGATGACTTCTGCGTTTGTAGTTAATTTTTTGGGCATCGAGTATTCCTTTCAGGAATTCAAGGCGGATTTTCTGGGCGAGAGAGCTCGAGAGACCGCACTGGCTGCATCGGACGTTTTGTCGATGAAGCGACTGCCGGGGGCCTGGGTCAGCCAGTTGCGCCGGGGTCCTCTTGTGTGGTTGCTCTACAAAACGACTTGCGATACCTGGAGCACGCACCATAAAGCGCCGTTTCCTAGCCTCGGTGGCGGCAGCCAGTGGACACTATCGAGATTGCTCAGTCATCGCAAGAGTCAGCATGACAGGTGTTTGTTGTGCGGGTTAAAAAATTGTACCACAGGTTCTATGAATGCCCCTGCATACAGCACATCCGTCGCGAAGGGTTCGGGGGGGCAGCGCGCGCAGTGAACGAAAAAGATGAGACCCACGGAGAGGTGTTTGCCAGGTGTCAGTTCCCCACCTTTCGATGGAGATTTCCCCGGGTGGAGCCTGAGGTCAAGATGCGGTGGGAGGAAGTTCCTCCGGGCTGGAAGTTTTCCGGGTCCATTTGTGTTGATGGCAGTGCCTATCACACCTCGTTCTCAGGCACCGGCAGAGCGGGTTTTCGATTGTGCAGATAGAGGACATGGCCTTTTAGGTTCTCGCAAGACTTTCTGAGTTGGACTGAAGACAATCCATTGCATGTATATTCCGACCGTGCCGCTTCTATTGGTTGTATTAGCGACCCAGGAGTGGCGCTTGCGGCCATGAACTCCCGCCAACACTACTGGAGGGAAGTTTGGGGCGGGATTGGCCGTCGCGCGAGCGCTTTTACAGTGAAGGCACAGATGTAGGTTTGCAGGCGTGGAAGATCCGTGGAAACAGAGCTGCGGATAAGTACGCCAAGCTAGGATCTAGATTGGCAGGTGCCCTCCCAGCAGGTCTTGTTCGCGCAAGGCCTCGAACAAACTGGTGTTCACGGCCGCCCGGTGGCATGCGAGGGCCCAGCAAGTGTTTGGGGCTCCGGGGTTTGCTGACTCGGAACGCGTTGCTGGAGCATCGGATGTCACTTTAGACCTGGATGTTGCGGACCTTCTGGAAGCGGAGTGGGAGAGGTATGGAGCTCGTCCTGCGTTTGAGGATGTGGAGTGCGCGGCGATTATGGGCGTGGCCCCCGCTGCTGCTGCCCCTCCCGCACCTCCTCCTCCTCCTCCCACCGAGGATTCGGTTCCGAGTTCAGGGGTTCCTTGGACTTTGACTGGGCATAGTGTGGTCCAGGCGGCCCCCGTGAGCCCCGAAGGGGGCTACAAGGTTGCCCCTGGGGACTATGTCATGTTTTGCAAGGTGTGCGGGGCTTCGATGTTTAAGCAAGTTCGGTCTGGTGAGGGCCTGGATGGCCTCTGTCAGGGCTCTGCGGCTCCTGGGTCAAGCTTCGGAAGGGGTTCTTTCCAGGGCGTGTCCAGGCCATGATTGGCGACGTGTCAGGCCCGACCGCCGTGCAGGTGGATGCACGGTCGCCCCGCCTGCGATCGCAGGCGCGCGGCGCGGATGGCGCTGTCGAGGCGGCGGCCGGCACCGCCGCCACATCTCAAGGGGTGGGGTGGGGGAGCATGCCGGTCCGTCGTCGTCGGCCTTGCTGTCGTCGGTCGATGGGCTGAGGCTCCCCCATTCGGTAGATTCGGAGGTGGCCTCCCTCCACGGCTTTTCGTCCCCCACTGCTGTTGTTGAGTTTGCAGCAGAGTAGTGTGGGTTTCGAGCGGAGGCCACGGTTTTCGAGCTCCCTCAGGACGAGGAGTGAGCTCGTTTTTTTCGCGGCCAGTGAGCCGAGCGTTTTCTCCAGGATTCGACGTAGTCTCAGTCTCAGTCTCAGCCTCCTCCTCCTCCTCCTCCTCCTCCTCCTCCTCCTCCTCCTACTCCTACTCCTACTCCTACTCCTATCCTTATTCCTTATTAGAATATACTCCTACTCCCCCCTCAGGCCGGCAGATAGCGGGCGCATCCGGGTGGTCCCATCCTAACCTGTAAAAAACAATACAAAATCAACATTTTTCTTATTTTTTCCTCTCGACATGGACGTCCTGTCGTCCACGGCGATAATCCATTGCAAAAAATACCACAAAGAGCACACGCGCGCGTTCATGTCAGAATCCTACCGAACACCGTGTGTTTGCAAGCATTTCAACATAAAAACATCAAAAACCCAATGCTTTTTCACAAAAATTGTACAAATTTCCCGCCCGGGCTCTCTTGCTGAAATCATAGGAAAACCATAGGAATCTTAAGAATTCTGTCAAATCCAGCGATTTCACGTCATCGCGCGGTGCATTCGCGATGCTCTGTCATGCACCCAGGCCGCGAATCCTGTGCAAAAAATACAACAAAGAGCACACTCGCGCGTTCATGTCAGAATCCTACCGAACACCGTGTGTTTGCAAGCATTTCAACATAAAAACATCAAAAACCCAATGCTTTTTCACAAAAATGCTTTGGGGTGTCCTGTCAGACCGTCGGGCTTCCTCCGGCCACCTCTGGCTTCCTGCGGTGTACCGGGCCATTCTCGACTCGTCTGGCAATGCGTGCGCGGCATTCAACACGCGCTCGCCAGTTCCCGTCGGCAACCGCCATCGCGGCCGCATCAGCTGTACCAAACCGGCTGGCCGGTGTGACTTCGGCCCCCAGTTGTGCCAGCTTTGCTTCTTATGTTGTGGGAGGGCGGGTGGGACTGGGCATGCCATGCTTGACTCGCTCGAGCTGGCTAGCTTGACTCCTACTCCTACTCCTACTCCTACTCCTTCTCCTCCTTCTCCTCCTCCTCCTCCTCCTCCTCCTCCTCCTCCTCCTCCGTCCTGGGCAGGGGGGGCGCGAGGCACCTGCAGGTCGCCCTCGGGGCCGCGCTGCTGCGGGCGGGAGCGCGCGCCTGCGCCGCCTGGGCCGCCGCGGCGGCCAGCGAGAGCTCCGCGGGAGCTCGGGCGCCGCGGCGGCCGGCGAGCGCCGCAGGACGTGAGCAGCAGCGCGCGCGCATTCTTCGTTCACCGAGCGCGTTCCACGAATGACTCGCAAAGTGCCTTCTCGCAAACGTCCGACGAAGCATTTGTCTGCCTCGATGTAATACATCGTAAATCCCCGCGGCGGATCCAGACCATTTGCGAGTAGTGGAACGCGTTTGTTCATTCACGGGCGCCCTCGGCAGCCCTCCGTCTGAAGGAGGGGGGTGGCCCGTGCATCGAGGCTCTGCGGCCCACTGGAGCATGCCTCTGTAGCTTACGGGTCGGCGGCGCGCGGGCGGAGGTGGGGCGGGGGGGGGTTGGGGGTGGAGGCGGGCCCCTCTGCCATGAAGAAAGGGCTCCCGAGGGAGAGGGGGCCTGAGCTTTCATGGTTCTCGGGTTCCCGGGGCTCTGGTGAAGGCGGAATGCTGCTCCCGGGGGGGGGAGCCCCATGCGTGGTCCCGGTTTGGTTTCTCTCCTTCCTGGCAGCAGAGGGCACCCCGCCCCTTGAAGCATTCCGACGGTCCTGCCTGCCAAAGCTCTCTCCTAGACGTTGCTAGAGCAGATGCCAAACCCCTTCTGAGAGTCTCGGATGACTGTTCAGGTTCCCGTGAGCGGGGTAACTCGCTTGGCGGGCTGGGGCGAAGGGTGGAGGGCAATCAGCACAGGCAGCAGCGGGGGGCACAAGAGGCTGAAGCCACAGCCGTCTACCCCGCTGGCCTGAGCGGCCCCGAGCAGAAAACACATTTAACAGAGGCCCCGTGCCCTCTTCCTGGCAAGGCTGCCCGCCTCGCCCCGCCCCTTCTTTCGCGCCGCCGCAGGGAGAGGGAGAGGCATGGCGGAGAGGGGGAGGTGGGGGTGCAAACGGCAGGCGCCGCCTATTCGAACGGCTGCAGTTCAGAGTTCTGGGGCTCACGTGCTGATTTGCCTCACCCCTTGAGACATGGTAGAGGGGTAGGGTAATAGGAAAAATGAAGGCGAGGATATGGATGTGGAGGAGGAGGAGGTGGAGGAGGAGGAGGAGGAGGAGGAGGAGGAGGAGGAGGAGGAGGAGGAGGGAGGAGGAGGAGGAGGAGGAGGGAGGAGGAAGAGGAGGAGGAGGAGGGAGGAGGAGGAGGGAGGAGGATGAAGAAGAAGAAGAATACGAATAATAATAACAATGATAATAATAATAATAATAATAATAATAATAGTAATAACAATACTAATAATAATAATAGTACTAATAATAAGAAGAAGAAGAACAATAGAAATAATAATACTAATAATAATAGTAGTACTAATAATAATCATAGTCATAATCATAAGCACATTCATAATGATAATAGTTATAATTATAATTATAAGTATGATTGTCCCAGTGCGACCCTACCTAGGAGTTGGAGCCCCTAGGAAAACAGCATTAGTAGCAGCAGTAAAGCTAAGCTACAGCGAAGCTAAAGCGAAGATAAAGCTAAACTAAAGCTAAGCTAAAGCTAAGCGAAAGCTAGGCTAAAGTTAGGCTAAAGCGAAGCTAAAGCTAAGCTCAAGCTAAGCTCAAGCTAAGCTCAGGCTAAGCCCAAGCTAAGCTCAGGCTAAGCTAAAGCTAAGCTAAAGCTAAGCTAAAGCTGAGCTAAAGCTGAGCTACAGCTGAGCTGCAGCTAAGCTAAACCGAAGCTAAAGCTAAGCTAAAGCTAAGCTAAAGCTAAAGTTAAAGCTAAGCTAAAGCTAAGCTAAAGCTAAGCTAAAGCTAAACTGAAGCTAAGCTATAGCTAAAGCTGAAGCTAAGCTGAAGCTAAGCTATAGCTAAAGCTAAGCTAAAGCTAAGCTACAGCTAAAGCTATAGCGAAAGCTAAAGCTCCCAGGGGACTGGGGGAACCGCGGGGCGGGGACTGGGGGAACCGCCCGGGGCGCGTTCCACTGCCCGGCCCCTTTAAGCTAAGAGAGTAAGAACCCTCTAGGCAGAGCCTAGGTAGGGAATAATAATAACAATAAGAAGAAGAAGAAGAAGAAGAAGAGGGAGAGGAGGAGGAATAGGAGGAGGAGGAGGAGGAGGAGGACGACGACGACGTCGACCAAGACGACGACGACCACGTACGACCACGACCACGACGACGACGACAAGGGCGATAAGGGCGAGGAGGAGGGCGATAAGGGCGAGGAGGAGGGCGAGGAGGAGGAGGAGGAGGAGGAGGAGGAGGTGGATGATGGAGGAGGAGGGAGTATCGGAGACGATGGGGGATGGTGATGAGGAAGGGTCGTGGGAGAAGGGAGGAGGATGGGAGGGAGGGGGAAGGAAGGGCGCTAGAGATGATCTGCCTGGCTGCAAGCGTGTGACTTGCGGGCTCTCTGTCACACTGTTGTAGAGGACGGGTCGGCGTCCGAATGGGGCCCGTGCTCCGCGATCCCGGCCTTCCTAGTTACAGGGGTGCCGTCTCCTGTGTCGGCAGCGTTTTCCACCTGCTCCTGCTCTGTCTTTCTCTGTCTCTCTCTCTCTCTCGTTTCCTGCATGTCCCCCTCTCTCTCGCATATACATACGGCCGGACCGAGATGCAAGATCGAGGTCAGTTCAGGGAGGATATCTTAATTTTCTTCGTGCTTGTTGGATGTTCTTGTGCATCCAGGGGAAGGGCACACTCCAATGGTCTTCAGTTTGGCCGGCGGCGGGTCTCATGCGCTTGATGTATGTCATTATGTTCTAGGTCCAGCCGTATGTACATGTATGTATTTACAAATCGTTCTGTGCACATACACACTATAGGAAAACACACGCATGCTTGAAAGGCTTCACCATCTGCCGCCCGCTGGCACCTCCAAGAGAGGCCAGCTTGGACTTGTGTCGGGGCTGTCTTCGGGCATCCGGGAGCGCGAGTTTGCCGCCTCGGGAGGCGAACTTGTCGTCCCGTACGAGCGGTTGTGGTTTCGGGAGCGCGAGCGCGTCGTGATCTGCGACTGGCTGTGGCCTCGGGAGATGCATAAAGAGGGTTGTGGCCTCGTGAGCGCGAGGGCGACGTAATGTGCCATTGATTGTGGCCTCGGCCACGGTGTCGTAATTTGCAAGGGGTTGTGGCCTCCGCAGCGCGAATGCGATGTAAGTCACGCAGCAGTGTGGCCTCAGGAGCGCGACTCACGTACTGTACGACAGGTTTTGGCCTCGGGAGCGCGAAGGCCTCGTAATGTACATACGACGGCATGCAGCTCCGGGAGCGCGAACGCGTTGGAATTTGGATCGGATGGTGCCCTCGGGATCACGAGCTGGCAGTCATTCACGAGGGGTTGTGGTCTCGTGAGCGCGAGCGCGACGTAATGTACTATAGCTTGTAGCATCGGCAGCGCGAGCGCGAAGTAATGCACGAATGGTTGTAGCCTCTCCTTCTCACAGAATTTACTTCGGAGCCTTCCCTCCCCCGATGTGTGTTGGTGCTGCGACTCTGCTTGGGCATTCGAATTTGCATGAACTGGGGCCAGATAGCATGCAAGAGACCTGAAGTCGCAGAGGATATCGGTGCGTGCCACGGTTCAATCGCCTTCGATATATGTTGATGTTGCTTGCTTATCTGCCTCGTCATCGCCGTCGTCATCATCATCACCAGCAGCAGCAGCAAGAACATCATCACCATCATCAGCATCACCATCAGCATCATCATCATCGTCATCATCATCATCATCATCATCGTCATCATCATCACCAACACCATCATGATCACCACATCATCAGCAGCATCATCATTATCATCATCAACAACAACGACATCAGCAGCAGCAGCAGCAACATCCGCATCGCCATCGCCATCACAATGCTCATCACCACCATCATCGTCATCAGCATCAGCATCAGCATTAGCATCCTCACCATCAGCACCATCATCACGATCAGCATCATCACCGGCATCATTATCATCATTATCATCATCATCAGCATCATCAGCATCTTCATCATCATCATCACAAGCATCATCATCAGCATCATCACCAGCATCATCCTTAGCATTATCATCATCGTCGTCATCCTCATCATCTTCAGAATCGACATCGTCATCGTCATCGTCATCCGCAGCAGCATCATCAATAACAATATGAAGAGCACCATCATATGTTCCACCATCATCAGCATCAGCAGCATCATCAGCAGCAGCAGCAGCAGCATCACATCGCCGTCATTGCCTGCATCCACCTCCAACTGCCGTGCACCTTTCTCCTCGCTCCTGCTCCCCCTTCTCTCCTTCTCGTATTCCGTCCTCGTCCTCTTTTTCCCACTCTCCTCGTATCTCGTCCTCCTATTCCTCCTCCTCCTCCTCCTCGTCCTCATCTTCCGCCTCCGTCCCACTTGCGCCTCTGCTTCTCGGTTTCGTCTTGTTGAAAGAAGTCCTCCCTCGTCACACCACCAAGCGTGTCGGCAAGACGAGCGGGGTGCTCCGCTTGATGTCACCAGCCGGCCAAGCCACAACACGGCAGCTCGCCCTGGGCCACCCTGGACGACCACCCCTCCGCCACGACCCCGACGACCCCTGCCACCTCGACGACCACCAGACGGTGACCCCCCCTCGACGATCCCCCTCCTTCCCGACAAACCCGGCCACCCACTCCGATACTCCTTTGGCTTGCTCCGCCTGGTCGGCGTCGCCACCGTGGTGCACGCAGCTTCGTCGCGGGTGGCCCTTCTTTCGCTCGATTGAGATTTGCAAAGTAGCTCTCGGGCGTGGCCGAAGGATTCCAACCAGCATCGTCGGCGCATTTCGATTCCAAAGCAGACAATACATCAGCTGGATGAGTGGCGCGCAGCACGCCTGAAGCGAGCTTGCATCGATTTTAAACGAAGTTCTTGCTGATTGAATCGGGGGCATGTTATGTGAGAGCGTATTCACATACCACATGTATTGGGTAGTGGTCACGCTCTCCCCGAACAGCAATGGCCTGGAGTCGCCGCCCGGATGAGTTGAGGATACAACAACGTGCAGTTTGAGGGCGCATTGCGTCAGGGGGGCGAGCGCAGTCGATGATGGCGGATGTCCATGGTGAGTGGAATGTGCATCCAACGTCGTGGCGTTATTGATCGCTGCCATCTGTAGATCCATGAACAAATCATGTAACAGTTCCCCATTGTGGCTATCATTACGCATGGCAAAAGCCCCGACCGCACTGTCATCCGAATGTCGTGCGCACATGTGGGCATTCGCATCTGTCAGAAGGACTGGAAGGACCCGATGTTGAAGAGACTGCAAGAGGTTGTGAAACCAGTTGGCCAGTTTCACATAGCGCTGGTGTGCTCGATTCGTCGAAGGGCACGGTTCGAAACACGCAGCTACAATTCAGAAAGCAGCATATCCACGTACAGTGTGTACTGCACCAGCTTTTCGAGAGAGTGTGGTGGGAGGGGTCTCAATGTGACGATTGCTTTTCTTCTGGAACATCTTGGAACGAACGTCAACAGCACCGCCAGACGACTGCTTGAAAAACTACGTTTTGGTTTTCAGAAGAATTGGTAGACCACATGTGAACCCACAATTTGCACCGTAACCGATGTCTCGTCAGCGCATTAATTGATTTCAGTATTTTGCAACCCGACAAGAGAGGAATGCTGGAACTCTTGCTGGATCAGTGCGAATCGCACATGTCAAGAGAGGGTTAATCCAGTGTAAGAGACTGACGACCATGCCGGCATGATTGGGTGAAGTGTTATGTCGCCATTCGGAGTTCGCGTGAGAGAAATTAGCAGTGAGGGTCGATGCTTCAGTCCTCATGCCCACATCCCCCTCGCACACATGCCACTGGTGGAAAATGGCTGAGGAGGAGGAGGAGGAGGAGTTGGAGGAAGAAAAGGACGGGCAGGAGAGACGAGGAGGAGGAGGAGGAGCAGAGAGGAGGAGGAGGAGGAGGAGGAGGAGGAGGAGGAAGATGAGGAGGACCTGTGTAAATCCAAGACGCATCAACGATGTTGCAATAAACCCTCCCTCCGAGTTTCCTCTTCGGAGGCACCTACACGAATTCAGTTTCGTTGCGGGAAGTGCCACATTGAATCACACACGTGTGAGAGTCATCCATCTTGGCAAAGCACCATCCTTGAAACCTCAACGCCGCGAATCAACGTGATTCTTGCGTCCTGACAGCTGAATCGTGCCAGAACACAGTACGCGGGACTTCAAGGCCGCGAATTCACGTGATTGTTGCGTCTTGACAGTCCCAAACCGCACCAGAACCCAATTATTGGAAATTCTGCCACACGAGTTATTGAAACTGCTGCAAGACGCGGCGCTACGGCGAGAACCACACGTTGAAAAGGTACAGGCCTCCTTCCTCCTTGCAAGTGTTACATTATTTGGTTCGACTGTGCGCGTCGCTGAGGCGAGAGCCACAGTTTGAAACGGCCCGCCCTCCATCATTGAAGCTGCTTCAAGTTTTAGATGGATGTGCGCGGCGTGAAGCGAAAGTCACAGTGTGAAAGCGACCCGCCCTCCATCTTCGGTGCTGCTGCAAACTGTGGGACGGATGTGCTCGGCGCTGATGCGACAGCCACACGTTGAAATTGACCCCCCTCCATCCTGAAAGCAGCTGCAACTCTCGAGCTTCAGGATCGTACGTGGTGAGGAACTCAGGCGAAACGCCCCGCCTAGCCTACCGACGCGTCTTGGGGTGCGACAGGGAGGAGGAATTTGGAAGAGGAGGAGGAGAAGGAGGAGGAGGAGGAAGAGGGGAAGGGGTTGAGGAGAAGGAGTAGTGGCGCGTGAGAGGGACAAGAGAGAGGAGGAAGAGGAGGGAAGGGGAATCCAAACAGTGAGTAGCTTCTCGCTTAACCGTGAGTCGCTCTTCGCTTAACTGTGAGTGATTGAGTGCACGCTGTGCGTGCACGTTGTGAGTGCACGCTGTGTTGAGTGTACGTTGTGAGCCCACGCTGTGGGTGCACGCTGTGTTGAGTGTACGCTGTGAGCCCACGCAGTGAGTGTACGCTGTGAGCCCACGATGTGAGCCCACACTGTGAGTGCACGCTGTGAGCCCACGCTGTGAGTGCACGCTGTGAGCCCACGCTGTTGGCCCACGCTGTGAGCACACGCTGTGAGCCCACGCTGTGAGCCCACGCGGTGAGCACACGCTGTGAGCACACGTTGTGAGCCCACGCTGTGAGCTCACGCAACACACCACACGCAACACACCGCACACGCAACACACCACGCGCAACACACCACACGCAACACACCACACGCCACACACGACACGCAACACACCACACGCAACACACACACGCACGACACGCAACATACCGCGCGCAACACACCACGCGCAACACACCACAAGCAACACACCACACGCCACACACGACACGCAACACACCACACGCAACACACCACACGCGGCACACCACACACCACATACATACACATTTCATGCAACACATCACACGCAACACACCACATGCCACACACCACCCGCAACACACCACACGCACACACGACACGCAACACTCCACACGCAACACACCACACGTCACACACCACCCGCAATACACCACACGCAACACGACACATAACACACCACATGCCACACACCACACACCACACATCACAGACTACACACCACACCGCACACCGCACACCGCACACCTCCCACACCACACACACACACACCACCCAACACCACCCACCACAGACCACCCGCCACGCACCACACAGCACCCACCACGCATCACACACCACACACCACACACCATACACCACACACCATACACCACACACCGCACACCGCACGCCGCACACCGCACAACACCCACCACGCACACACGCACACGTACACACACACACACCACCACCCCACCACCACAACCACCACCACCGCCAACGATACCGCCACCACCAACGCCACCACCACCACCACAATCACCGCCACCACCACTCCCACCACCACCACCACACACAAACGCACGCACGCACACACCCACACACACACACCACAGAGGAAATCACTCTCGGACCGCGCGGAGAAATCCAGCGCGTAAGCAATTCGAGATTCCGTCGGGCCCACAGCGTGCACTCACAGCGTGCGCTCACGGTCTTTCTCACCGGGTGGCGCGCAGCGTGCGCTCACAGCGCGCACTCACAGCGTGCATCCACAGCGTGATTGGCCCACGCTGCTGTGCGTGCCCGCCGTGGTGAGCCCACGCTGTGAGCCCACGTTGTGAGCGCACGCTGCGAGCCCACGCTGTGAGCCCACGCTGTGGGCCCACGCTGTGAGCCCACGCTGTGAGCCCACGCTGTGAGCCCACGCTGTGAGCCAACGCTGTGAGCGCACGCTGCGAGCGCACGCTGCGAGCGCAGGCTGTGCGAGCGCGCTCGTCAGCTCAGCGAGCCCTCGACGCCGCGTGCACTCGCAGCGTACACTTGCAGCGTGCACTCACAGCGTGCACTCACCACAGCGTGCACTCACAGCGTGTACTCACCACTGCGTGGGCTCACAGCGTGCACTCACAGCGTGCGCTCACCACAGCGTGCACTCACAGCGTGCACTGAATCACTCACGGTTAAGCGCAAAGCTCCTCACGGTTAGGATCTATCTACTCTCGGAGGAGGAGGGGAGGAGGAGAAGGAGGAGGGACAGGAGATCAGAGGAGGAGGAGAGGGAAGAGTGAAAGGATGCCCCGTCCCGTCCAGGCCACTTCATCCCTCGTGCTGCAGAACGTGTCCAAGGTGCGCTGTCCATCCTCCTCCGTCCGTGCTACTCCCCCCTCTTCTCTTTGGCGGGAGCGCTGGTAGCGGGCCCGTTGGCACTTGCAGCAGATTCCTGGGTGTGGGGATGCCGACGGGTTGATTCGGGTCTGGATTTGCAGTCGTAGCAATGGCGGCGGCAGTGGTATTGGTACTGGTGCAGTGCTGTTGGTGGTGGCAGTTCTGACTTAGGGCACACAGGCGCAGCGCCTTTCGCGTGTGATATGGGGTAGGTCACCTTGACACACAGTCGCGGTGAAATATATCTGCACTGTGTGCAGAACGGCCTATAGCTGCCGATCACCAGCATGCCGTGCACCAGCAGCGCGGAATAGGCTCGGATGCTCTGTGTTTCAGTGTAGAACATTTTGTAATTGTCCGTCCCCAGCGTGCCGTAAACCAGCAGCGGAAGACACTCGGATGCTCTCTGCTACATTGTTCGCGTTGAAAACCCGTTAGCGTGGCGTAGACCAGCGCCGCCCTGCTCAGCCTGCTCCCCATGTCCTAGACAAGGTGGGTCTGTAGACGTACCAGTAGGCCTAGGCTGGCGTTCTTGGTAGATGCTAGGCCTGGCTTCAGAAGGCATGCCGTGTCGGTCCTCCAGGGCGCTGTATCCACCAGCGCACGGACCTAAAGACACACTAGAGGACCCTGTCCTGCAACGTCAACTCAGCCATCAGTGCGCCGGTGTCGCAGCTTTGTAGCGTGGTAGTTTGGGCCGTTTGGGCTGTCCGTGGCAGGGGGGTTATAGCACAACTGCTTTGCAGCTATTGGCCCGACACGTATTGGTGGCATGTTCGTCGTTGTCGCCACTTGGCTGTTTCATTCCTCTATCCCCCTCGTCGTCCCCCCTCCTCACAGGGCGATTTCGACAAGCACGCTGCCCATTCTCGTTCTCGTGGGCCTCACGTTTCGTGCTTGTGAAAACAAGCTCAAAGGATCAGCGCTTTCTTCTCGGAGTTCCTTGGTGCTTGGTCGCTGGGACGTCTTCCCTCCAAACAAAGCCCCCCCCAAACAACAAATCAAAAACAGTTTTGTCGCACATCGATGGCTACGCAGCATGGTTAGGCCAAAAAGCTCACGCAGAAGCTGTAATCCAATGTTTGAAAAGAGGAAAAGAGGGAGCTGGGGAGGAGGCGAAAAGGGGAGGGGGAGGCGGAGGAAACGGGAAGTGGGAGGAAGGCGATGGGGCATGGCGAGCCCATTCAGACCCAAGGACTTCCTAGCTTCATCCTTCTCTTCTCCTCCTCTTCCTCATCTTCCTCCTCCTCATCATCATGATCCTCCTCTGTCGCACCTCTTCCTCCATCCATTTTCCTTGTAAATAACTCTTAGTCGCACCCCGATGGCCAGTCGGAAGGGCGGACCGGGCGTTTCGCTTGTTACTTCCTCGGCATTTATGACCCTTGAAGCTGAAGACCTAGCAACAGCTTCACAGATGGAGGGCGGGTGGTTTTCAAAATGTGGCTCTCGGTTCCGCGCCGCACATTTTGTACCTCACGATGCGGCAGTGGCCATCCGCTCGCGCGAGCAGCAACACCGGGCTACGGAGTCGCGAGCTGGCCCGCACGCAGGAGGAGAGGAAAGAGGAAGGGAGGGCGGCCGCAGAGAGGGGACCCGAGCGCGGGGATGCTCGCGCAGCTGGGCCGCGGGGAGCGCCCGTGGGCGGCCAGGCGGAAGGGCAGCCCCGGGGTTTAGGGTTTAGGGTTTAGGGTTTATGGTTTAGGGTTTAGGGTTTCTGCGCAGAACCATCCTATCCCCCCCTCCTCAGGAGGTAGGGGGGGATGGATGGATGCGTTCTGTCCCACCCCATCCACCCAGAGTCATTGCTTTTAGGGTTTAGGGATCTACCCCCCACGCTCCCCCCTATCAAGGGGGGAAGGAGTGCTGGCGTCAGCCTGAGTGAGTGATGTGCGTCCCAGAAACAGATATGTCAGCATTAGCGCGATTCGAGAGTCGTCCTTCGCGAAAGTTACGCGCGCGACCCCGACCCTTGCGGGTGCAGAGTCGCCCGCGTAGCCTTCCCCAGGGGCCGCCGCGTGGAGGCTGCCCGTGGCCCCCTGGGTTTCCCGAGGATGCTCTGGGGAGAGCTCTGGGGGGGAGCTCTGGGGGAGAGCTCTGGGGGAGAGCTCTGGGGGAGAGCTCTGGGGGAGAGCTCTGGGAGAGAGCTCTGGGGGAGAGCTCTGGGGGAGAGCTCTGGGGAGAGCTCTGGGGGAGAGCTCTGGGGGAGAGCTCTGGGGGAGAGCTCTGGGGGAGAGCTCTGGGGAGAGCTCTGGGAGAGAGCTCTGGGGGAGAGCTCTGGGGGGGGAGCTCTGGGGGAGAGCTCTGGGGGAGAGCTCTGGGGGAGAGCTCTGGGGGGGAGCTCTGGGGGAGAGCTCTGGGGGAGAGCTCTGGGGGAGAGCTCTGGGGAGAGCTCTGGGGGGGAGCTCTGGGGGGTCTGGGGAGAGCTCTGGGGGAGCTCTGGGGGGGAGCTCTGGGGAGCTCTGGGGGAGCTCTGGGGAGAGAGCTCTGGGGGAGAGCTCTGGGGGAGAGCTCTGGGGGAGCTCTGGGGGAGAGCTCTGGGAGCTCTGGGGGTCTGGGGGAGAGCTCGGGGGAGCTCTGGGGAGAGCTCTGGGGGAAAGCTCTGGAGCTCTGGGGAGCTCTGGGGGAGAGCTCTGGGGGAGAGCTCTGGGGGAGAGCTCTGGGGGAGAGCTCTGGGGGAGAGCTCTGGGGGCTCTGGGGGAGAGCTCTGGGGGAGAGCTCTGGGGGAGCTCTGGGGGAGAGCTCTGGGGGAGAGCTCTGGGGGAGAGCTCTCTGGGGGAGAGCTCTGGGGGAGAGCTCTGGGGGGAGCTGGAGGGGAGCTCTGGGGGAGAGCTCTGGGGGGGAGCTCTGGGGAGAGCTCTGGGGGAGAGCTCTGGGGGAGAGCTCTGGGGGAGAGCTCTGGGGGGGAGCTCCTGGGGAGAGCTCTGGGGGAGAGCTCTGGGGGAGAGCTTCTGGGGGGGAGCTCTGGGGGAGAGCTCTGGGGGAGAGCTCTGGGGGAGAGCTCTGGGGGGGAGAGCTCTGGGGGAGAAGCCCTGGGGGGAGCTCTGGGGGAGAGCTCTGGGGGGGAGCTCTGGGGAGAGCTCTGGGGGAGAGCTCTGGGAGGAGCTCTGGGGGAGAGCTCTGGGGGAGAGCTCTGGGGGAGAGCTCTGGGGGAGAGCTCTGGGGGAGAGCTCTGGGGGAGAGCTCTGGGGGGGAGCTCTGGGGGAGAGCTCTGGGGGGGAGCTCTGGGAGAGCTCTGGGGGAGCTCTGGGGGAGAGCTCTGGGGGAGAGCTCTGGGGGAGAGCTCTGAGCTCTGGGAGGGGGGAGAGCTCTGGGGGAGAGCTCTGGGGGAGAGCTCTGGGGGAGAGCTCTGGGGGAGAGCTCTCTGGGGGAGAGCTCTGGGGGAGAGCTCTGGGGGAGAGCTCTGGGAGGGAGCTCTGGGGGAGAGCTCTGGGGGAGAGCTCTGGGGGAGAGCTCTGGGGGAGAGCTCTGGGGGAGAGCTCTGGGGGAGAGCTCTGGGAGAAAGCTCTGGGGGAGAGCTCTGGGGGAGAGCTCTGGGAGAGAGCTCTGGGGGAGAGCTCTTGGGGAGAGCTCTGGGGGAGAGCTCTGGGGGAGAGCTCCGGGGGAGAGCTCTGGGGGAGCTCTGGGGGAGAGCTCTGGGGGAGAGCTCTGGGAGGGAGCTCTGGGGGAGAGCTCTGGGGGAGAGCTCTGGGGGAGAGCTCTGGGGGAGAGCTCTGGGAGAAAGCTCTGGGGGAGAGCTCTGGGGGAGAGCTCTGGGAGAGAGCTCTGGGGGAGAGCTCTTGGGGAGAGCTCTGGGGGAGAGCTCTGGGGGAGAGCTCCGGGGGAGAGCTCTGGGGGAGAGCTCTGGGGGAGAGCTCTGGGGGAGAGCTCTGGGGGGAGCTCTGGGGGAGAGCTCTGGGGGAGAGCTCTGGGGGAGAGCTCTGGGGGAGAGCTCTGGGGGAGAGCTCTGGGGGAGAGCTCTGGGAGAGCTCTGGGGGAGAGCTCTGGGGGGAGCTCTGGGGGAGAGCTCTGGGGGAGCTCTGGGGGAGCTCTGGGGGAGAGCTCTGGGGGGGAGCTCTGGGGGGAGCTCTGGGGGGGAGCTCTGGGGGAATGCTCTGGAGAGCTCTGGGCGAAAAGCCGAGCGGTATTTCCGAGCATCCGGCCGAGGGTTAGGGGTTATCATTTTGCAAGCGAAGCACCGCCTCGGGCCGGCAGGCCTATGGTCGCGGTGAGCTCGACTTGCAGCTCGCTCTCACTAGCAGATCCTTACAGGCGTGGCGGTGCGCGCCCCCAGGTCCGCGCCTGCAGTTTAGGGTTTAGGGTTTAAGCATTAGCGGGGCGGTATCACGACGAGCCCAAGCGCCTCGCATATTCTTTGTGGACGTCTGCACGAGTTTCACGGATTGGGGGCGGGTCGTTGTCAAAACGTGGTTCTCGCCTCAGCGTTGCGCACACTCGTGTTGAATGCTTGAAAGAGTTTCACGGGTTAAGGGCGGATCGTTTTCAAAACGTGGCTCTCGTATTATCGCCGCGCACATTCGTTTTAAACAGTTGCAAGTGTTTCACGGATTGAAGGCGGTTTTTCTTCAAAAAATGTGATTCTCGCTTTAGCGCCGCGCATATTCATCAAACAGCTTGCAAGTGTTTCACACATTCCCATGGGTAGCGCACCAGAAATGGTGATTTGGAGCGTTTCTCGATTGCCAGGGCGCGGCAAATACGTTGATTCGCGGTGTCGAAGTCCCAGGGTTGGCGTTCTGGCACGATTCAGGGTCGTCAACACGCAACAGTCAGGTTGATTAGTGGCGTTGGCATTCCGAGAATGTTGCTTTGGCATGCTTCAGGGTCTTCAAACGGTTGTCCCCCAAAGGCGCACTTCTCTCAGTGGAAATGAGTCCTTGTAGGAGCATGTGATGAGGGAGCTTGCGGGGAGATCGTATTCCAACATCGTTGATGAGTCTTGGGTTTACACTGGTCCTCCTCCTCCTCCTCCTCCTCCTCCTCCTCCTCGTTCACCTCCTACGCTGCACTTTATTGCGATGGTTACAGCAGCGCGGCACAGCAGGATCACCTCGATGGATGAACCTCGGACGTACTTAGTATTGCAGCCTCCTCGTCCCTCTCGCCCTCCACCTTCCAACCCTCGTCCTCCTCCTCCTCCTCCACACCGATTTCTGCGGGTGTCGGGAAACTCAGAGGACATTCTGGACGTTTCGCGTATCCCCACCAGCCCAGTCAAAAACAAACATTAGGCGAGTTGCCCCGATCAGTGGCGTGCAGCAGCATGTGGTCACGTTCTGGGAGCCGCTTGGCGGCATCTTGGGGCCATCGTGGATCCTCTTGATGCCATGTAGGAGGCCTTTGGGACTCTCTTGGGGCCCTCTTGGGCAGTCCCGGAGCTCTCTTGGGGGCCTTGAAGGGCATCTTGGGGGTCATCGGTCGAAAAGGTCTGGAAGCGTTCGCGGCCCTCGAGGCAGTGGAAAGGTGGTGGAGGAGGGGGGGGCGGGGGGGGAGGGAAGGTTGGAGATTCCAGCAGCGAGGAAGAAGGGGGAGGGGGAGAGGTAACCTTCTCCCCGAAGGGGAAAAAGAATGTTGGAAAAACTAATTCCTCTTCCTCCAGTTCCTGGATGGCCACTTTATGATTCCCCTCCTCGGCCCCCTCCATGCTCTTTGCCCCACATGCTTGCCCCAATCATTGTCGTGTTGATGGTTGCCGTGGTCGTGGTCGTCATGGTCGTCGTCGTGGTCGTCGTCGTGGTGGTCGTCGTGGTCGTCGTCGTGGTCCTGGTCGTGATCGTCGTGGTCCTTGTCGTGGTCGTCGTCGTCGTCGTGATCGTCGTCATCGTCGTGGTCGTGGTCGCGTTCGTGGCCGTGGTCATGGTCGTGGTCGTGGTCGTGGTCGTCGTCGTGGTGGTCGTCGTGGTGGTCGTCGTGGTGGTCGTCGCCGTCGTCGTCGCCATCGTCGTCACCGTGTCCGTCATTGTCGTTCGTTGTCGTCGTCGTCGCCGTCTCCGCTTTCGCCGTCGCCGTCTCGGTCGGTCGATCGCGGTTGTCGTCGTGGCCAGCGTCGGAGTCGGCAGTGTCGCCCGCGGAGTCCACGGGCGCAGGTGGCGGTTGGCTGCGCCGGCATCGCCTTCTTCGCGGCGCGCCGCCGCGGCCGCCGCCGCCGCCTCGGGGGCGACGGTGGGCGCGCCTGCGGGTGCCAGGGAGGCGCAGGGCAGGGAGTGCCAGGGGCCGCTGTGGCCGTGTGCGTGGCGTGGCGGTGGAGCCGTCGGGGCGGAGCGGGCCGCGCCATCTCCTGTCGGGGGGAGAGCGTTGCGTCATTGGGGGGGGATTGCAAGTGTAGGGTTCCAAAGAGGGCCTTGCCCTCGAGGATGGAAGGAGTTGGCATCTCTTCCGCGGCGGAAGGCCGGCGGAAGCGGGCGGAAGTAGAATATGCGCCCCCCAAGAGATGAACTCTTTGGGGGGTTCCGGGGTTTCAGAATCGGCCACACGGGGAGGGTGGAGAGATATGAATCTCTTGTGCCCTAAGGGGCCCTCAAGGGGCCCATAGGGGCCCAAAAGGGGCCGCGCTGGCTCCCTGCGGGGGGGGGGAGATCGGGGAACAAGCAATGACATAAATACAGGTTTTCCGAGGTCCGCGCGGATTTCTCAGATCGGCGCTGGAGCCCCCTGGCAGCGTTTTCGGCGCCGCACCTGGCGCGCTCCGCGTGCCAGGGAGGTGGGTCCAGCGCCGATCCAGAAGATCAGCGCGGCCCTCTGAAAGTTCATGTTCTGTTTATGTCGTTATTCGTTCCTCGATGAGAGCAGGAGGGCAGAGGAGACGCGGGGCTGGCCTGGGGAGGGGGGGACGGAACTTGCTGCGGTTGGGCGGGGCCGCGGGGCCTTGCGTGCCGTGCAGTACTCAAGCGATCGGGGCGGAGGGGTCGCGCGGGCTGCTGCTGCTGCTGCTGCTGCTGCTGCTGCTGCTGCTGCTAATGCTAATGCTAATGCTAATGCTAATGCTGCTGCTGCTGCTGCTGCTGGGGTAGGAGAGGCGGGGCTAGCATTAAGTCGGGTACGTCCCTCTTCAGGAGGAATATTCAAGAATAGCTTTCAAATAGTCTGGTGACGCTTTTTCGTGCTCTTTTGACTATTTTTGAATGTGCTCTTGACTATTTTCATTTGTCTTCCCAAATCCACCTATAAGAGGACAGGCCCGACCTAAGGCTAGCAGAGGGAGCGGGACGGGGCTCACAGCGGTGTGGTGGTGTTGGTGCCACGCGCGCTGCGCGAAAGTCAAGTGGGCACAGCGTTACGTACAGGATGCGAGAGGATCTTCGGAGAGCTTCGATGGTAGATTGCTGGGTCTGCAGAGCGGGGCACACGGTGGGCCCCCCACGGGGAAAATTGGCACGCAGAAGCACGAATCGGTGATGATTCGTGGAATGGCCTCGAGAAGCTGTTCGGGCAGCTTTGGGGGCTTGGATGGGCGTTCCTGGGCTTCTCCCGAGTCCTGGGGAGGTCGGCGGGCCGCCTGGCAGGGTCAGAATCGAGGCTCCCAGCATAATGCCCGCACAGGTACCCTCGCTGGGCTGCGGCGAGAAAAACGCGGGGCCAGCCCCAGCATGCATTGCGCATGCAACCTCAAGTCTTCCTTTCAAAAGTCTGCGAACTCGCAAGGTTGAAGCACAGCCCTGGCCGCCGCATTGGGCCCGCAGAGCGGAAGGCACGGCGGGCCCCCAACGAGGAAATGATCATGCAGGACTACGAAGCAGTGTTAGTTCTTTGATTGAGTTCGAGACCCTCTTGGGATTGTTCGGGTTTTTTGGGGGCTTCCTCCTGGGTCTTGGAGATGTCTTCGGGCCGTCTTGGAGAGGTCTTGGGCCATTTGGGGGCCATCTTGGATGTAAGGTTGGGGCTTCTGGGCCCATAGTGGACCTCTTGGGCCTGGCCCATCCGAGGACAGTCTTGAAGGAATTTTGAGGTTCTCTCAGAGCCAACTCTGGTCCCTTCTTCGGCCCACTTAGGACCATCTTGGTGTCCCTTACAGTCAACACTGGTAGCGAGGAGGAGCGACTTTTCACGGTTTCCCTTGCATTCTTCTTTTTCGGCCCATGTTTGGCTTTTTTCCTTGGCCGCGCCCCGCTCGAAAAGTATTGGCATGGCCTTCCAAGGCCCTTGCATCCTTACCGTGCATCCTTAATATCAGTTTTGATCGTAGGGGATATTCGGATGCCTGGGGCCCGCTTTGGGAATGAAAGGTCCGTCTGCGAGTCTCTGGGAGCCAACTTCAATCTGCCTTGGGGCATGGGAGCCATATCAATCGTTTTACACGAGGGTGCGTGAACCTGCGAGCATGGATCCTAGTGTGTTCTATGTTGCATGATATTGCGTATGTTTGCGGGCTTGGATGCTCGTGCGTAGTTCTTGATGTGATAAAAAGTGGTTCGGCATCAGGTGTGCATTAATAGTGCAGCAGTATGATCTGTGTTTGGTATGTGTGTATGTTAATTCGTGTATGTGTGTGTGTGCTGTTTTGTATTACTGCGCATGCCTCTGAAAACTTAGGTACCAAATCAGAGAGAGGTGCTCAAGTGGTCGGATTATAATATTGCGCGCGCGGCTGCAGCAGAGTATTGACCAGGGGGGCGGGCGTGCTAATCAAGCGCGTTGATCGGGCACGTTGTTCTGTTCGCACGCGCTACCCTGCGCGAACAGGTGGTGAGAAGCTTTCGTTCTTACCCGACATCTGTGTACGTATATGTGTACGTGTCGTTCTCTCATTCTCTCTTGTTCTGTCTACCCTTCTGTCTACGTGTAACCAATTCCCCTCAGGACAATTCAGTCTCACTCAATCTCACACTTTCATTCTCTTTCTAGACATCCCAATGAGAAAAGCGCTAGACAGATTTAAGCTTGTGTGTGCGTGTAAGCACAGGTCTCTCTCTCTCTCTCTACGGTTCCCCTTCGCGATCCAGCAAGCCTCGGATAGCTTCGCACTCTCGGAGGATCTCCGAGAGGAGCTCAGCCGTCTGAACGTGCGGAGCAGCAATCCCACTACCCATAACGTCACGCGTGCATCGTTCAACGCGCTGTGCGTGGCACAGCTGAGGCCGCCCTGCTCCTGCTACGCTCCCGCAATGGGCCCGCCGAGTGCAGTTGCTTCGCGCATGTTGCTGGCCCGTCCGTGTCATTGTGGGCAGCTGCTTGCGTCGAGAAGTGCATTGGACGGTAACTTTTAAAGCCAGGAGGGATGGTGCCCGTCGAAGCGCAGAGGGACCAGCCCACACGGCCCACAAGAGTGGCCAATTTGGAGCCCTGCTCGAGGCCTCGCCGAAGTGTCACCATCGAGGCCCGGGAGCACAAGTTCACGAGGACCGTGGAACACGTTTGTGTCGGCGGCGGCGACCTGGGGCCAGGACGCGGTCAAGGCATGGCTTGGGGCACACCGCACGCGAATGTGGCACAGGGACCGTGGAAAGCACTGAGGCGCCTGTGCTATGCTGAGCCCCTGGGACGCTCCGGGGAGCAGCTGCTCGGGACGGGAAAGCACTCAGAGGTCCAGGATCGCCAAAGAGAGGCCCCAGATAAATACCCCGGAAGGGTCCAGAACAGGCCAAGGCTGCTACGCGAGAACATGATCGTTTTCTAATTCATTATTTTGCCGATCGGTGCAGTCCCTCGCACCCCCCCTCCCCCCGCCCAATGGAGTAGTTCGTGGCTGTTTTGGGCGCCTGTTTCGAGCAGGGGGAGTCTCCCCCAGAGGAAGCATGGTTGCAAACCGTTGCAATAAGCAGAGATCCAGAGCCAGACCCCCCTCCCTTCCCCCCCTCCCGCCCAATGCGGAAACGCCGAATAAGAAAGCGCTCACCACCCTAAAACGGCCCCAGAATAGCTCAAAATCGCGAAAGGGAAACAGGACCACCTATTCCTGACGCCACGCCGATCGCTGCTGCCCCCCCATAAAGCGCTGCTGGCAAACGACGACGGCGAGCATTGGCGCCTCAACACCACGACGACGACGACGACGACGACGACGACGACGACGACGACGACGACGACGACGACGACGACTATTTTGTCCCGCCCGTCAGGTCCTTACGTTACGGTCCGCGGTGCGACCCGGCCCGCCCGTTAGGGCTATATTGTATGTTCTGCCCGCCCGACCCGACCCGACCCGACCCGCCATATTGTATGTCCCGCCCGCCCGGCCCTTACGGTCCGCGGTGCAACATATTGTTATGTCCCGCCCGCCCGATCCGACTCGCCCGATAGGGATTGCCCACTCGACCCGACCCGCCAGTTAGGGCTCGCACGTGCCGACTGGATTGCGCATCATATTTTAGTGTCCCGCCTGCCCGACCCGACCCGCTTGTTAGGGTCCACCTGGCTCGCCCAACCCGCTTGTTGGGGCTCTCATGTTCAAATTCTCGAGTGAGCCACACGTTAATGTCCCGCCCGACCGGCCCGACCAGCCCGTCAGGGCTGGCCCGCCCGACCCGACCCGCTCTTGAGGTTTTTGCGTGCAAGTTCTTTTGTGAGCCACACTTGAATGTCCCGCCCGCCCGACCCGCCCCGCCCACCCGCCCGTCCACCCGCCCGACCCGACCCGACCGTTAGAGCTTTGACGTGCCAATTCGATGGTGCATTATACTTTAAAGTCCCGTCCGCCCGACCTGACCCGCCCGCTAGGGTCCGCCCACCCGATCCGACCTGCATGTTAGGCCTCTTGCGTGCCAGTTCTTCTGTGAGCCGCACGTCAATGTCCCGCCCACCCAGCCCGACCCGCCCGTTAGGGCTCGCCCGCCCGACCCGACCCGCTTGTTAGGGCCATTTCGTGCCAATTCGAATTTGCACCCTATTGCAATGTCCCGCCCGCCCGAAACGACCCGCCCGTTAAGGTCCGCCCGCCGGGTCCGAACCGACAGGACAACCGCGGGCACACCACGGGACAATCATTGGACCACCCTGCACACGCTTGGGCATAGTCGATTAATGTTGGTTCGATTTGGACCTAGCCAGGGCAGGATCTCGCCCTCTCGCAGCTTCGCCTCGCCAGCACACGCGACGCGAACCGAAACCGACACGGATCTCGCATTTGAGGGCCTCCGATGCATGTCGATGCTACCCCGTCGATTTCTCATGTGGCGATCGAGAATTCAAAGTAGCGAACTGTGACCAATGATGCAGTAAAACCATCTCAGATCAAATTAGCGATTCATACTTCAAAGACGTACCTATACGACCACCCTGCGGGTGATAAGGAGGTTGGGGGGGAGGGGGGCCAGCAATGGGCAACAGTGGTGATTGTTGCGTTGCCGCTCGCTCTTCGGACCATCGATCCCACTATCGATCTCACTCGATCGATCTCACTATCGATCTCACTCGATCGATTCCACTGTCGATCTCACTCTGGATCTCGCTATCGATCCCACTATCGATCTCCTTATCGATGTCACTCGATCTCACAATCGATACCACTATTCATCTCATCGATCTCACTCTTCTTCTCACGATCGATCTCACTATCGGTCTCACTATCGATCTCACTATCGATCTCACAATCGATTTCGTCATCGGTCTCACTATCGTTTTCGCACCAGCGGGACACCGGGACACCCGCGGGACACCGGCGGGACACCGCGGGCCACCGCTTGCCGGAGGGAGAATCATTTGGTCTGGCCGGGACCCAACCACAAGCGGGACACCGGCGGGACACCGCGGGCCGCCGCTCGCCGGAGGGAGAATCATTTGGTCCGGCCGCGCCTCAGCCACAGGAGACTTTCCTCTCGCCCGCCCACGCAGCTTCGCCTCGCCCGCACGCACGACACGCGAGAACACGAAACCGAAACCGATTTCCCGGTGGGGGGCTCTCCGTTCCACTTCGATCTCACCCCCCAACCACCGGTCTATCTGTTTGTGGAACATCCACGCGACAACTACGGGACAGCCTCAGCACAGCCACGGGACAACGGCGGGACAACCAGAGGACAATTGTGTGACATCCGAGCACCTTCGGCTCCCCCACAAACACAGCACAACACAAATCGAAACTGGAGCCAATTTCCCGGGCCCGCACCGCTCACACCCCCAAGTCTCCCATATTTGTCAAGTCGTCGTTGAGGGAGTCATTCTGTATTCGCTGCGTCTCGGCTGGAGCATCGCAAAAAAGGGTCCAACATCTGAGGCGCACTTCATTTCCGCTTCCAACAGCGGCGCTGCAGCGCGTATTGGCCACCGCGCTGCGAGTGGGTGGCGCAGGGCGGCGCCGGGTATTGGGGAAGAGTGGGGTGTGGGGGCCGGGGTTGAGGGTCCACAAAACGTCCTTCCAGGGATTGTTGGGTCTCGGTGCTTAACCAGGGGAGCGTTTAACTGCTGGTTCGTACGAGACTGTACGAATGAAGCATGCCAAAAGGGCCGACCACGCCAGCTGTTACCCAGCGCGGTGGATACAAAGCGTCGTCTTGTCACGCAATCAGTGATATGTAAGCGTTCGTCCCAAGGGCGCTAGGTGCCTGCATGCTCAGAGCCTATTGTGCGATGCCACATAATTTCATTGTTGGTCAAGCATCCCCCTACCCTCATCATTACCCTCACCCCACCAGCATCATCATCCTCATAACTCATAACCACTGTCATCCTCGTCGTGCCATTCCCGTTCCAGCCACAATCACACCCAAGCATCACTTTCATCCGCGCTCACAAGGTTCACCCTCGTCGCCATCCTCGATGTCCTCCTCCTCCTCCTCCTCCTCCTCCTCCTCATCATCATCATCATCATCATCATCATCATCATCATCATCATCCTCATCCTCATCTTCGTCCGTAGCCGTTTTGGCGCGAGGAAGGGCCCGAAGGGGAGGAGGAGGAGGAGGAGGAGGAGGAGGAGGAGGAGGAGGAGGAGGAGGAGGAGGAGGAGGAGGAGGAGGAGGAGGAGGAGGAGGGAGGAGGAGGAGGGGGGGGGGGTCTCGGGGGGCGGCCGCAGACCATGAGCCTGCTCAGCACCCTGCAGGCGCTGGGGCGCGCCGGGCCAGCGGCGCTTCCGAGGCCGGGGCCCGTCGAGAAGGTCGGCGGCGCACGGAGCGTGGCAGGGCGAGGGCAGGGGCGGCCGTCGCAGCCGGGCGTTCAGACGCCAGGCGCCCGACTGCTCTCCACGACGCCCTCCCAGGAAGGGCCCTTAAGGGGCTGGTCTGTTTCAAGGAGCCCCCCCCCTTTCAGGGAGACGATGGTCGGGTTGGGAGGATTCGGTAACAAATCATGGGAGCCTGGTGTACCCTTTTCATTCTGCCTTTAGCGTCGATCAGCGTCTGGGAGTCGATGAGATAGCGCTGGATCAACGTCGGCGAGCGTCGATTAGCATAGATTTCAGTAGCGTCGATTAGCGTCGATCTAGCGTCGACGAGCGTCGATTCGCAAGAGCCGACAAGATGGTGTGGGAAGCTGCCATGAGTTGCCACCGAAGGAGGATGAGGTTGGGTGAGACGGTCCGATCATCTGTACCGTGGCGTATGTCGAGCGTGCTTACTACACAGTCGTGCTCCCCGTAGCCTCCCAGCCCCCTCCTCCCGACCCGAAAACACTTGTCTTTCTGGACCTCGTGCTTTTTGGGAAGGTCGCCCCCCGTGGGCTCGTGGAGGGTCGCCCCCCTCGCCCCTCGCCCTGAACCCCTCCGCGCGCCGCCGAGCAGGGGTGTCGGGTCGGGCGAAAGGAGGGGATTGGGAAAGGGGGGGTTACGAAATTTGCTGCATGCAGCTTGTTTCGGCCTCACCGAGGGGCCCATTCCTCGATACATAGCCGCCTCCGGCGCCGGGAGGCGCTGGGAAAATCAGCTACGTGAGCTGATTCTCAAACCCCCCCTTTGCTATCCCCCCCTTTCGCCCGACCCGAGGGTGGCCGCCGAGGTGGGCTGCTCTGCTGGCGGCCGTGCCGGCCGTGGCCCTGCTGTGGCTGGCGCTGGGGCCGTTGGAGCCGGAGGCGTTAGGGCGACGAGATCTATGCATATCCACTGCTCCTGGCCAGGCCCATCCTGGGCCCAGGAGCTGTGTATGTGCCTCCCTGGCCAGGCCAGGAGGACGTATACACCGCTCCTGGGCCCAGGATTGGCCTGGCCAGGAGCAGTGGATATGCATAGATCTCGTCGCCCGAGGCGTGGCGCAGCGGTGCGGAGCCTCCCGAGCTTCAGGGGCGGGGGCAGAGCAGGTTCTCCGAGGAGGGAGGGTTCTCCGAGGAGGGAGGGAGGAAGAGATCCCCATACCAGGGCTCGTTCCGACTCCTCCCATTCGATTCGATTCGATTTCGACGGCTTCCGATTCCGATTCGAAGCGACTTCGGATTCCGACTTGGATTTCGTTTCCCCGATGGAGGCCTGATAGCTTGCCGATTTCCGCCGATTCGACTTCTTCCGACTCGGCTGTCGATTTCTGATGATCCGATTTATCTCGATTGCCGGTCCGATCCATCGATTCGATTATGGGGTTTCTTGCTCATACCGCTACCTTTCCCTCGTTTTCCTCGTTTGGGGCCTCCCGGGAGGCCCTCGTCGCCACCGCTCGACTCGCTTCGAAATTCCGGTCAGGACGCGAGGTCCGTGGAGTAGAGGTATCGTTACCTTTTGGCTTCCCCAGGTCCGAATGGTGGATGGAGGATGCTGTGGGTTTCGGTCGGGTCAGAATGGGGGTTCCTGGCGTTGCTTCTCTCGTGCTGTTCGTGAACCCTCTGATCGAAACGATGCCCAAGATCAAGCGAGAGGCGAGCGTTGGCAGCCTGCCCCTGCTGCCGTTCTCCGCGATGGTCATGAGCGGCTCGATCTGGGCGTCCTACGGATGGCTTCGGGGCAGCCCGGCCATCTGGGTCCCAAACTGCTGTCAGCTGCTCTTCGGGCTGCACTATTCGGCGGCGAGGCCGGGGGGGAAGTGAGAAGGGGCGGGCCTCCTCAGAAGGCTCGGACGCCCCCCGACCTTCTGGAAAGTTCTCGAGGCCCCCCCCGGCGACGCAGAGAACTCCTCAGAAGGCGTGAGACCCTCCGAGAAGTCCCGCCGCCTTCTGACAAGGCCTTCTCTTCCTATCGGAAAAAGAAGAGATGCCAGAAACATAAACATTCGGCGCCCCGCGCGGAGTTCTTCGATCCGCGCTGGGCCCCCCAGCGGCGCCTCCGGCGCTGCCCCTGGCGCGCTCCGCGCGCCAGGGAGGGGGGTCCAGCGCAGATCCAAGAAATCTGCGCGGAGCGCCAAAAGTGTAATGTCTATGGCGTTTTTCTGCTTCTACTCCTGCTTCCCACCCTCGGTCGCCGCCAAGCTATTGCCACGTCTTCTGCCGCTTCTGCCCCGCCGGCGCGGCGTCGCTGCCCTGCTCGAGGAGGGTCCACGCGGCGGGCGCGGCGTGCTCCTGGGCCGTCTGCGCCGCGTGCTTGCTGCTGCTGCCGGAGTCTTCGGGCATCGGGAGGGGAAGAAAACACAGACACGCAGACACGAAGAATCGTCGATCCCCAGGAAAACATAGGAAAATAAGATATGGCAAGCGGGGGGGGGGGGAAGACGACACTCCCAAAAAGGTTGAGAAATATGGGGGATCCTGGGATGTGCGCCTATCCATGTGTTTGTCCTTGGGCCCCTTTAAGGCAGCATCCTCCTGGGTTTGTTGGGCAACGCGATGAACGTCATGCTCTTCGCCGGCCCCCTTGCGGTGATACGGAGCGTCGTGGAGCAGAAATCCACGGAGAGTTTGCCCTTCGGCTTCACGTGTGCGGTCGCGCTCAACTGTTCGTTGTGGTCGTTCTATGGCTTTGTGATGCGGGACGACCCTCAAATCTACGTTTCTAACGTGATCGGAATGGTACTGGGCGCCGTTCAGCTATCGCTTTTCGTGATGTACGGCTTCAGCAGTTCGAGCTCCGATCCAAAGCTTTTCCGTGGCGGGAGGTCACCATAGGATAGGCCCAGAGGTCACCGTCGTGAGCAGGCGATTGCGCGGCATGCAGGTTCGGATCCGATCCGTGAGATGTCGCCCTGGTCGAGGTCTCGCGTGCACAGGGGCCTGTCGTCAAGAGAGGGTCCGTGCAGGCGCAGGCAGGGTGTTCGTTGCACTTCGCGCCCGCCTCCAATCTAGTAAGGAAACAAAGAGGCACACCGCAGTCTTGTCCTCACCCTTGGCCGTTTGGGTTCAGGATTGACTCACGAGTCCGGTCGGCTGGCTCGCAAGCCAACGGAGCAAGCGAATTACAGGCGTTTCCAATTTCATCGTGCCATCCAGACGAAGCAGGGATACCCAACATGGGGCCGATCTGCGCGACGGGGTGCAATGTAGATGACGGGAATTGCGGCCGCGAGGGTTGCCTCGTCGCCATCGCCGTCACCGCCGTCGCCGTCATCTTCGCATCCACGACGATGCCACCCGTGACCATGTTGGCCGACTCCTGATTTTTCATATCCGATCGGGTTTCGCCCGTTGCCACCGGCCCCCCTTCACTACCAGGAGCTATGTGGGGATGCCCAGGCGCCGTCGTGCAGCAGCATCGAAACCTCGTGCGGGGACGATTGGTAGTCTTCAAGACGAAGTGAGATTCAGATGATATTGTTGAGCTTCGTGTTTCCTTTTCCGAGCTTCCCCTCATGCTGTGTATCGGAGGCCCTCATGGAGCGAGTGCGGGCTGCTTGAGGCCACGTGGGGCAGAATCGCGCGGCTTGGAGGATTCGGGTTCCTAGGCGCTTTTGTTTTACACGGGGCCGTGACTTCGGGGGCGCGAGTATGGCGCAATGTAGCAGGGATCGTTGCTTCGGGGGCGCGAGCACGACGTAATTCACCTGCTGTCGTGGTCTCGCCACGGACACTGCACAATGTAGAAAGGATCGTGGTTTCAGGGGCGCGAATCTGGCGCAATGTGCAAGGAATCGTTGCCTCGGGGGCGCGAGCACGAGGCAATTCACTGGATCTCGTGGTCTCGCCACGGACAGTGCGCAGTTCACAACAGGGATCGCGGTTGCGTGGGGCGCGGGCGCGTGGCGTACTCTACGAGAGAGGCCATGGCTTCGGAGGGGCGCGAATTGTGGCGTCATTCGCACGAGGGGCCGAGACTTGACTTCGCGGACGCGAGGACAGCGCCAGTTGCTGAGGAGCATGGCCTCGGGGGCGCGAATATGACTAGGGATCGTGGCCTCGGGGACGCGCATGCGGTGTGATTCGCGAAGGGCCGTGGCCACGGGCACGCGAAGACAGTGATTTACAAGAGAATCGTTACCCTGGGAACGCGAGTATTGCATCATGCATGAGAGATTTTGGCCTCAGGGGCGCAAGTCTTGTATAATTCACAAAGGGTCGTGGCCACGGGGGCGCGAACGTTGCTCATTTTACGAGGGATGATGGCCTCGGGAACGCAAGAATTAGTTTAATTCTCGAGGGATCACTGCTTCGGGGACGCGATGATTGCGCAATGCACTAGGGATCGTGGGCACAGGGGGCCGGATACACAACATTTGCAAGGGGTCGTGGCTTCGGCAACACGAACGTGGCGTAATTTACAAAGGATCGTTGCGTCGGGGGCGCGAATACGTCGTAATTTACCACAGATCGTGGCCTTGGGCACGCGAGTATTTCATATTTTTCGGTGGATCGCCACCTTGTGGACGCGAGCACGGCGTAGTTTACAAGGGGTCGTTGACTCGGGGACGAAGATGGTGCAAGTCATGTGAGATCGTGATACAGGACGCGCGATCGTGGCCTCGGGGACGCGAACATAGAGTACAGTCAACCCGCATGGTAAGGAGAGGTCAGGCTTGACAAGGCCAACACCGGAAAGTTGGATCACCGGGTCACCGGATCACCGGACCGGAAAGTTGGATCACCGGATCACTAGATCATCGGATTACAGAATCACCGGATCACAGGAACGCCAAATCACCGGATCACTGGACCACCGGATCACCAGATCACCGGCCTTGTGAAGCTTCCTTTGGGTAAGGATGGGCAATTTTCCCAAGGGTACACTTGCATCCTTGCCTCCTCGGTCCATCGTTGGCCCTTTTCGTTGGCCGCGCCCCGCTCGAGAAGCTTCGACATGGGCGTCTAAGGCCCTTGCATCCTTGCATCCTTATCGCGCATCCTTACAATACGGGCCGGCTGTAATTCAACAGGGCTCGTGGATGGGGAGCGCGACTATGGCGCAATGTACTGGGGATCGTGGCCCCGGGGACGCGATAATTGTGCAATTTACGAAGGATCGTGGCCTCGAGGGCGTGCATATTGTGTAATTTACAAGGAGTCGTGGCCTCGGGGGCCGGCGTAATTTACCAGGACTGTGGTCACGGGCACCCGAATGTCGGATCATTTCAAAGAGAATCGTTGTCTCGGGGACGCGAATCTTTAATAATTCATTGTGAAAGCCTTACAGCGGGTGCCGCCGACCTTGTTGATGACGACGACGAGGAGGACGACGACGAGGAGAATGAGGTGGGGCAGAAGGAGGAGGCGGACGACGCGGTGGAGCAGCAGGAGAGAAGCGAGGAGCTTGCGGAGGAGGATGAGGAGGGGGAGCAGTGGCAGGGGGAGGACGGGGGGTTGGAAGGAGCAGTAGGAGGACGAGGAGAATGAGAGTCGGAGGAGCAGGAGAAGAAGGAGGACGCGGAGGAGAGGAGGATTGGAAGGACGAGGTCGAGGTAAGGTTGCGGAGCACCAGGGGACGAACACGCGGGGGAGGGGAGGAGGAGCATGATGAGGGGGATGATCAGGAGGATGAGGATGATGAGTACGAGGATGCGAAGGAGGGGGATAAGGAGGAGGGTGAGGACGATGAGGAGGACGAGGAGGAGGAGGAGGAGGAGGAAAAACAGGGGGAGCAGCAGGAGGACGAGGACGTCGTGGAGCAGGAGGGGGAGAAGGAGGAAGAGCATGCGGAGGAGGACGAGGAGGGGGAGTTGGGGCAGAGGGAGGTCGAGAAGGATCCTAGCCGGGGTCTATTCGGAGCGCTTTCGGAGGCCTCTGGGGGCAGATTGGGGCTGTTTTGGGAGACTCTAGGGGGGTCTCTTGGGAGCCTCCCAGGGGCCTCCAGGCGCTTCCTGGGGGCTTCTTGGAGGCATATTCGAGGCCTCCTGGGGCCTCCTGAGAGAGAGTTTCTCGTGGGCGAGGGCTCGAGATATCCGGCGGGGCGCTGCCTCTGCGACACGAGAACCCAACAACACAGGTTGGGAAACACACGTGTCATTTGCAGATGTATGTTTTGAGACATAGGTTTCCAGACAATCACGCCATATGCGAAACAAATTATGTGGCAATTAGCCTTGGCCCATGAATTCGAAACGACTCGACGCACTCTACTCCTATGTTGCTTTGCTCTACCCTATCTGCTCTACTTACTTTAGCTTCCGGCTCTAACTACGCTACTCTATTAAACTATGTTCCTACTCTGCTCTATTCTACTCTAGTCGACCCTGCTCGACCCCTTTTCTATTCTACCCAAGTTGCAGACTTTCTCGGCATGGTCTACTATACCTACTCTTAGTTACTCTACTCCGCATACCGACCTACTCCTACTCTACCCACTCACCTCATGTACTCCGATGAACACTACATCTATACCTTTACTCCACCTACATGTTCTGGCTACTCTACCCCTGCTTCAATCGACCTTGCTCTGTTTTATTATATTCTAGTCTATTCTGCGGTATGGTACTTCACATTTTCTTGCCCAATATATTCCTAATCCACTCCTATTCTACTCAACTGTACTTGTCCTACTCTACTCCCACTCTACTCCCACTCGACCTGCTCGACCAGACTCTTTTCCAACGCTACTCTACCCAACTCCTCAACTCGACCCTACTCTAGTCTACTCCGCTCTGATTGCTCCTACCCGACGTTTTGCTATCTGTTCGAATCAACTCGACTCTCCGTAGAATGGATTGTTTTTGAATGGAGGTGGGTAGAGTGGCATGGAACGAATTGGAATTGGATGGGTATGCAATGGGCTGCAATGGTGTTAGTCGGGATGTGATGGTAGGGAAAAGGAATTTATTTGGATGGAATGCACTGGGAGCTGCGCGGACAAGTTGGCGATGAAAGCATGCAGACAGCTTGACAAGGGAGCCCATGCAAACAGCCAGTGGAAGCCACGTTGGCAGCCAAGGTCGTGCAAGGTCGAACTGTGGGTGGGGGGTCCAGTGGACCAGCTCTCCATGCATTGAGCTAAGACCCTTATAGGCAAACCTATGTGCATAAGAACAGTACTTTCAGCCGTCACAGCAGTAGTAGCGGCAGAAGAAAAATTAGTAGCAGCGTCAGCAGCAGCAGGTTTAGTAATCGTCATAGTAAGGTCATGGCAGATATTGTACATCGTTCACATATTATACTGTTTTCGCGCAGGTTGATCAAGCATGAGTATACTGAACTGGATTTGGATTTTGCATTGCACCGAATGCACCACCAAGCCGTTTTGATATCACGAACGCGACCGCAATCGTGAGTGTGACCATTGGTAGATATATCGGATGGATCGGGGTGGTGCAGGGGGGAACGTTGACCATGTTTCGCAGTGCCGTTGGCTTGCTGTTCGGATTCAACGGGCACGGATTCGAGATGCTGCCACAATGCGTCAGCGCAGGTGCGTTCGCACCGACGGCCGAGCTTGGCGTTGGGATCTGCTCTTTTGGCGATCGAACTACTGGGCGCTATAGTTGGCAAGTGCATGCTGCCCATCATCCACAAGTGGGCATTATCCTCGTTGGGTTTGACCAGCGGTATATAAGGGAAGGTCTGGGGCACAGACATCCACGCGAACCCACAGCCCTGCATTGCCGCCCCACCCATAGACCACAAATCATGAGTTGCATGCCGTAGTGCTTGTTCTCAGAATCCAGTTTTGATTGTATGTTTGCATTGGGCAATCTGGGTTGTCCTAACTCATGGTTTATGACGCAAAGATGGTTTAGTGTAATCGCTTGTGCTCTGTCACGTTCATGTTATGGTAGGCTCTCGCGTCATTCCATTCGAGATTTCATATCAGGGTGGTGGAGGTGTGCTGGGCTCTGTGTTCGCGTGGGATTTCTGCACCCCGAGAATGGCCCATCTGCGCCCATGTTAGTCGAAGAGCTTACAAGTACGATTCGGGAGAATGGTTTACGCAAGCAGGGTCGCTTTTGCGATTTGGAGATTGGCTGCGTCGCAGTTGGAATTGAGGGAAACGCACACGGCGCGAGGAAACAGACGACAAGACGACCATGGCCATTCTTCATGCATTGGAGCACAAGATGGGATTCAACCGCGTAGTTCGCAGCCTCATGGGGAGCAGAACATATTATCATAACGTTTGATCCAGACTTCCAGGGCTCGACTGCGTTCGACAAAATGCTTCAACGGGCAACATTATGCCGGTCGACAGATCTATTGGCAGATGCGTTCGGAGAGTTGGCAAAACGCACGATTGCAGAATCTTGGGGCACGTCCTTCTATGAGTTGGGGGTTGAAACAGATGCGCCTCCTGCGCCTGGCGAGGTCTGGTCCGGGCGCAGGCTTCAGGTTGTAATCGCGCGCGTGCCATTCTTCAGACCTGCAACGGCATGGGAAGACGGAATATGGAGAGAACGCCCCCCGCCGCGCGCCGAGTCGCCCCCATGTGATGATTTGTCACCCGCTGGACAAGGATGGGAAACATGTTCCTAACATCTTCTGCTTGCAGTTGGTCCGCGTCGGCCGCGCACTGCCCGATGTCGCTTAGGGCGCGGGAGATGGGGGGGCGAAGGCTACCGGGGCGCCCGCGCAGCTTTCGAAGCTGCATCTTTTATTTTTCTTTGTTCTTGGAAAAAATCAGACGAGGGCTCGAACACATTGCCTGGAACATGTGCGCCGCAGGCTTGAACGCATCAGGCAATTCGCCAAGCGCTATCAACCGTTGCAACTGCCTGCGCGATTGCATCACGCGGCGTCGGCTTCAGTCTATCGCAACAGCTGCCCAATGATAGACGGGGCCTCTCGCTGATGTCTTCGAATTCGGCTGAGTGCCGAGACGCATGCAGCACGGCTCTTCCGAACAAGTTTCACAATCGACATGGGGCGGGTCATCTGTTTACGAAGTGGTCAACGCCTCGAGCGCGCGTTCCTTCCAAGCGCGTGGAACGAGATTTGGCGCGGAGGAAATTGCAGGGCGATGCCGCGAAAGAGTTGGAATCATCGAACAGCCGACGGGGGAACCTACAGTGCGCAGCCTCGATGGAGCTTCTGGGGAATATGCTCCACCTGCATCGTTCCGCACAGAAGCACAGCCGCACTTTGTCAACAAAGGCATTGCAAAGCGTCGTTGCTCAGGCTGCCTCCATCATAGGCGCAACAGGGGCCCCATAACACGTGATGGGTTTTCTCGGCACAGACATAGGTGATATTATAGACAAAGGCGAATTCGGCATGCCCTGGCCAAGAGCGCTGGCTCGGCGGCGTGGCCGCGAGGACCTCGATAACGACGTCGACATGTTCCACGTGGATGCACCGTCGGGCATAACATCGCACGCACGCCTAGTGGTCGATGACACAAGTCGCACAGCATGGCTGGCAGGGTCATACTTTTTTTCGACCGGGGCTGCACGTGCACGGGACAACGCACGGACCCCACACGATCACTTCCTCAGGCTGGCCCCAGGGCGAGGTGCACCTGTTGAGCTTGCATTTAGACAGGACGGCGTACTGATGGCAGAGCTCGCTGCGTTTTCTGAGCGCTACAGTCCAATAATTCTTTGGAGAGACAACGGCGCCTGCAACAACTTGTTTGCGTTGCTCGTTCCCCGGCCCCCTGGGAACCTTGATGCTGCCATGGGCGCGGAGGGCACCCGCGCGAGATGGCAAGACTTGCTAGGGATATTGGACATCAATATGCCGCCCATGAACGCATATCTAAGGCTACACCACAGGATAGCGAATGGGCGACCTGCCAACGATACGCGAATTGCGACCTTTTTTTTCAGTTGCGGCATGCCCAATGGCTTCAATATAGCGCAGACCCCCCTACAGGGGACGCTTCAACTTGACGGCGCACGACGTGGATTTATTGCGAGCACCGAATGCCGCCGCTCCATCCTGCAAGACACCTGAAGCCAGTGGGGCAATTTCGTTAGGGGGGTCAGGCTGGGGGCCCAAACCAAGCAGCCTGTTCCCAAAACATTCGGGCGATGCCATTGTAGTTCCCAGAGCTGGTCAGACTTCAGTTTTTGATAAGTTCAACGCTTAGTCTACCCAGTGCGTTGTCTGAGCATTTGTGTCTGGGTGGGTCCTTGTTGCATGCATTTGCTGATCTCTATGAGGGCGAGGAGCACGCGATGCGGATTGCCCCGCGCGCGCTGTCGGGCAAGTGGGCAACGGTGGACCAGGGGGCGGGGTCATCGCCAGATTCGACGGGCCCCCGGGGCTCGAAACCGAACACGTCGATCAAAACGGTGCGGTGCGGGGGCTCGGGAAACCGCATGGCACGCCAGGTGGCGCGGTGATTCAGCGAGTTTCGAGGGACGCCAGACCGATGGAATTCCGTATGTTGAGTATTGTTGAACGTGTTCGAACTGCTGGCAAGTGCGTCGACGCGACGCCAGGCGACACTGCTAGAGATATCGAGGTCAACCTAGAGGCCTGCATCGTGGACTGCGCACTTGTGAGGTATGAGCACCCCCGTTTACATGCGTCGGACGACCATTTCGACGGCGACCCCGTTGTCTTTGAATTGACAGCCTCTGCTGATGCAGAGGAGGTTTCTTAGGCTTCAAAGT
>CAUYUJ010016103.1:125748-133248 GCA_963575745.1 Prorocentrum cordatum | reverse complement strand
ATACCGAAACCATCGGATTGTAAAACAACGATAAGTCAGAAACACTGTTGCCAAATCTTGTGCAAAAGCAATACGCGAAAAGGGCGGGACATCTTCCGGACAGGGTCCAGAGATAGAGGGGAGTAGTATTCAGAATGTGTATTTGTGGACGAGAGGGGAGGAGGAGGAGGAGGAGGAGGAGGAGGAGGAGGAGGAGGAGGAGGAGGAGGAGGATATTCGTAGATGGGTGCATGTACGTGCAATCGTTTGTAGAGCCTTTGTGCAGACCTGAACGAACGGAGTAACCCGACCCAAGGCCCACATAAGGGGAGGACGACGAAGTGAAGCACTGGCCGCAGGGCCGCACAGTACCACTGGTCCGTGGAATGGATGTGTGTTGCCCTCCTTGCTCGCCCCATTGCCCGTGTCGGAAACTGGAGTAGATACATGACCAGTGGCGGGCTGTTGTTCGATCCCAGGACTTTCTGAGGGTTGAGGACGACGTTGGGGGTAGTGTGGTGTAAACTTTTGTTCCGCTTCCCAGGGAAGCTACCAACAAATGTTTTCACCAGGATCCCGTACACATCAGGATCCGTTGTCTGGTGCAAATTTCAGTGCAGGGCCACACAAAGCGTCGGTGTGTAGAGTTCGGTTCCCTATGTGCTGCCCTCCTTGCTCGCCCCATTGCCCTTCCCAGCGTTCCACATGAATCTGGGCACCCCGAAGCGGGTAGCACACCGAATGGAATAGGACTTGCTGGGGCAGCGGTCCTCGGAGTGTTGCGCGGGGGGCAGAGTTCGGAGGGAAAGAGTTTTTTCTTCATCACGCATGGACTCCGCCGCTGGGTCAAAGTACATTTCCAAGTCGGATACCCAAAAAGGTTAGCAGGACAGTTTGCGTTGTCACTGGCTTGATTAGCACGAGCAGTATTGGGATCCGGCGAATGGGTTCGCGGAAGTTACGGTCAGGGGAGGGGCGAAGGTGCGGAACGCGGGGCGGCAAGGTTCTTTGTGCACAGCACGCCCGCGGCCCCAGGGCGGACCACACGATTGTTGCAATGCAATCTAGCACTGCAGATCACAGGAGCACGGCAGACCAAAGGATAACGGCAGACCAGCACAGCTGACCACAGGAGCACGCCGGACCAGCATGGCTGACCCCCGTAGCCGTTTTGGTTCAAGATGTTTCTGCCCTTCGGACAAAGAATGGATACCTCTGGTCCGTTTCTTGCAACCCCAGTCGAGCTGCGCGCTGCTGGGGCCCAGAGGTTCGCTGAGGGCAGCGGGGCACTCTTTGTCCTCGCTTGGAGGTGTGCCCATGTGCCCATGGCGCGCTCCCCTGGGGCACCGCCTGCGCCGCCGAGTGGGAGCTACGGGCGGTGCAGCTCGAGATCGCGTCGAACCTGGACCTGGGCGTCGAAGAGCCAGTGCTACGGTTGCGGTGCGAAGACCCCCCCGTGGGTCAGGACGCGCTCGAGGTCGCCAGCGCCCGCGGCCAAGGATGGGCCCAAGGCGGAGGGCACCGCCGATGGAGACGGCTGGATCGCGCAGCCCCGTGAGCGCCAGGCTCAGCGCAGGGCGCGGAGGGTTGAGCGCGCGGCGTCAGGGAACAGCGGCCGCAGCTCTGTCGGGGCGTCCAAGAGCGGGGCCAAGAGCCCAGAGAGCGGCAGCAGCGGACCAGCCAGCGCGCGCCAAGGCATTCTGGACTCCATCGCGCGCCTCGAGGACCTACGCGAGCATCCCCCGCTGGGGGTGTCTGGCAGCTTCGCCGCGGAGATCGAGGCCCAGCTGGTCCGCGGGCAAGGCGAGCTGGAGGAGGCCCGCGCTGCGGCGGGAGGGGGGGGGAGGGCTGTCGAGCAGCCGCGCTCCGCGCGCATGCGCAGGGAGGCCGACGCGGCGGGCCATGCACCAAAGCGCCTGAGCAGGGCCCGCAATGCCCCCGAGGCCAAGCGCGTTGCGCGCGAGGAGCTCGTCGAGCAGCCCGCCGCCCTCGACGCCGAGCCGGGGGGGGATGAGGAGGCCTTCCGCCGCTTGAAGGCAGAGATCCAGGCAGCAGAGGAGGCCGAGCGGCTGCGCCAGGCGGCGGAGCTCGCTGAGCGCAGCCATGTACCAGGTCTCCGCACGCAGCTCCGCGCGGCCCGCAAGCAGCGCGTCGCGCTGGCAATTTCGGGCGCGCGTTGTCGGAGATCGAGAAGCATGCGTCGGCTGCGGCGGCCCAGCTCGCTCTGGCCAGCGCGCCGCCGCGCGAGTCACGGGCGGAGAGCTGCCCCATCGGTGGCGAGTTGGACATCAGCGACGACGAGGCCCCCCTCGCCTCGGCCGCCGACAAGGCCAAGGTCCGACGGGTTTGGCCAGCCCAGCCCGCGGTCACGCGCGGCCAGGGCGAGCGGTTCGGGGCCGCCGCGGGCCCGTGGCCGCGCGTCTCTGAGGCTGCCGGGCGCCCTGCGCCGAGCTCTGAGAAGGCCCTTGCGCGGCCTGCTCCTGCAGGCGAGCGCGGCGGCGGCAGCGCTGCAGGAGCCCCAGCGGCGGGGCAGCCAGGCCGTCGACTTCGAGGTCGGCCTTGGGCGCCCCCTCCCAGCGCCGAGGCGCGGCGGGCAGCGGGCGTGCCCCTCGACCAGTGGGGCCCGCGAGGCGACGGCGCCCTGGCCGACTGGGAGGGCAATGCGGGGGTTGGTCAGGCGGGCCATCCCGCGGGGCTGAGGGGCTCGGGCCAGGCGGGCCAGCCCCGAGGCCATCCAGACCCGCGAGGCAGCAGTGCTTTGGTCGGCAGCCTCGGCCTCCGCGGGTCTGGCCCGTTCCCCGCTGGGCCCCCCTGGGTGGGCGGGGATTCGCGGGCCCCGGGGCGGTGCCCGAGGTGGCCTGTTGTTTTTGTTGTGTTGTTTGTTGTGTGTGCGTGTTTCTTTTTGAAACGTTTCATTGTTGCTGTTATGTGCTATTTCTCTCTCTCTCTCTCTTTCTCTCTTTTTCCCAACCATCCTGTGGTGTTGGGTCCTCGTTTTGAAGAGACGGTGCTCCGCGTTCCCGCCTCCTTCCTCCCTCCCTCCTCCCCCCTCCTCCCCCTCCCACACCCATTCTGGCACACCCCTCACACGTTTCGTGGCCCCATCGGGAGCTCCAGCGAAGGCCCCAGTGGCTGCGTCCGCATGCGGTTCCACCCCCCATTTCGGCACACCCCTCACACGTTTCGTGGCCCCATAGGGAGCTCCAGCGAGGGCCCCAGTGGCTGCGTCCGCATGCGGTTCCACCCCCCATTTCGGCACACCCCTCACACGCTTCTTGGCCCCATAGGGAGCTCCAGCGAAGGCCCCAGTGGCTGCGTCCGCACGCGGTTCCACCCCCCATTTCGGCACACCCCTCACGTTTCGTGGCCCCAGGGGGAGCTCCAGCGAAGGCCCCAGTGGCTGCGTCCGCATGCGGTTCCACCCCCCATTCTGGCACACCCCTCACACGCTTCGTGGCCCCATAGGGAGCTCCAGCGAAGGCCCAGTGGCTGCGTCCGCATGCGGTTCCACCCCCCATTTCGGCACACCCCTCACACGTTTCGTGGCCCCATAGGGAGCTCCAGCGAAGGCCCCAGTGGCTGCGTCCGCATGCGGTTCCACCCCCCATTTCGGCACACCCCTCACACGCTTCTTGGCCCCATAGGGAGCTCCAGCGAAGGCCCCAGTGGCTGCGTCCGCACGCGGTTCCACCCCCCATTTCGGCACACCCCTCACGTTTCGTGGCCCCAGGGGGAGCTCCAGCGAAGGCCCCAGTGGCTGCGTCCGCATGCGGTTCCACCCCCCATTTCGGCACACCTCTCACACGCTTCGTGGCCCCATAGGGAGCTCCACCGAAGGCCCCAGCGGCTGCGTTCGCATGCGGTTCCACCCCCCATTTCGGCACACCCCTCACACGTTTCGTGGCCCCCTAGGGAGCTCCACCGAGGGCCCCAGTGGCTGCGTCCGCATGGCGGCACCGCGCCCATTTCGGCACACCCCTCACACGCTTCGTGGCCCCATAGGGAGCTCCCTCTCATTCGTTCAACCTGCTTTGCGGTATTCGTAACTGCATATGGTTGGGTCCATCGCCTGGATAAGTTTTACTCTCTCTCTCTTTCTCTCTCCCTCTCCCTCTCTCTCTCTATATCTCCCTCTCCCTCTCTCTCTCTCTCTTTCTCTCTCTCTCTCTCTCTCTCTCTCTTTCTTTTTTTTTTCTCTCTCTCTCTCTCTCTCTTTATTTCTGTAGTTATTCATGTGTTTAGTTCTTTATGTGGTTTGTGTTTCTCTCTCTCTCTCTCTCTGTCTATCTCTCTCTTTATTTTCTTGTTTTGTTTTTTTCTCTCTTTCTCTCTCTCTCTCTCTCTCGGGGGACCAGCTGGGCCGACAGCAGCCCCATCGAGGTCGGCGACGACGCGGGCGACGAGGGCCTCAGCGACGCCGAGTTCGCCATGGGCGCGCAGCCGCAGCCGAGCGGGGCCAACGCGAGCGGCACGGGGACGCCGCTGGCGCATGGCTGCAGCCCGCAGCGACGCTGGCGCAGGGCCTGGCTGCAGCGAAGGCCGCCGAGGCTTCCGATGACCGCCCTCTGGCGGCTCCACTTTGCCCAGCGGCCAGTGGCAAGTGGCATGCGGGGAACGCCAGGGCGTGAGTGGCCCAGTCAGCCGCGTCGACCATTTCGCGACGCCTGCGGCCCAGGGCTCTCAGGGGGAGGGCGGGAGATTCTGACTCCGCCTCCCCCTCGGGAAGCCAGCCAAATAGATCGCTGGAGTTCTCGGTCTCTGCGGGGCCAGGAACCCTCGCGAGCCGCGGTGGAGCAGTCGCCCGCGACCGCGGGGTTCGGCGCGATAGTCGGACAGGCTTGCAGCTTTCAGAAGTTTTTTGTTGGCCTCAGGCTCCGTCTTCGAGCGGCCCATCGATCCCGGCAGCGCCGCGTGCGCCGCGGCCCGGGCACGTGGCTAGTCGGCCCTGGGCTGCAAGGGGCGCGGCTGCGGGCGCCCCCTGGAGGTGCTGGAGGCGCGCGCGAAGCGCTGCAACGGCAAGCTTCTCGCCCTGCTGCAGGAAACGCGCCTCGAGAAGAGCAGCCAGCTCAGTCAGGCCAACTCTCGCGTGCACCGACTGGGCCGCGAGGCCCCCATGCAAGCTGCGGCGCCCACGGTCGGCGACGGGGCCAGCTGTGTCTCTGGAGGCGTCGCCATTTTAGTCAGGCGCGATCCCGGAGGCAACAAGATCGCCTTGTGCCCGCCCCAGAGCGTGGCCCATCGCTTCACCGGGGTGGCTGATACCATGCCGCCGGTCCTGGAGTTGCTGGCGGCAGCGGCTTAGTTCCCGCGCGCCATCGGGCCCCACCAGGCGAATTTGCACCTGTTCAGGGAGCTCGCCCAGCTGACGGTCGCCGTCGGCCGCGCGCATTGGATCTCGCATGCGGTCCGGGTACAGTATGTGACTACCACCACCAAGATCAGGAATAATCTATGACGATTTGGTGCATTTTGGCCCTGGTGAAACAAAAACAAACAATGCAGCCCCCCTCCCGCCGCCAATGGCAACTGGGCTGCCCCTTGTCTTAAGGACCGAAACAGAATTCATCAAAGAACGCGCGGTGGTGGTGCATATAATTTTGGTTGCCAAGAGAAGCGAATTTCATACACCACCACCAAGAAGTGCTGTTTCTGCTTCAGGAACTCCCCATGCCACAGCGCCTGCGCGCTGCGCCGCGCCCCTTTTCGCCGCGGCGTCGCAGCGTCGCCTGGCATGACCGTGCCCCTAGCCATTTTTGTTTTAAATTATTGTTGCGGGCGGTGGTGGTGTATAAAAATTGGTCTCGCATGCGGACAGCAACATGGAGCCCTGGATGCTCTGCGAACTGGGATGGCCCGAGCGCCGCCTCGGCGCGGCCCTCGGGCTTTTCAGCCCCCGCGGGTTTTGCTGATAAGCGCGGGCGGACCTTTGGCGGGTTCGCCGGCTCGCGCGCCGCGCCGCGCACCGCTTGCGTCGGCAGGGCGGCGCGCGGCGTCGAGCTCCACTCGCGCGCGCCTGTCGAGCTGTTCTTCCTTGACCTGAGGCCCGCATCTTTCGTTCAGGTCCCCACGCGGCCCCTCGGGCCCCCCGGCGCGGTCCCCGAGGGCCCCGAGGCCCGCGAGGTGGCGAAGGCGGAGCGCCGCCGCGGGCGGTCTGACGCCGCCTCTCGGGCCTGGGCTCAATCAGTGGACGGGGCCTGCGGAGGGCAAGCTCGTCGGCGCCCACGGCATCGCCGAGCCAGTCATGCCGCGCAGCGGCCGCGGAGGCGGGCCTGCTACACACAGCGCAAGTCGAAGAGCGCGCTGGTGAACCGCGAGCACCGCGCGCTCCACTCCGAGCACGCCCCCCAGATTCGGCGCCGCCTGGACCTGGCGCAGCAGAGGGCCAAGGCTGAGGTCCCAGGCAAGTTCCGGCCAAGCCAACGCAGCAGGCACGGGCGCGAAGCTGAGCGCCGAGGCCTGCGGCTCGAGCGCGCCCAGGTGGGCGCCAGGGGGGGTGAATCAGGCTTCGACGGAGGGGGAGGCGACGGGCTGGCCCTCATGGCCAAGACCACGGTCGACGGCGGGCGCGAGAAGATCGACGAATTGGCGCGGCGCCTCGGAGCCTCGCAGCGCCGCGACGCCGCCCGCAGCTGCAATGAGCGGTTAGCGCGGGCAGCTGAGGCAGCGCAACGAGGGGCAGGCTCGCCCACCTCTTCGTCGAAGCGTCAGCCCCACCGGCGCGCAAGGGCCCCACTGCTAAGCGGCCGCCCGCGGGCTTGGCCACATTCGGCCATCCGATGGCAGCTCGCTGCTCGCGGAGCCAAGCGATGGGCGGCAAGATCGCCCCAGCTCGGCGCGCTGGTAGCCGTCGCGACGACCGCTTCGCCAAGCGCGGAGCATCCCTGCGCGGCGCCTCAGAGAGCCAGCGCTCGCGTTCGCGGACCTGGCTAGTTGGATAGCCCAGGCGTCGATCGCCGCGCAGGGCCTCGGCGCGAGTCGCATGGGGGCATGCCAGAAGGAGAGGGGCGCAAGCGCCCGCGCGTCGGTTTCGGAAACGCTGCGATCGAGGAGCTGACCGCCGAGCAGTCGAAGCGGTCCCGCGCGGAACGCAAGGGGGCCACCGCGGCCAGCCCAGGCTTCGGCTGCAAACGCGACGGCCGCGCAAGCTGGCCCCCGCCTCGCCGCCCCCCGCGGCGCGTTGCATCTCGGCAGGCAGCCGATGCAGTTGGCCGCCTGCAGCGCGCAGCACAAACGTTTTGCCCCCCCCCCCCCCCTTGGCTGCGCGAGCGGCTCCAACGGCCTTTCCCCTAGGAGTCGAGTTGGGGAGTTGCTGATCCTTTTCCTGATTTGCGAGTCTTCAGTTGCAGTTCGTTGTGCTGCTGTTTGTTGCCTGTCATATTTCAATCGTAATATATGTTCCCCTTGGTGAGCGTGGCCCAGTGACTGCGGGGGCGGCTTAGAGGCCTCTCGGCGGCCCCCCTCCGCTTGGGCCCGCCTTCGGGATGCTCCTCAGAGCGCGCGGCCCACGGTGGCATGCGCTTG
>CAUYUJ010016103.1:93248-123248 GCA_963575745.1 Prorocentrum cordatum | reverse complement strand
CGCGCACGTGCCCTGGGCCATGATGCCCTCCCGTGTCCTGGCTCCTCTCTTTTTTGGGGCGCGTCCGACCTTGGCGCTGTCCTCTGTCCTGGCCCCTGCGACTAATACATCGACTGGCCCCTAACAGTTGAACGACGCCAAGTAACGGGGTCGTCGGCGCCGACATTCGCGCGTAAGCTGTCCGCGTGAGGTCATGCGTAATCGCCCTCGTCTCCCCTGTGGCGTGCAGTGCAGGCGGCTCGCGTAAGCCACCGCGTCAGGTCGCTGCGACATCTTGCGTAAGACCCGTTTTTGACCGTCGCCCAATTGTCAGGCGCCAAGGAGTGCCTTCTGGGGCCTCGAGGAGGTCCAGGACACACGAGGATTCTAATCTCTGGCCTTCGCGGCGGCTGCCGGCTCTGCCCGAACCTCTCTCGCGGCACGTTGTGCTAGCCGGTGGCTTTTTCTGTGCCCAAGTGTTAAGTCGGGTATGTCCTTCTACAGGGAGAATCTTCGAAAATGGTTTTGATATTATCTGGGGATGATTTTTCTAATATGTTTGTCTATGTTTGACAATGTTTCGTTTTTCCTCCAAAATCCGACTGCAGGAGGACGTTCCCGACCGAACCCAAGCGCTCCCCATCGCCCTGGCTCAGGTGGCACTCGGCCCTCTCCTTGGAAGAATGGCCGTGGCCGCTTGTGGCGCCCCCCTCGCCACGAGCGCCGTGCTTGAGAGCCAGGTGCCGCCAGACGATGGCCAGGACGCCTTTGCCGGAAGGGGCGCCTCGTCCCAGAGGGGCCGCCGCTGCTGCCGCGGCGGCGCCCCGGGCTGCGAGGACGACGACCCGATCGTCGCGGCCCTCCTCACGCTGAGCGACGCGTGGCGGCTGGTCCCCGGGGGAGTGCACCACCACGGCGACGACGACGACGTTGACGACGACGACGCAACGACGACGACGCGACGACGACGACGACGACGACGACGACGACGACGACGACGACGACGACGACGACGACGACGACGACGACGACGACGACGACGACGACGACGACGGCGGCGGCGGCGGCGACGACGGCGACGACGACGACGACGACGACGGCGACGACGGCGGCGACGACGACGACGACGGCGGCGACGGCGGCGGCGGCGGCGGCGACGACGGCGGCGGCGGCGGCGGCGGAGACGACGGCGGCGGCGGCGGAGACGACGGCGGAGACGACGACGACGACGACGACGTCGTCGACGACGACGACGACGACGACGACGACGACGACGACGACGACGGCGGCGGCGGCGGCGGCGACGACGGCGACGACGACGGCGACGACGGCGACGACGACGGCGACGACGACGGCGGCGGCGGCGGCGGAGACGGCGGCGGCGGCGGCGGAGACGACGGCGGAGAGACGACGGCGGAGATGACGACGACGACGACGACGACGACGACGACGATGACGGCGGTGGCGGTGGCGGCGGCGACGACGACGACGGCGGCACTCTTAGGAGGCAGGGAGCCTCTCTGCACAGAAGCTTGGAAGAGCCTTCCGAGGAGCCTTCTGTTGGAGGCCGCCAGTCCCCCTGGAGGCATCCTGCCTCTCAGAAGGCCGCCCCCCTGCCTGGCGTCCGATCCGCCGTTCTTTGGTCGACCTCCTCTCCTGTTCCTCCTCCTTCTCCCTTCCTCCTGCTCCTCCTTCTCCCTCCTTCTTCTCCTCCTCCTTTCTCCTTCCTCCTGCTTCTCCTTCCTCCTTTGCCTCATCCTCCTCATCCTCCTCCTCCTCGCTCCTCCTCGCTTCTCCGTACTTCCGATCCGCCGTATTTCCTGGTTGAGATGGTGTCGGACATGCACCCCAAAACGATGGGAAAGAAGGTGGGCGGCAAGTTCTGCCTCAGGAAAATAGGGCGGCAATGCACGCAAGTGTCATTATGGCGGAGGCACAGCGAGATGGGGCGGAGATCGATGGCACAGGAGCTTGAAACGTAGGGCGGAGACCCCCGTCCTGCTCACGACGTCGCCCCAGCGACGGCGGATCCGAAGTCGGGGCATCGCCCCAGCCCCATCCGCGCCACGCCAAGGTCTACAGCGCCGTGGAGCGCCCCGCGGCGGGGATCTGGTCCAGCGTGGCGGGGGACGCCCGGCTACCGCAGGCCGGGGCTGGCCAGCGCGGGCGGCGCTGCGCCGCAGCAGACGGCGGAGAGGCGGCCGCGGGCGCTTGCGCGGGCGCCGCGGGCGGCGGCGGAGCTCGCCGCGCGCCCGCCGCTCGCTGGCCGGAGTCTGGGAGCGACGACGACGACGAGAGCGCGCACCCGGGCCTGCCAGCGGCGTCGCGCTGGAAGGAGAGGGCCCGCCCCCCGCCCGGGCCGGGGAGGGTCCACCTCACGGTGCCGGCCTGGAGGGAGGCCGACGTGCCGCACACGCGGCAGTGACGCGGGCGTCGCCCGATGGGGGCAGCAGTAGGTTGCTTCCAGGTCCTCCTTCACGCTCGTGTTCCCCCCGCCTCCTCCCGTCGTCCTCGATCCTCCTCCTCCTCCTTCTCCTCCTCCTCCTCCTCCTCCTCCTCTTTCTTTTCCTCCTCCTCCTCCTCCTACTCCTCCTCCTCCTCCTCTTCCTCCTCCTCCTCCTCCATTTCTTTTTCTAATCTATAGCTTCTCCCTGTCGCACCCAGAGGCCAGTCGAAAGGCCGTGCCGGGCGTTTCGCCTGAGACTTCGCCGGTTAATTATGACCCTGAAGCTTGAAAATTGGCAGCGGTTTTGCAGATGGAGAGTGGGTCGTTTTCAAAACGTGGCTCTCGCTTTAGCGCCGGGAACATTCGTTTTCAAAATTGCAAGAGCTTCACATATTGAGGGCGGGTCGTTTTCAAAATGTTGCTCTCGCTTTAGCGCCGAGCACACTTGCTTTTCAAATTCGCAAGAGCTTCACGGATTGAGGGCGGTTCCCTTTCAAAATGTGGCTCTCGCTTTAGCGCGGCACACGCTTTTCCAAAATTGCAAAAGTTCCACGGATTCCGCAACAATTGCGTTGACTCGCGGTGTGACAAACCCAGGAATGGCGTTCTGGCACGATTCAGGATCGTCAAGACGCAACAGTCAACTTGATCCGCGCGGTTGGAGTGCCGAGAATAATGTTTTGGCATGCTTCAGGATCTTCAAGCGGTTGTCTTCCAACGAGGCAGTTCCTTCAGTGGAAATGAACCATGTAGGGGCCATGAAAAAGGGAGCTTGGAGTGGGGGTGTATTCCAACATCGTTGATGAGTCTTGGGTTTCCACTGGTCCTCTTCTTCCTCCTCCTCCTCCTCCTCCTCCTCTTTCTCCTCCTCCTCCTCCTCCTTTTAGCTTTCCCCCTAATGTTATGCGAAATCCTCGGCGCAGCGGTGCCCTTGTGGTGTGTTTCCCCGCGGGACGTCCCCTGGTGACCTCGGCGGCGCAGAAGGCGCGACGAGGAGGGGGCTTGTAGATGAAGCCTAGCCGGCCGGCTGCGATAGCTGCCGCTTTTCGCCGAGGTAGCGGCCCGGACCGCCTCCTTACGCGGGGCCCCCAGCGGGCGACGCGGGCACGGCGCTGGGCGATCAGGAGCGTTGACCAGATTGTACCGCCAGCGTGGATTGACAAACATGTTCGGGCGGATGTTCTTGCCAGGGGTCGCAAGCATGTGATTTACGGTCGATGCCATATACGGTCAGGAGCTCTTGGTTAGCGTGTGGCGCCGCCAGTTCTGGCCCACCACGCTCCGGCGCGACACGCTAATCTCCGCCACCAAAAAAGTACACACAGACACCCTCCACTGGATTGTTCCTGGGCCTCAGGGGAGCTTGGAGGGAGGGTATAATGCAACATCGTTAATGAATCTTGGGTTTACACTAACCCTCTTCCTTCTCCTCCTCCTCCTCCTCCTCCTCCTCCTCCTCCTCCGCCTGTTCCATTCCTTTCGTAATGCATAACTTCTCCCTGTCGCACCCCGAGGCCGGTCGAAAGGTCGGGCTGGGCGTTTCGCCTGGGATTCCCTCACCGCTGATGATTCTGAAACTTGAAAATTGTCAGCAGTTCCACAGCTTGACGGCGGGTCGTTTTTGAACACGTTCCTCTCGCTTGAGCGCCGCGCACATTTGTTTTTCACCCATTGCAGGAGTTTCACATACTGTGGGCGAGTCGTCTTCAAAATGTGGCTCTCGCTTTAGCGCGCGCACATTCGTTTTAAGAATTTGCAAGAGCTTCACGGGTTTGAGGGCGGCTCCTTTTCAAAATATGGCTCTCGCTTTAGCGCCGGGCACATTCGTCTTAAGAATTTGCAAGAGCTTCACGGATGGAGGGCGGGTTGTTTTCAAAAAGTGGTTCTCGTTTTAGCGCCGCGCACACTCGTTTAAAACATTTGCACGAGTTCACGGGTTAGGGGCGGTTCCTGTTCAAAATGCGGATCTCGCCTTAGCGCCGAGCACATTCGTTTTCAAGAATTCTTCGCAAGAGCTTCACGGATGGAGGGCGGCTCGTTTTCAAAATGTGGTTCTCGTTTTAGCGCCGCGCACATGTTTTTCAAAATTGAAAAAGTTTCACGGATTCCCACGGTAAACCTACCAGACATGGTGATTTGGAAAGATTCTGAATTGTAAAGGCGCAGCAGTTACGTTGACTCGCGGTGTGACAAACCCAGGAATGGCGTTCTGGCGCGATTCAGGATCGTCAAGACGCAACAGTCAACTTGATCCGCGCGGTTGGAGTGCCGAGAATAATGTTTTGGCATGCTTCAGGATCTTCAAGCGGTTGTCTTCCAACGAGGCAGTTCCTTCAGTGGAAATGAACCATGTAGGGGCCATGAAAAAGGGAGCTTGGAGTGGGGGTGTATTCCAACATCGTTGATGAGTCTTGGGTTTCCACTGGTCCTCTTCTTCTTCCTCCTCCTCCTCCTCCTCTTTCTCCTCCTCCTCCTTCTTTTAGCGTTCCCCCTGATGTTATGCGAAATCCTCGGCGCAGCGGTGCCCTTGTGGTGTGTTTCCCCGCGGGACGTCCCCTGGTGACCTCGGCGGCGCAGAAGGCGCGACGAGGAGGGGGCTTGTTGATGAAACCTAGCCGGCCGGCTGCGATAGCTGCCGCTTTTCGCCGAGGTAGCGGCCCGGACCGCCTCCTTACGCGGGGCCCCCAGCGGGCGACGCGGGCACGGCGCTGGGCGATCAGGAGCGTTGACCAGATTGTACCGCCAGCGTGGATTGACAAACATGTTCGGGCGGATGTTCTTGCCAGGGGTCGCAAGCATGTGATTTACGGTCGATGCCATATACGGTCAGGAGCTCTTGGTTAGCGTGTGGCGCCGCCAGTTCTGGCCCACCACGCTCCGGCGCGACACGCTAATCTCCGCCACCAAAAAAGTACACACAGACACCCTCCACTGGATTGTTCCTGGGCCTCAGGGGAGCTTGGAGGGAGGGTATAATAATGCAACATCGTTAATGAATCTTGGGTTTGCACTAAGCCTCCTCCTTCTCCTCCTCCCTCTTCTCCGCCACACAAAAAGTACACAGACACCCTCCACTGGATTGTTCCTGGGCCTCATGAGAGGGTGGTGGTGTATAAATCACCACCGAGAGCCAGCGACTTCATACACCGTCCCCTCCCTGAAAGTGCATGCGAAGTTCGTCGGAGGGCGTCCGTGTATAGATTTTCGTGGCGTGTAACCACTTCCCGTCCCCGAGGGTCAACGTCCCGAGTTTTTGCGTGCCCCCCGCTCCTCGGAGCGAAGCGACACGCTATCCGCTCGCAGGGCATGGCTTTCGCCGGGGCCGCCGCCCCTGCACGCTGGGCACAGGCTCCTGACTTCATGTTGCTGCGCCGTCGTGCCAGTCTTCACATGTGACCTGGCTCCCTGCTTCCTCCCTGCCGCTCCCGCCCTCGCGCTGGCCACGTGCATCCTCCTGGTGTGGCAGCTGTGCTTCGATTGTGGTCGACCGCCACCTCCGTCAGTACATGCTCGGACGGTCTGCGAAATGATAGTTGCTTGCGACTGCTATCGAGTGTTGGCTTTGATAGGTATCGGATATTCTTCCTCATCCTCCTCCTCATTCTCCTCGCCTCACCGTTGTCGGAGGTTTTCGGATTTCTCCAAATAGGCTTGCCTATAGGAGTCTTTGGTACATCCCTGGAGAACTAGTCCACTGTAACGCCCACCCTCTCTATCCTCAGGCTGCCGCCTCTGCCGCCGACCCCAGAGAAAGAACTGGGGTCGGCGGCAGGTAAGAACCACGCGCGGTCTGATTGTGACGGTGATGCCGGTGCTGAAGACGGGAACGGTCATGATGATGATGATGATGATGATGATGATGATGATGATGATGATGGTGATGGTGATGGTGATGGTGATGGTGATGGTGACGGTGATGGTGATGGTGATGGTGATGGTGATAATGTTGATGATGATGATGATGATACTGATGATGATGCTGATGCTGATGATGATGCTGATGCTGATGCTGATGATGATGATGATGATGATGATGATGATGATGATGATGATGATGATGATGATGATGATGATGATGATGATATGATGATGGTGATGATGAGGGTGATGAGGAAAGTGCGCCACTGGATCCCCTTGAAGACACAAAAGGGGGGGGTGCTCCAGGGACCCCCCCCCCCCCCCTCCCCCCCTTCAGGGGGGGGGGTCCGAGAACCCCCCCCCCCCTCCCCCCTTTTAAGGGGGGGGGGGGGTTCGAACCCCCCCCCCCCCCCCTTTGAAAGGGGGCGGGGGGGGAACCCCCTCGGAACCCCCCCCCACCCCCCCACCCCCCTCCCCCCCTTTCCGGAGGGGTCCGGGGCGAGCGAGGTTTAGGGTTTAGGGTTAGGGTTAGGGCTTAGGGTTTAGGGTTTAGGGTTTAGGGTTTAGGGTTTAGGGCTTCTCGGGCGCGCAGCGGCCGACAGTCCAGGCAATGCTGCCCCCCCTTCGGCAAGCTTGATTGGGGGGGCGGTTAGCCGACCCGAGCAAGCTTGGCGAAGGGAGCAGGAGTTGCAACATCTTCCCACCCCCGGCCGCATGGCCGGCGACCTCCCAAACTAAAGCCTTTTAGGGTTTAGGGCCACTGGCCCCTAAATTCCCAAATCGCTCCAAGCGCTCCCAGGCGCTCCAAAGCGCTCCCAGGCGTTCACCGGCGCTCCCTGGCGCCCCCAGGCGCTCCCAGGCGCTCCCAGCCAGGCGCTCCCCGGCGCTCCCCGGCGCTCCCCGGCGCTCCCTGGCGCTCCCCGGCGCTCCCCGGCGTTCCCCGGCGCTCCCAGGCGCTCCCCGGCGCTCCCCGGCGCTCCCAGGTGCGCCCCGGCGCTCCCAGGCGCTCCCGCACGCTCCCAGGCGCCCCCAAGCGCTTCCCGCACGCTCCCAGGCGCTCCCAGGCGCTCCCAGGCGCTCCCAGGCGCTCCCAGACGCTCCCAGGCGCTCCCAGGCGTTCCCAAGTGCGCCCAGAAGCGCTTCGAGCGCCCCACACGTGTTTTTTCGTGTCGGAGACATGTAGAGCACCATCAGAGGACGAAAGGTCGCCGGGTTTAGGGTGTTGTACTCTTCGAAGATCAAGCATGGTTTATCTTTGCATCGTAGATCCCCAAGCGTGGGGTTAGGTAGCCCTAGGCTACCACGACGACCCAGTCGGGCAACCAGCTGAAGCATCTCAGAGAAGCCCTGTCTCTCGTAGACGGCGACGGTGATGCGCGGTGGGGTGGGCAGAAGCACAACGAGGTGCTTGGGAATTTAGGGTTTAGGGTTTAGGGCTTCTCGGGCGCGCAGCGGCCGACAGTCCAGGCAATGCTGCCCCCCCTTCGGCAAGCTTGATTGGGGGGGCGGTTAGCCGACCCGAGCAAGCTTGGCGAAGGGAGCAGGAGTTGCAACATCTTCCCACCCCCGGCCGCATGGCCGGCGACCTCCCAAACTAAAGCCTTTTAGGGTTTAGGGCCGCTGGCCCCTAAATTCCCACATGGCTCCAAGCTGGCGCTCCCAGGCGCTCCCTGGCGCTCCCAGGCGCTCCCAGGCGCTCCCAGGTGCTCCCCGGCGCTCCCTGGCGCTCCCAAGCGATCCCAGGCGCTCTCAAGCGCGCCCCCAAACGCTCCCAGGCGCTCCCAGGCGCTCCCAAGCGCTCCCCGGCGCTCCCCGGCGCTCCCTGGCGCTCCCCGGCGCTCCCCGGCGCTCCCAAGCGCTCCCCGGCGCTCCCCAGCGCTCCCCGGCGCTCCCCAGCGCTCCCCGGCGCTCCCCAGCTCTCCCAGGCGCTCCCAAGCGCTCCCAGGCGCTCCCAGGCGCTCCCAGGCGCCCCCAAGCGCTCCCAGGCGCTCCCAGGCGCTCCCAAGCGCGCCCAGAAGCGCTTAGAGCGCCCCACACGTGTTTTTACGTGTCGGAGACATGTAGAGCGCGACCAGAGGACGAAAGGTCTCCGGGTTTAGGGTGTTGTACTCTTCGAGGATCAAGGGAAAGTTTATCTTTGAATCGCGATTCCCAAGGGGCAGCCTACGGCTGCATGGGCGACCCACTCTGGCTACCTGCTGAAGTATCTCAGAGATGCCCTGTCTCTCGTAGACGGCGACGGTGATGCGCGGTGGGGTGGGCAGAAGCACAGCGAGGTGCTTGGGAATTTAGGGTGTAGGGTTTCGGGTTTAGGGTTTAGGGTTTAGGGTTTCCTCTGTCAGCGCTTGCTGATCATCAATCGTGTAAGACCACCCCCACCCATAAAATGGAGTGGGGGTGGGGTAGTCGTGTTGAGGTGATATCAGGTTGAGCGGAATCATGTTTCGGCTACGGGGCCAGCTCCCCTTTTCACATTCCCACCCCGCGCCCGTTAGGGCGGCGAACCACCCACGGCTTTCTCTATTAGGGTTTAGGGTTCATTCGGTAATCGGGGTTCTCTTTCTCTTAGGGCTCCACGATTCCAATCGGTTTGGCGATCTTGCTCATGGGTTCGACATACAATGCTCTGTGTATCACACGTGCACAGATACCCTCCTAGGTCTTAAGATATGCGCAATCCTGGGTTTAGGGTTGACGCTTTGCGTCGGGGGAAAGAGTTTGGGGTGGAACGCCGCGCGGGCGTTTGATTGTGCGCTTGTGGCGCCGGCTCCGCTCGCTTCGCTCGCTCCGCCGATACCGCTCCTCTTGAACTATGAAATCCAATTGGCGCGCCGAGGAGCGCCCTGGGCGCTGGGCGGCAGCTCAGTCACCGTGAATGGCGCCTGGGGTGCCCTGGAAGGCGTTGAGAGAGCCTTGGAGGGCCCTCAGGAGGGCTCCTGGGGAGCTCCTGGGTGGCTCCTGAAGAGCTCCTGAAGGGTTCTGGGGGTCCTGGGGGGCTCCTGGAGGGCTTGGGGCGGAGCTAATTCACAGTGGCGCGCGCCCTGGGGGGGCCCTGGGGGGCTCCTGGGGTGCTCCTGGGGGGGCTCCTGGGAAGCTCATGGGGGGGCTCCTGGAGGCCTCGGGCGGGAGCTAATTCACCGTGGCGCGCGCCCTGGGGGAGCCCTGGGTGGCTCCTGGGGGGCTCCTGGTGGGCTCGCTCCTGGTGGGCTCCTGGGGAGCTTCTGGGGGGGCTCCTGGAGGGCTTCGAGCGGGAGCTAATTCACCGTGGCGCGCGCCCTGGGGGGGGCCCTGGGGGGCTCCTGGGGGGCTCCTGGGGGGCTCCTGGGGAGCTCCTGGGAGAGCTCCTGGAGGGCCTCCTGGGGGGCTCCTGGGGAGCTCCTGGGGGCTCCTGGCGGGTTCCTGGAGTGCTCCTGGGAGGCTCCGGGAGCGCTCCTGGGGTGCCCCTGGGCGCTCCTGGCGGGCTCTTGGGGGGCGCTTGGGAGCTCCCCAGGGAAACCCAAATCGCCAGGAAGCCTGCCATGGGCGATCGGCAATTCACCGCGGGGTTGGTCTGGGGGCCCTGGGAGCTCTCCCAGGGAGGCCCGAGTCGCCAGGATACGTCTTCTGGCCCCCAGGGGTGCCCTGGGCCCCTGAGCGATCGGCAATTCACCGGGGGTTGGTCTGGGGTGCCCTGGGAGTCGCCCAGGGAGGCCCGAGTCGCCAGGAAACGTCTCTTGGCCCCTAAGGTGGGCCTGGGCCCCTGGGCGATCGTCTTTTGGCTCCTAGGGGGGCCCTGGGCTCTTGGGCGATCTGCAATTCACTGCGGGGTTGGTCTGGGGTGCCCTGGGAGCTCCCCCAGGAAGCTCAGAATCGTTAGGAAACGTTTTTTGGCCCCGCCCTGGCGCGCTCGGCAATTCACCGTGGGGTTGGTCTGGGGGGTCCTGGGAGACCCCCAGGGAGACCGGAGTCGCCAGCAGACGTCTTTGGCCTTTAGGGGGGGCCTGAATCCGTGGGCGATCAGCAATTCACCGTGGGGTTGGTCTGGGGGCGTTGGGAGCTCTCCAGGGGGGCCCGAGTCGCCAGGAAACGTCTTTTGGTCTCTAGGGGGGCCATGGGCCCCTGGGCCCCTGCAATTCACCGCGGGGTTGGTCTGGGAAGCCCTGGGAGACCCCCAGGGAGGCCCGAGTCGCCAGGAGACGTCTTTTGGCCTCCAGGGGGGCCCTGAGCCTTTCGGCGATCGGCAATTCACCGTGGGGTTGGTCTGGGGGCCTTGGGAGCTCACCAGGGAAGCCCGAATCGCCAGGAAACGTCTTTTGGCCCCCAGGAAGGCCCTGGGCTTTTCGGGGATCGGCAATTCACCGCGGGGTTGGTCTGGGGGGTCCTGGGAGACCCCCAGGGAGGCCCGAGTCGCCAGGAGACGTCTTTTGGCCTCCAGAATCCCTGGGCCCCTGGGCGATCGGCAATTCACCGTGGGGTTGGTCTGGGGGGTCCTGGGAGACTCCCAGGGAGGCCGGAGTCGTCAGGAAGCGTCTTTTGGCCCCCAGGGGGGCCCTGGGCCCTTGGGCGATCGGCAATTCACCGTGGGGTTGGTCTGGGGAGCCCTGGGAGACTCCCAGGGAGGCCCGAGTCGCCAGGAAACGTCTTTTGGCCCCCAGGGGGGCCCTGGGCCCCTGGGCGATCGGCAATTCACCGTGGGGTTGGTCTGGGGAGCCCTGGGAGACCCTCAGGGAAGCCCGAATCGCCAGGAAACGTCTTTTCCAGCCAGAAGGAGGTCCACTCTGGAAAACTTTAGGATTCGAGGTAGAAAAAAAAATTGCCAGTGGCAAATCATGCCTTTTAGCGATTTTATGTTGGCGATCCAGAAAGGGCCAGACCAACCCCACGGTGAATTAGTCTGATGTTTTGGGGTTATAAGTCTCTTTGACGATCGCCCAGGCGGGCACAGGATAATCGCTTGCGCGTAAGCCGCATCATTGATAATGAGATAAGGCCATCGCGGGCCCCTGCCTGACGGCAACCTCGACTCGACTGGGCTGACCTGTGAATTCACGCACGGCCGTGAGGTAGTCTGACTGCGAGGTGCCAGTTAGGGCGCTTGCCGCCTAAATGGGTGGGTGGATACGGGGCAAGCGGCCCTGGGCGAGTTTAGGGCCTGCATTGGCGCATGCGCGCGCTGGCTGCGATCCCCCCCACATCAAGGTTGTTGGGGGGGATCGCTGCCCAAGCCGCGCGCGCTATGGACTTGCACCCCCGCCCCAGACCACCCGCAGTAAAGCCCTTTAGGGTTTAGGGTTTCTCTCCCCAACCCCCCTATCAAGGGGGGCTTTCGTGTTGTGTGCGAATGCGAATATTCCGCGGGGAGCACGACGACGCGGTTTTGGCATTGCGTTCTTGGCACGCGCGCAAAGCGCTTTGCGCGGGCGCAAGAGCCAGCGTCGTCGCATGGCCAACAATCTTGGCCGTGGGTTTAGCTGCATTCGGCTGGCTCCCAGTTGGCGCATGGCTTTGCCGAAGAACGGCTTCTTCTCCTGCGGGTGTTCATTGCAATCGGAAGGCACAGGAGAGGCCTCAAGGCCAGGCGTCGCCGCATGAGGTTTTGAATTGCGGCGTTGGCCTGTCGCAGACGCAGCATTGCCCCTGGTTCCAGTAGGCCTCCTGCATTGGCTTTTGCCGTTGGCCTGGCTGCCCTTGCAGCCGCCGTCGTAGACGGCTGCCGCTGGCGCAGCACATCCACAGGGGTCCGAATTTGCATTCGGCGTTGGAAAGCAGCACTGCGAGGGCGCTGGCGCTGCAATCCCATGGGCCCCCGTGGGCCTCGAGCGAGTAGCCGCGCCGTCGGGCTCCTCGCTGACGCCGACGCGCACGGCAGTTGTATTCGCCCGCGGCTTTGGGTTTTGTTTTGAGGTCGCCTCGCTGAAGCGATTGCAAGCATCGACGCAGACGCTGTCGACGCGAGCTTCGGAAGGCGGGAGGAGGAGCGCGAGGGGGTGGGTCTGGCACCCCCTCGCTACGATGCGCGCGCATGGCTGCGGCAGCACGTCCATGGCAGACCCCCTGGAATACCTTGGGTGAGCTCTCTGGGAGCGCTGGGGGAGCGCCTCGACCTTTCCCAAGGATGGAAGCACGTGGGAGCGTCTGGGAGCGCGAGAGGACACGCAGAGTGCACCGCGAGCGCGAGCCGTGAATTGCCCGTTGGGCTTGACCGTTGGCGTCGCCCCCGCTGAGGCGATTGCATTGTCGACGCAGCCGCCTTCGGCGCGAATGTCGCATGGCTGGAGAGGAAGCGCGAGCGGGTGGGTCTGGCACCCCCTCGCTACGATGCGCGTGCATGGCTGCTGCAGCACCTCCATGGCGGACCTCTTGGAATGCCTTGGGAGAGCTCTCTGGGAGCGCTGAGAGAGCGCCTCGAGGTCTCCCCAGGATGGAAGCACGTGGGAGCGTCTGGGAGCGTGACAGGACACGCAGAGTGCACCGCGAGTGCGGGCCGTGGGTTGCCCATTGGACAAGACCGTTGGCTTCGCCCCCGCTGAAGCGATTGCATTGTCGACGAGCCGCCTTCGGCGCGAGCTTCGGACGGCTGGCTCCCAGTTGGCGCATGGCTTTGCCGAAGAACGGCTTCTTCTCCTGCGGGTGTTCATTGCAATCAGAAGGCACAGGAGAGGCCTCAAGGCCAGGCGTCGCCGCATGAGGTTTTGAATTACGGCGTTGGCCTGTCGCAGACGCAGCATTGCCCCTGGTTCCAGTAGGCCTCCTGCATTGGCTTTTGCCGTTGGCCTGGCTGCCCTTGCAGCCGCCGTCGTAGACGGCTGCCGCTGGCGCAGCACATCCACAGGGGTCCGAATTTGCCTTCGGCGTTGGAAAGCAGCACTGCGAGGGCGCTGGCGCGGCAATCCCATGGGCCCCCGTGGGCCTCGAGCGAGTAGCCGCGCCGTCGGGCTCCTCGCTGACGCCGACGCGCACGGCAGTTGCATTCGCCCGCGGCTTTGGGTTTTGCTTTGAGGTCGCCCCCGCTGAAGCGATTGCAAGCATCGACGCAGACGCTGTCGACGCGAGCTTCGGAAGGCGGGAAAAGGAGCGCGAGGGGGTGGGTCTGGCACCCCCTCGCTACGATGCGCGCGCATGGCTGCGGCAGCACGTCCATGGCAGACCCCCTGGAATGCCTTGGGTGAGCTGCGCGAGGGGGTGGGTCTGGCATCTCCTCGCTACGACGCGCGCGCATTGCTGCGGCAGCACCTGCATTGCGGGGGAGCGCCGGGAAGCGCCGCCAGGGAGCGCTGCCGAGTGCTTGCGAATGCATGAAACCGCTTGGGAGCGCCATGGGACTGCTTGAACTGCTTAAACGCGCTTGGGAACGCCGGGGAGCGCTTGGGACCACCTGTGGGAGCTTGGGGGCGCTTGGGAGCGCATGGGAACGCCTAGGAGCACTTGGGAGCGTGCTGGAAGCGCGCCGGGAGCGCCATGGAGCGCGCCGGAGCGCCTGGGAGCGCTTCGGAGCGCCCCGTAGCGCTCGGAGGCGCCAGGGAGCGCTTGGGAGCAAGCAGGGAGCGCCTGAGCAGGCTGGGAGCGCCTGGGAGCGTGCAGGGAGCGCTTGGGAGTACCTGGGAGCGCTTGGGAGCGCCAGGGAGCGCCTCTGAGCGCCTGGGAGCGTGCCGGGAGCGCCTGAGAGCGCCTGGGAGCGCCATGCGCCTGGGAGCGCTTGGGATCGCTTGGGAGCGTGCCGAAAGCGCCAGGGAGCGCTTGGGAGCACCTGGGAACGCTCGGGAGCGCTGGGGAGCGCCTGGGAACGCTTGGGAGCGCCTGGGAGCGCCTGGGAGCGCTTGGGAGCGTGCTGGGAGCGCCTGGGAGCGCGCCGGAGCGCCTGGGAGTGCTTCGGAGCGCCCCGGAGCGCTCGGGGGCGCCAGGGAGCGCTTCGGAGCAAGCAGGGAGCGCCTGAGCAGGCTGGGAGCGCCTGGGAGCGTGCAGGGATCGTTTGGGAGTACCTGCAAGCGCTTGGGAGCGCCAGGGAGCGTGCCGGGAGCGCCTGAGAGCGCCTGGGAGCGCCATGCGCCTGGGAGCGCTTGGGAGCGCTTGGGAGCGTGCCGAAAGCGCCGGGGAGCGCCTGGGAACGCTTGGGAGCGCCTGGGAGCGCCTGGGAGCGCTTGGGGCGCTTGGGAGCGCCTGGGAGCGCGTGGGAACGCTTGGGAGCGCCTGGGAGCGCCTGGGTGCGCTTGGGAGCGCTTGGGACGTGCGCCAGCCGAAAGGACGCCGCATGCTGTATTCTCATATGGTTTGCGGCCCCACGGACGGCCGAAAGAGCGCCGCATGCTGTATTTTCGTAGGTTTGGAGCCCCAGGGGATGGGACCAATCGTAGCGAAGCCAACGGCTGGGCCTAGGGTTAAGGGTTCTATTCATCTTTCAGAACTCACGAGGCATCCCCGCGGGGGAGCGCATCCTCCTCAGCGCTACGCGCTTCGTCGGCGCGGCGTGCGCGCATGGGCGGACTCGCTGATCGCTCGGCCAGGCGCCACGGGCTTCTGACGATGCACCGCCCGTGGCTTGCAGTTTAGGGTTTAGGGTTTAGGGTTTAGGGATTAGGGATTAGGGATTAGGGATTAGGGTTTAGGGTTTAGGGTTTAGGGTGTCCTCTGTCAGCGCTTGCTGATCATCAATCGTGTAAGACCACCCCCACCCATAAAATGGAGCGGGGGTGGGGTAATCGTGTTGTGGTGGCATCGTGTTGAGCGGAATCATGTTTCGGCTACGGGGCCAGCTCTCCTTTTCACATTCCCACCCCGCGCCCGTTAGGGCGGCGAACCACCCACGGCTTTCTCTATTAGGGTTTAGGGTTCGTTCGGTAGTCGAGGTTCTCTTTCTCTTAGGGCTCCACGATTCCAGTCGGTTAGGCGATCTTTCTCATATGTACGACAAAGAATGCTTTGTGTATCGCACGTACACAGATACCCTCTTGAGTCTTAAGATATGCGCAATCCTGGGCTTAGGGTTGACGCTTTACGTCGGGGGAAAGGGTTTGGGGTGAAACGCCGCGCGGGCGTTTGATTGTGCGCTTGTGGCGCCGGCTCCGCTCGCTTCGCTCGCTCCGCCGATGCCGCTCCTCTGGAACTACGAAATCCAGCTGGCGCGCCCAGGAGCGCCCTGGGCACTGGGCGGCAGCTGATTCACAGTGAAGAAATGCTTTGGAAGGCCTGGGCGGCTGCCAATTCACCGTGGTGTGCGCCTGGGCTGGGGTGCCCTGGGAGGGCTCTGGGAGGGCCCTGGGAGAGCCCTGGGGAGGGCTCAGGTGCGCCCTGGGCCCTGGGCGGCTGCCAATTCACCGTGATGTGCGCCTGGAGTGCCTTGGGAGGGCCCCAGAGGGTTCGGGTGCGCCCTGGGCCCTGGGCGGCTGCCAATTCACCGCGATGTGCGCCTGGGGTGCCCTGGGCGGGCCTCGGGCAGGAGCTTATTCACCGTGGCGCGCGCCCAGGGGGGGCCCTGGGGGGCTCCTGGAGAGCTCCTGGTGGGCTCTTGGGGGGAGGGCTCCTGGAGGGCTTCGGGCGGGAGCTAATTCACCGTGGCGCGCGCCCTGGGGGTGCCCTGGTGGGCTCCTGGAGGGCTCCCGGAGAGCTCCTGGGGGGCTCCTGGGGGTGCTCCTGGAGGGCCTCGGGCGGGAGCTAATTCACCGTGGCGCGCGCCCTGGGTGGTGCCCTGGGGGGCTGCTGGGGGCTCCTGGGGAGCTCCTGGTGATCTCCTGGGGGGGCTCCTGGAAGGCCTCGGGCGGGAGCTAATTCACCGTGGCGCGCGCACTGGGGGTGCCCTGGTGGGCTCCTGGGGTGCCCTGGACGGCTCCTGGGGGGCTCTTGGGGGAGCTCCTGGGGGGCTTCGGGCGGGAGCTAATTCACCGTGGCGCGCGCCCTGGGGGTGCCCTGGGGGGCTCCTGGGAAGCTCCTGGAAGGGCTCCTGGGAAGCCTCGGGCGGGAACTAATTCACCGTGGCGCGCGCCCTGGGGGTTGCCCTCGGGGGCTCCTTGGAGGCTCCTGGGGGGCTCCTGGAGAGCTCCTGGGGGGGCTCCTGAAGGCCTCGGGCGGGAGCTAATTCGCCGTGGCGCGCGCCCTGGGGGTGCCCTGGAGAGCTCCTGGTGGGCTCCTGGGGGGCTCCTGGGGAGCTCCTGGGAAGGTTCCTGGAGGGCCTCGGGCGAGAGCTAATTCAACGTGGCGCGCGCCCTGGGGGGGCCCTGGGGAGCCCTCTGGGGAGCTCCTGGGGGGCTCCTGGGGAGCTCCTGAAGGGGCTCCTGGAGGGCCTCGGGCGGGAGCTAATTCACCGTGGCGCGCGCCCTGGGATGGCCGGGCTCCTGGGGGGCTGGCCCGTAAATCCCAAACGCTTTCCAAGCGCTCCCTGGCGCTCCCAGGCGCTCCCGGCGCTCCCAGGTGCTCTCAAGCGCCCCCAGGCGTTCCCCAGCGCTCCCAGGCGCTCCTGGCGCGCTCCGAAGCGCTCCCTGGCGCTTCCCAGGCGCTCCCAGGCGCTCCCAGGCGCCCCCAGGCGCTCCCAAGCGCTCCCAGGCGCTCCCAAGCGCTCCCAGGCGCTCCCAGGCGCTCCGGGCGCGTTCCCAAGCGCCCCCAGGCGCTCCCAGGCGCTTCCAGGCGCTCCCAGGCGCTCCCAAGCGCTCCCAGGCGCTCCCAAGCGCTCCCAGGCGCTCCCAGGCGCTCCCAGGCGCTCCCAGGCGCTCCCAGGCGCTCCCAGGCGCTCCCAGGCGCTCCCAGGCGCTCCCAGACGCCCCCAGGCGCTCCCAGGCGCTCCCAGGGGTTCCCGGCGCTTAGAAGCAAAAGGTCTTTGGGTTTAGGGTGTTATAATCGTTGAGGATCAGAGGAGGTTTATCATTGAAGCGCGAATCCCCAAAAGAGGGGGAGGGCAGCAGCAAAAGCTGCCAAGGCGACCCACTCGGGCAACATGCTCAAGCATCTCAGAGATGCCTTGTCTCTCGTAGACGGCGACGGTGATGCGCGGTGGGGTGGGCAGAAGCACAGCGAGGTGCTTGGGAATTTAGGGTTTAGAGTTCAGGGTTTAGGGTTTAGGGTTTAGGGCTTCTCTTAGCGCAGCGGCCGACAGTCCAGGCAATGCTGCCCCCCCTTCGGCAAGCTTGATTGGGGGGGCGGTTAGCCGACCCGAGCAAGCTTGGCGAAGGGAGCAGGAGGTGCAACATCTTCCCACCCCCGGCCGCATGGCCGGCAACCTCCCAAACTAAAGCCTTTTATTAGGGTTTAGGGCCGCTGGCCCCTAAATTCCCAAATGGCTCCAAGCGCTCCCAGGCGCTCCCTGGCGCTCCCAGGCGCTCCCAGGCGCTCCCAAGCGCTGCCCGGCGCTCCCCAGCGCTCCCAGGCGCTCCAGGCGCTCCCAGGCGCTCCCCGGCGCCCCCAGGCGCTCCCCGGCGCTCCCTGGCGCTCCCCGGCGCTCCCAGGCGCTCCGCGGCGATCCCAGGCGATCCCAGGCGCTCCCCGGCGCTCCCAGGCGCTCCCCGGCGCTCCCCGGTGCTCCCGGCGCTCCCTGGCGCTCCCCGGCGCTCCCCGGCGCTCCCAAGCGCTCCCAGGCGCTCCCAGGCGCTCCCACGCGCTCCCAGGCGCTCCCAGGCGCTCCCCGGCGCTCTCCAGCGCTCCCAGGCGCTCCCAAGCGCTCCCGGCGCGCTCCCAGGCGCTCCCAGGCGCTCCCAGGCGCTCCCAGGCGCTCCCAGACGCTCCCAGGCGCTCCCAGGCGCTCCCAAGAGCGCCCAGAGGCGCGCAGAGCGGCCCACACGTGTTTTTACGTGTCGGAGAAGTAGGAACCCCACCAGAGGACGAAAGGTCCCCGGGTTTAGGGTGTTGTACTCTTCGAGGATCAGGAAGAGTTCATCTTTGAATCGCGACTCCCAAGGGGCAGCCTACGGCTGCATGGGCGACCCAGTCTGGCAACCCGCTGAAGTATCTCAGAGATGCCCTGTCTCTCGTCGACGGCGACGGTGATGCGCGGTGGGGTGGGCAGAAGCGCAGCGAGGTGCTTGGGAATTTAGGGTTTAGGGTTTAGGGTTTAGGGTTTAGGGCTTCTCTTAGCTCCAGGCAGTGCTGCTCCCCCTTCGGCAAGCTTGATTGGGGGGGCGGTTAGCCGACCCGAGCAAGCTTGGCGAAGGGGGCAGGAGGTGCAACATCTTCCCACCCCCGGCCGCATGGCCGGCAACCTCCCAAACTAAAGCCTTTTAGGGTTTAGGGCCGTTGGCCCCTGAATTCCCAAATGCGCTCCAAGCGCTCCCAGGCGCTCCCTGGCGCTCCCAGGCGCTCCCAGGCGCTCCCAAGCGCTCTCAGACGCTCCCAGGCGCTCCCCGGCGCTCCCAGGTGCTCCCGGCACGTTCCGAAGCGCTCCCAAGCGCTCCCAGGCGCTCCTTGGCGATCCCAGGCGCTCCCAGGCGCTCCCAGGCGCTCCCGGCGCGTTCGCCGGCGCCCCCAAGCGCTTCCAAGCGCTTTCAGGCGCTCTTTGGCGCTCCCATGCGCTCCCAGGCGCTCCCCGGCGCTCCCAGGCGCGCCCAAGCGCTCCCAGACGCTCCCAGGCGCTCCCTGGCGCTCCCAGGCGCTCTTCAGCGCTTCCAAGCGCTCCCAGGCGCTCCCAAGCGCTCCCAAGCGCTCGCGGGACGCGGCAAGCGCTCGCAGGCGCTCCCAGCCCTGAGGTCGTCTGGGACTAGATTTTAGTCCCTGTTTTTCAACGCTCTTGGATTTAGTCCTCAAGTTTTTCCAACACGTATAAAGTTGTCCTCAAAATTGCTCAACACAACAAAATTGTCCAGAAAATTGTTCAACAATGCAAAATTGTCCTCAAAATTGTTCAACACAACAAAATTGTCCTCCAACTTGTTCAACACACAACAAGTACTTTAATGACATCTAACATGCACGTACACACGTTTACAATGTAAGATCATACATTCATTGCGCAACACCATATAACATGCGGCCACTGTTATATAATGTTATACATTACGTTAATTTACATATTTGCATATGTATAGGTTTACACGTATGTATATATGTATATGTATGTATGAATATGTATCCATACATATATACATATATGTATGTATGTGTGTATGTATGTATGTATGTATGTATGTATGTATGTATGTATGGATGTGTGTGTATATATATATGTAGTACCTTACGCGCCTAGGGGTCCGAGAGGAGGCCCGCGGATTACGCCTCGTGACCCAAGAGCATTCGGCGCGGGTCGGCGGTGATTCGGCCATCTTCGGGGTGCTGTCTTGGGAGTGCCGTCTTGGGGGGCGCTGTCTTGGGGGCCGTCTCGGGGGGACCTTGGGGGCGATGTCTTGGGGGGGCCGTCTTGGGGGCGCTGTTTTGGGAACCGTCTTAAGGGGCTGTCTTGGGGGTGGGAAGGTGCCGCCTGGGGGTGCCGTCTTGGGCGGTGCCGCCTGCTGTCTTGGGGGCCTTCCAAAACTGGGGGCGGCGGTCTGAAGCCTTGCTCCCGAACCGGGGGCGGTCGGCTTCGGCAGCCCATGGCGTCAACAGATTTCTTGCAGTACATCGACAGCTCGGGTCGATGTACATAATTGGTTGTGGATTGTGCGGCGCATGGTGTGCAGGATTGACCCTCGTCGGCCGCTTGCATCATTCGCAAGCTTGGCCCTTCCCTTCGGCCGCCAGGGCTGTGCAGCGGGGGCGCCAGCACCTTCAGGTGACGTCCATCCCCGCCTTGGCGTGGGGACTCCTGCCGACGCCATGTTCGGAACCACTGCATGTGTTCGAACGCTGCGGCGTAAAATTGAAAGGAGGTCGTCTGGTTAAATGGCCAGGGGAAGGCTCACTCAGACATCGATTTATAAAGTATAAATACTAGTAGACAAACTTAGAGATGCATATATAGATGCACCTTGTTTTATGTAGGTGTGTCTATATTTATAAAGAGAAAGACACACACCTACATTGAGTTATAGCTATTTATATATATATATATGTAATACCTCATACGCCTGGGGGTCCGAGCGGAGGCCCGCGGATTACGCCTCGTGACCCAAGAGCATTCGGCGCGGGTCGGCGGTGATTCGGCCATCGTCGGGGTGCTGTCTTGGGAGTGCAGTCTTAGGGGGGCACTGTCTTGGGGGCCGTCTTGGGGGCGCTGTCTTGGGGGGGCCGTTTCGGGGGCGCTGTCTTGGCGGACGTCTTGGGGGGCTGTCTCGGGGGTGCCGTCTCGGGGGTGCCGTCTTGGGGGTGCCGTCTTGGGCGGTGACTTAGGGGCCGTCGAAACGGCGGAGGTCTGAAGCCTTGCTCCCGAACGGGTGGCGGTCGGCTTCGGCAGCCCATGATGTCCACAGATACGGAGGTCAATATTGTGCGGCGCTTGGTGTGCAGGTGGGGCTTTGACCCTCGTCGGCCGCCTGCATACTCGGCGCAACACCCTTCCCTTCGGCCGCCAGGGCCGTGCCGCGGTGGCCTCTTAGCCAGCACCTTCGGGTGACCTCCGTCCCCGCCCTGGCGTGGGGGCCCCCGCTGCTGACGATGCTACGTTCGGAACCGCTGCGCGGGTAATTGCATGATCTCGCACGTTGCAGCGTGAAATTGTGAGGAGGTCGTCTGGTGAAATAGTCAAGGGAAGGCCCACTCAGACACGAAGCTCATGGATGCCCGATATGTACATATTTATATTTATATTTATATATATATTTATACGTACATACATACATACATACATACATACATACATACATACAGACAGGCAGACAGACAGACAGACAGACAGACATACATATAAACATGCACATCGATACATACATATATGCACACACCTGTTTAACACGTGTGTGCATATGTAGATGCATACATACTTCAATATGTACATCGTATACCTCATACGCCTGGGGGTCCGAGCGGAGGCCCGCGGATTACGCCTCGTGACCCAAGAGCATTCGGCGCGGGTCGGCGGTGATTCGGCCATCTTCGGGGTGCAATCTTGGGAAAGCCGTCTTGGGGGGCACTGTCTTGGGGGGCCGTCTTGGGGGCGATGTCTTGGGGATGCCGTCTTGGGGGCGCTGTCTTGGGGGACGTCTTGGGGGGCCGTCTCGGGGGTGCCGTCTCGGGGGTGCCGTCTTGGGGGTGCCGTCTTGGGCGGTGATTTGGGGGCCGTCCAAACGGCAGAAGTCTGAAGCCTTGCTCCCGAACGGGTGGCGGTCTGTTTCGGCAGCCCCTGATGTCCACAGATACGGAGGTCAATATTGTGCGGCGCTTGGTGTGCAGGTGGGGCTTTGACCCTCGTCGGCCGCCTGCGTACTCGGCGCAACACCCTTCCCTTCGGCCGCCAGGGCCGTGCCGCGGGGGCCCCTTAGCCAGCACCTTCGGGTGACCTCCGTCCCCGCCCTGGCGTGGGGGCCCCCGCTGCTGACGATGCTATGTTCGGAACCGCTGCGCGGGTAATTGTATGATCTCGCACGTTGCAGCGTGAAATTGTGAGGAGGTCGTCTGGTGAAATAGTCAGGGGAAGGCGCACTCAGACCTAGGCCACTGGAGGCCCAGAGGTCATCAGGCGCGCCCGGATGACCCTAGGGGTCCTCAGGCGGGGCCAAGGTCCTAGAGATCCCCAGGTGGGCTCGAGGGCACCCCAGGCGGGCCCGAAAGGTTTCAAGGGTCCTCAGGCGGGCACTCATGGTCCCAAACGTGCTCACACTCCCTGTGGTCTCCCAACGGCGTCGAGGTCCTGAAAGTCCACAGTGGATCAAAAAGCATTACCACCTGCAAGGTCTTAGCAGCTCCCAAGCGGGCCCTCGCAAGACCACTGTGACCCACCAGAGACACATGGGCCATACTTGCCCTCCTCGCGCCTTTCGCCGCGGTGCTCGAGGCCCCAAGGCCCGTCCCAGACAGCCACTCGGACGGCCGCGGTCTCGGCGCGCCCTGCGATGGTCGATTCGGAGAACGAGGGCGATGACAAGCGCGTGCGCGCGCTGGCCTGCTCAGACGTGGAGCTGATGGTGAAGGATCGGGCCCCATCAGAATCCCCTCGTGTCGGAGTCACCTACCCTACCTTGAGGGATGAAAAAAACGACCCTACCCTGGGTTACAAGTGCGTGGTCTGTAAACCTCCTGGGAGCCCCCAGAGCCTAGAGCCGCCAGGACGCGGCACATCACGAGCCCACAGGAGTTTCAGCGCGCAGCGCCTCGTAAATTATGCCCTTGACTACCCTGCCCTCCCCATGCTCCTCCTCCTCCTCCTCCTCCTCCTCCTCCTCCCTTATCCTTGTTCCTGCCTGTGTTCCCCTCCTCCTCTGCCGCTGCTCCGCCCCTGGTGCCACCCCAGGAGCTCGGCCCGCACATCAAGGAGAGGGACTTTCTCATCTATGCCAACAGGGACGAGAAGGGGGACGCCCTGGGGCAGAACAAGGACACCTTCGTTGCCAGCTCCTCCCTCGCAGCGACCATCAAGCTCAAGATAGCTCCCAACATGTCATTGGGTCGCCAGGCCTTGGACAGCGCCCTCAAGATGATTGCGGCGCAGAAGGGTTGGGATGCGCAGTTGGGCTCAAAAGCACTGAACATGTGGGCTGCAGAGTACACGGCGAGGCTGCGCGTGTTCTGCCGTCATGTCTACAAAGTGCTGGTGAGGCCCAAGTGGCCGCAGTGGTTCGAGGATGAGATGGCGAAGCACGGCATCTCCCGCAGACCCGAGGACAGCCAGGACAGCATGGGCTCGGCTCCGCAGTTCATCTACAAGTACGACGAGCAGAAGGCCAGGGCAATCAGGTACAGGAGCGGGGCTGCACCGAATGAGGACCCCGAGGAGGCCGTGGGCGAACCAGACGGCCCTGACGAGAGGGGCATGATGACGGTCACGTTCGAGGACGGAGAGACGTGGCAGTATTCCTCGATATGGAGACCACCACCAGATGGGAAGAAGGAGAAGATGCCGAAGCACCATGAGTACGAGCTGAAGAACGGTGGCAAAGTCTGGGTATGGATCAAGAACAACAAGCCCAAGGGCAAAGAGAATCAACGGTTGTGCTGCATCATGCGGCAGAGGCCAAGTGGCAAGGTCGAACAGCAGGCCCAGCTCGATTGCGCCAACTTCGGCAACAACGAGACGGAGGCTATCAAGTGGGCAGGCACCGTCGCCGAGAAGTTCATGAAGGGCGAGATTGACAGCACAGATGAAGCGACGGTGCTGAAGCTGGAGAAAGCGAAAAGCCTGGCCAAGGACGGCGATGGCGAGAAGGTGAGGAGGAACGGCAGCGTGATGCTCAAGAAGCCAGCAGCTGCCAAGAAGGCAGCGACAGCAGCGGTGGCTCCCAATCCGCAGGATGCAGCTGACCCTCAGGAGCGCGAGAAGGAGTACGGGAACGAGGATGATGATGATGAGGAGGAGGCTGAGGACGGCGATAAACCTCATGTGGCACAACATCAAGATGCCGCTGGACCCCCTGCAGATGAAGATGGCGATGCAGCTGTCCCTACTCCGCCTCCCAAGCCGAAGAAGCGCATGCAGACCAAGACGGCTGACCTCGACAACGGCTCCCCGATCATCGCCTCGACGGCCCCCCAGAAGCGAGGGACGGATGCCACCGCGGACGGCATGTTGAAGAGGCAGAAGCACCAGATCACGGTCCCAGAAGATGAGATGGAGCTTCGCCCAGGAGATTCGACGTCAAGGCAGTGCGAGCGCGACGACGAGCTCGCGGCGAGGCTCGAGACGTTGCGCAAGGGTGAGTTGCTCCTCAAGGACAGGGCGGAAAAAATGCCTCCCCCACCCCCTCAAGCGTCGTCCACCTCCCCCACCTCCAACGTGAGAAGGAGGAGCAGGAGGACGAGAACGAGGACACCGACGACAAGACGGTGAAGGAGGAGGAGGAGGAGGAGGAGGAGGAGGAGGAGGAGTGGGAGGAGGAGTGGGAGGAGGCGGAAAAGGAGGATGAGGAGAAGGAGAAGATGTATCCTGTCTGCAACGCATTCCTGGGTTGGAGGCATCAGGCGCCACGTCCAGCGGCCTCCCCCTCCTCGCACATCCCCCTCCGCCTCCGCCTCGTCCTCTTCCTCCTCCTCCTCCATCCCCTTTCGAGCCCTCCCCATCCTCGTCCTTGTTATCCTCACCCCTCCCTTCCCCATCCTCCCCTCCACGCTCATCCTCGCCATTCTCTTTATTACTCCGCAGGGTGAGTACAGCGCGGGGCCGCCCACCGCGCTGCTGCCCGACCTGGGAGTGACCTCCATGTTCGGGGACGCGGAGACCGCCCTCCTCCAGGTCAATTCGGATTCTGAGGAGTGATCGACCATGGAGGGGGCAGGAGTGTCGGTTGACGGGGCTCCGACACTCGGGGCAGTTTCGAGTAAAAAGGAAAAGATCGCTAATCACCCCCAGAGGCGCGAAGTGATCGCGCTTCGCCAGTCGCGGCCGCAGCGGTGCGAGGGGCGCGAGGATAGAGGATAGGCGTGACGGAGCGAGGATACACGATGAGAACGGGGGGCCATCCCCCCTCCCTCCTCCTCGATCCCGCTCTCCCCTCTCCCCCTGTCTCCTGCCCATTCCCCGTTCCTTCTCCGCCTCCGCCTTATACTCTTCCTCCCAGTTCCCCCGCCTCCCCTCCCCCTCCTCTCTCACAATAGCAACTTTAGGCTTGCTTCTGCGAGGTGCAGAGAGGTTAGTTGACACCTTGAGATTTGAGATATCAGACCCCGCATGAGCGGCACCATCTCCAAAGCCATGCTGATGGGCCAGCGGAGCGAGTCAGCGCCGATCTCGAGCGGCTGGTTGGACTCCAAGCGCCAGAGAACGGATGCATCGACCGATTACCAGCCCCCCCTCGAGCAGACGCAGCAGGAGTCCCAGCGGATGGATGAGGCAACGCAGTTTGAGATCGACGCCGGGACCACCGCCCCCATGATCCAGGAGCCCGAGGAGACTCAGGAGATCCCCGTCCCCATGACCCAAGTGGGCGAGCCCATCTTCGGGGGCAGGGACGACCGTGGCTTTGCGCCAGACCCGCGTGCAGGTGAGGAATCGCCCGAGGTGGTCGAAATCGTCGAGTCGCCGCCCGTGAACCACACCCCGTCCGCGCACCCGCCCGCGGAGGAGACGCCCGTGCACGTCAGCCCCCAGCCCGTCGAGGTCGAGGGGACGCCGACGCCGCAGGACGCCCAACTGCCCTACAGTGAGACCGTGGGCGGATCCTCGGCAGCAGCTCAGCAGCAGGACGTTGTCCCACAGGCGCAGGTCGCTCCGACGGCGGTGGCGCAGCAAGAAGGCCTGGCCCTGCAAGTGGAAGTTACCCCGCAAGTGGAAGTTGCCCCGCAAGTGGAAGTTGCCCAGCAGGTGGAAGTGGCCCCGCAAGTGGAAATTGCCCAGCAAATTCCTCAAGCCCCTGCGCCCGTCACGGGGAGCCTGCCGCACGCTCCGAGCGACGACAACCCGAACATCATGAAGCTGACAGCTGGCCTGGTCGCGCTCCACACGGAGGAGCAGACGCGGATGGAGGCGGCGGGCGAGGTCGTCCCCCACGACGAGGAGGGCAAGGACAAGGAGTTGGAGAGCGCCTACGCTGCGAGGAGCTGCCCCACGCGCGCTCCCATGAGCCAGCGTTTCGCGCGCATGCTCAAGGGCAGCGAGAAGATGACCAACGAATACAAGGCCTTGCGCTCGCACAAAGCCAAGGAGGACTACCGCATGAAGTGGGTCGAGGATGAGTTCAAGGCCTATCAGGCCCGCAGGGAGCTGACGCGGTCGCTCTACGAAGCCGACGAGGACTGGGGGACCTACGAGCCGTTCGAGAGGATCGCGGGTCTCGAGTCCAGCCACGGCGTGACCACCACGGGCTTGGAAGCGGCGGTCAACATCGCCATCGCTTGCCAGAAGCTAGCGGGCAAGTGGATCCGCTACAATCAGTTCAGCCGCCGCTTAGAATACTTGTATGCATTTGGCTTGCGCCACTCCCGCAACTAAGCCCACATCATCTCTCCCACCTCTCGCGTACCATTCCGTCCCTCCTCCAACTTCCGCCCTCCCTTGCTCGCTCCCGCCTCCTCAACCTCCTCCTCCATCGCCATCGCCAGCACCCGCATCATCAACATCATCATCAACATCATTGGCATCAGCATCGTCAGTATACGCATCACCATCAGCAACGCAATCATCGTCATCACCGCCACTACCACCACCATCACCATCACCAACACCAGCATCACCAACGTCAGCATCATCGTCGTCATCCAGCCCCATCGCCAGCACCAGCACCAACACAATCACCACCATCAGCAACGCCACCATATCGGCAGCATCATCATCAGCATCAGCATCATCAATATCATCATCAGCATCAATATTACCATCAGCATCATCATCAGCATCAACATCATCATCAGCATCATCAGCATCAGCATCATCGACATCATCAGCATCATCATCATCATCATCATCAACCTGTATATACTTAGGCAATGGCACCCGCGCACGCGGGTCGGCGGTTATGAAGTCGGGCTACAAGTCGCGCTTCGAGCAGATCTGGACGCAATGGCAGCAGGAGCATTCGGGCGTGCCCTTGCCCGACATGCAGCGCATCCTCAGCCTTGGCTCCCCGCCCACGGCGATCCCACTGACGGCGGCGCCGTCGCTGCCGAGCACGGGGGCGGCCCCATCGGCTGCTACGCCAGCGGTTGCGGCCTCGCCATCTGCTACGCCAGCGGCTGCGGTCACATCGTCTGCTACGCCAGCGGTTGCGGCCCCACCATCTGCTACGCCAGCGGTTGCGGCACCGTCGTCTGCTACGCCAACGGCTGCGGCACCGTCGAGTGCTACGCCTGTGGCTGCGGTCCCAAAGGTTGAGTTGTCATGCGCGCCATCGGCTACGCCATCGGCTACGCCATTGGCTACGCCATCGACTACGCCGCAGATCTCGCCGCGCTCAGTTGCGCCGACGCCTGCAGCTCGCGAGGGGTCGCAGGTCCAGGGGGAGACGCCAGACCCAGTGCAGAAGCGCAAGGCAGCGAAAGCAGTCTCCGCAGGGGTCCCCGTCGAGCCCTCCGCCAAGAAGAAGGCCAAGACCTCGGATCGCGAGGCGCATGGTGAGCCTGCTGGGAGCACCGCGGATGGGGGCGTGGCGACGGCCAAGGAGAAGAAGAAACTGGAGGCCAAGGAGACGCGGAAGGCTACGTCGGATGCGCAGGCCCAGGTCTCGCTCTTCAGCCAGGTCGTCATGAACGCTGACATGCTGGAGTTCACGATCGGGACAGACCCTGCGTGGGAGTGGGCGAAGGAGCACAAGAAGTTCGTGGCGATGAAGAACGCGAGGGCCCAGCTCAAGGCCAAGGCGGGCCCTGGCACTTTGGCTGAAGGAGCTCCTCACCACGAAGATGCAGGACGTGAAGACCAAGTACGGCGATGCCTACTTCACCGAGCAGATCCAGAAGATCCCCTCCATCATCAGTGGCCCCATCGCCAAGCTGCAGGACTGCCTCGACAAGCTGAACAACATCCACGCGTTGAACGCCAGCGATGACGATCAGGAGTAGCAGATCTCGGAGGATTGGGTTCCAACACATCTCCAGGCACCAGCGGAAGATAATCAAGGGACCAGTGCAACAGCATCTAAAGCACGGGGGGCAATCATCTGGGTAGATGTTTGCATTCTAGCAGCGTAACGTTTGAAATCCGACGTGCTTGAGCCTACCCCGCCCCTGCCTCATCCAACAAGTCCAACTCATCCCTCCACCAGCTCCTCGGCCTCCTCTACTTGAACCTCATCCTCCACCGCCTCCTCCACCACCTTCCCCATCCCCTGCGGCTCTGGCAACGTCGGGGGGCTCCTTGGGGTGGCTGCTCAGGCGGCCGCGTTGCACGCTAGCTTCTAACTTGCTGTCACGGTGCGACTTCCACGCCCGAGGTGCTCGTAAGACAATACACGATGTTGCTGAGAGGGGGCTCTGGAACAAATCAGCCGCGCTTCATCCGTGCAGAGGCCCGACCAGGAAGGGGCAGGGAGGGAAAAAGGAGTTGCGGGGTGAGCTGGGAGGGAAAAGAGGAGGGCAGGCAAGGATCGGGAGAGGGGGGGAGGCGAAACGGAGGGCCCACGTTCCCGAGCAGCTCGGTTCGGACACGGATCGGAGCGCTCCGAGCTCGGATCGGACGGGGTCGGGGCGAAACGGAGGGCCCCAAAACCCGAGCAGCTCGGTTCGGACACGGATCGGAGCGCTCCGAGCTCGGATCGGACGGGGTCGGAGCGATCCAGATTCGGATCGGACGGGGCCAGGGGTGCGATGAAATTCCGATGTTATTCCGATGATTTTGCGATGAAGGCGATGAAATTTATCACGAAACCTGTAAAAAAGCACTATAAACTGACCGATGTTATTCCGATGCTATTCCGATGTTTTTGCGATGAAGCCGATGTTTCTTGGACCGCTCGGAACCGTCTCCGTCAGAGGCGAGTTCGGGCCAGAATTTTCGGCACCGTCGCCGTCAGAGGCGAGCTCGGGCCAGAATTTTTTGTGGCCGTGCCTCCTCCGACCGTCCCTGCCTTCTCCCCGTCGGCCTCGGGGGCTTCCCCGGTGGCTCCCCAGTGGCTTCGGGGGCTTCCCTGGTGGCCTTCTTCTGCCCTCAACTCTCCTCCTCCTTCTCCCCTGCCCTCCGTGATCCGCAGCTGGTTCCACTCCAAGGCTTTCGGAGTGGCGGGCCCCGCTAGAGAGCTGGGCCATGGCGCGGCGAGTCCAGAGGAAACCCGCGGGCAAGGCCCCACCCAAGAAGAAGCCCTCCACGGTCCAGAAGAGGCCTGCGAGCGTTCCCAAACCCGACAGAGATCTCACGGCCGCGAACAAGGGCCACCAGAAGGTCACGCGGTACGCCTACTCCAAGTACGTACGAGAGCCCCCGCCAGACTACCTTCGAGAGCATGCAGCACCTGCTGGGGTGCCAGATGAATTCAGGAACGCCGTCCACTCCAAGGCTCCCTCCTCCTCCTCCTTCTCCTCCTCCTCCTCCTTCCTCCTCCTCCTCCTCCTCCTCCTCCTCCTTCACCTCCTCCTCCTCCTCCTCCTCCTCCTCCTCCTCCACCTCCTCCTCCTCCTCCTTCACCTCCTCCTCCTCCTCCTCCACCTCCTCTTCTTCCTCCTCCTCCTCCTCCTCCTCCTCCCCCTGCCCCTCCTCCTCCTCCTCCTCCTGCCCCTCCTCCTCCTGCTACTCCCCGTCCTCCTGCTACTCCCCGTCCTCCTGCTCCTCGCCTCGAACCTGCAGCGGCCTGACTCAAAGATCATCGCTCTACTGCAATACAGTCCTATTTCTCTCTTTCCCTCTCTTTCAAGTTCGCCCATGCTCTCCTACTCCTTGCCCCTCCTGCTGCTCCTTGCCATCCTACTCCCCCTCCCCCTCTCCATCCCCTTAGTGCTGCATATCATCATTCAGGATACAAAAACTCATTAGCCCTACTTACTGAGGTCCCCGTACTCGTATTAGGGCTGATATTTCTGGGCGGTTTGGTTCGATGCACCTGCAAAGCAGGCCCCGTATCCCTACTGCGCCTGGCCCTCCTAACTTAGGTCCCCTCCCAAAGGGCCACCTGGGGCTCCCAACACCTGGTCCTTTTCTGGCCTTCCTAACGTAGGTCCCCTTCTGATGATCTTGGCCCTCCCAACTTAGGTCCCCTCCCAGAGGGCCACCTGGGGCTCCCAGCACCTCTCCTCCACAGCTGTTTCCAGCATGGCTTATGTTGAAGATCCCTGGTCCGAAGCTGCAATCGCGAGAGAGCGGGCTCGCGCTCATGCTGCCC
>CAUYUJ010016103.1:48248-88248 GCA_963575745.1 Prorocentrum cordatum | reverse complement strand
GGCAATATTCTTGGTGTGCTCCATCGTCCCTGGAGGCGTCTTCCTGGCAGCTCCTCCCTGCAGCGACTGGGGATGCATCAACAGCTTCACGTCAGGTCGGTACCTCAGCATTTTCGGGCACCTCGACCGCCCGCGAGTGCATCTGAACAACACGATCGTGACAGCTGTGTGCGCCCTGATGTGGATAGCTTGGCTGCGCGGGGTGAAATATATCATCGAGCAGCCTGGTGACAGCTGGATGTGCACGTTCCCCGCGTTCGACCGCGCCATGAAGATGACTGGCGGTGTATTCAAGGAAGTCTACCAGGGGAACTACGGCGCTGAGATCGCCAAGCGCACGGTGCTGGCGTCCAACCTGAGTGCCGAGGCGTTGGGCTCATTGTCAGGGGTCAAACCCAAGGTCGCGAAGTCGGTTCGGAAGAAGTATTGGTTCGAGGACAAAGAGAAGAAATGGGTCACAGGCCGCCATGCGTCAACAACATCATCCTTCTCCTCATCCTCCTCCTCCCGCTCCTCCTCCTCCTCCTCCTCCTCCTCCTCCTCCTCCGTCTCCTCCTCCGCCTCATCCCGCTCCTCCTCCTCTTCCGTCTCCTCCCCATCCTCTTCCTCATCCTCCACCTCCTCCTCTCCCGCCTCTTCCTCCTCCTCCTCCTCCTCCTCCTCCTCCTCATCCTCCTCCTCCCCCTCCTCCGCCTCCTCCTCCTCCTCCCCCCCCCGTCCTCTCGACATTGGTTCCGCTGAGCCCCCCTGGAGGCAGCCCTGCGCTCGGCAGCACCGAGCACTACCCACCCGAGTTCGGCGCAGCGCTGGCCTCGCTGACCCTCCAGACGCTCGAGGAAAAGGGCGTGACGATCGACTGAGTTCGCTCGGACATGAGTCGGGCCGTGCACGTGAATTGTAGAAAAAAAAAGGCTTTCGCCTGTTCCCCGCGGCGGAAGCAACAACAAAGCAAGGGACAACGAGGTGCCGTCTGGGCGCGCGTGGCTCCCGACCCCGCTGGGCCCTCCAGGAGCCCACGAAAGTGGCGACAGTTGCGGAGTTCGCAGCCACCCAGGGAGCAGCGAGGTCCCGTCTGCGCGCGCGTGGCCCCCGACCCCGCTGGGCCCCCCAGGAGCCCACGAAAATGGCGACAATTGCGGAGTTCGCAGCCACCCAGGGAGCAGCGAGGTCCCGTCTGCGCGCGCGTGGCCCCCGACCCCGCTGCACCTCCCAGGAGCCTACGAAAGTGACGACAGTTGCGGAGTTCGCAGCCTCGAGGGATGGATGTAGGGGAGGGGGGTCAGGGAAGGAAGGAGGGGAAGGGATGGGAATGAAACTGGAACGGGAGGACAGGGAGGGGGCAAGATGAGGCCTCTCTCGCGTCCCTCTCCCTCACCAGCCCTTTCCCTCCCCTTCCTCCTGCCTCTCTCTCATTCTCCCCGCCTCCTCCCCCTCCACTTGCCCTCCTCTTCGTTGCCGCTGCCCTCCCCCTCTCCCCCCTTGGGGAAGAAGGGCGGGCAACGAGGTGATATCTACTTGGCTGTAGCCGAAGCCGCGGTCCCCGCGGGGCCGACGCCGCAGCCGCCACCCCCTTCAGTTGCGGATACGAGTGGGGGGGCGGCGGGGACGTCGGCAATCTGCGAGACTCTGAAGACGCCAACCGCAGACGCCGCCGCAACAGCGGGTGGGTCGCGGGGCGGGTCGCGGGGGGACGTCGCCAACTAACATCAACGGCGACAACAACAACTAAACCGCCAACAACAACAACACCACCACCAACCACACCACCAACCCCAACCCCAACCCCAACCCCAACCCCAACACCAACACCAACACCAACACCAGCAGCACAAACAACACCAGCAACAACATCAGCACCATCATCAACACCAACACCCACACCAACACCAACAACAATGTCACCAACAATCACTTTAAACATGGTCGCTCTTACTGGCACGCGTGTTTTGCATTATGCCTACCCCCAACATTCGATGTCCGCCCATTTCGTCTTCGATCGGGCCCCATCGGGCCCCCGTTTCGGGAAGAATAGCTTCCTTGTCGGCCACTGGCTGCAGTGCGAGGAACGCTCGAGCGAGAGCGCGGTTCCTAAATTCGGGAGCTTTCCTGGCCAGGCCAGGGGTTTTCGGAATACATGTTGAGAAATATCGAGCGGGGACCCTTGTGTCCGTGCCTGGGTCTCCACCGACTTGGCTGATTTACGAGGACCTCTCGAACAAAAACGCCACTCTTGAGTTCGGGTGCCTCTCTGGCAGGGCCTCTGCGGAGCCCTTGTCGTCGCAATTGGGCCTCCACCGATATGACAGAATCACGAGAACGTCTCGAGCGAGAGCGCCGTTCCTGATTCGGGGGCATTCCTGGCCAACGGCTCTTCAAGTAAACCGTGCGGAAGTATCGAGCAGGACCCCTTGTCGTCGTGGCTAGGCTTCGGCCAATTTGATTGAACTGCGACGGCGTCTCGATAGAAAGTGCCGTTCCTGAATTCGGGGGCCTCTCTGGCCAGGGTGTCTCGGGGTAGAGTGTCAACGACGACAACGGCAACAACACCAACAGCCACACCAAACCCAACAACAACAACAACACCAACAAACACACAAGCAACCAAACACACGAGCAGCCAAACACACAACACCATTAATCCGCATTGCGGAGTCCCACGCCAATCATTTACCCAGGGACAGTGAATGACCGTTCGGCCCTTCACTCTGATCATCACATACACATTTATATATACACACATATGCATATATATATATATATGTACATGTATATGTGTACAGACATACGTATACAAATCTCACAAACAAACACATGCAATATAACGTATGATCACACGCAATGCCAATACCACACCGAATACACACCGCAAGGAAATACTACGCTACGCTGGTTCCGAATAGCATGGATTAGCGCGCGCTGGAAATATTACAAGTAGTGTAAATTTTGCAAAGACTACAACTAATCCAAATAGTGAAATCGCTGTAAAATATTACAACAGTATAAACAATATATCTATATATATATACATGCAAACACGTAATACACGTGCTACGAATAATACATATAATGCAACCCATACACATAATGTGTATCGTACGAATCGTACACATAACATATTTAACGCCACATGATAAACACTGATGCGTAAAACCCAACAAGAACCATGATTTAGTCCGGAGATCTTCCACAACTTGTATTTTAGTCCGGAAATCTTCAACAACTTGTATTTTAGTCCGGGAATCTTCCACAACTTGTATTTTAGTCCGGACGTTTTCAACAAGCGTGTAGTTTAGTCCCGACGCGTGTGGTTTTGGCGCGGACTAGATTTTAGTCCCAGACGACCTCAGGGAGGCGCTCCCGGCACGCTCCCAAGCGCTCCCCGGCGCTCCCCGGCGCCCCCCGGCGCTCCCCAGCGCTCCCAGGCGCTCCCCGGCGCTCCCAAGCGCTCCCCGGCGCTCCCAGGCGCTCCCCGGCGCTCCCCGGCGCTTCCCGGCGCTGCCCGGCGCTCCCAGGCGCTCCCCGGCGCCCCCCGGCGCTCCCAAGCGCTCCCCGGCGCTCCCCGGCGCTCCTCCCAGGCGCTCCCCGGCGCTCCCAGGCGCTCCCAGGCGCTTCCCGCACGCTCCCATGCGCTCACAGGCGCTCCCAGGCGCTCCCAGGCGCTCCCAGACGCTCCCAGGCGTTCACAAGTGCGCCCAGAAGCGCTATAGAGCGCCCCACACGTGTTTTTACGTGTCGGAAACATGTAGAGCCCGACCAGAGGACGAAAGCCACCGGGTTTAGGGTGTTGTATTCTTCGAAGATCAAGCATGGTTTATCTTTGCATCGTAGATCACCAAGCGTGGGGTTAGGTAGCCCTAGGCTACCAGGACGACCCAGTCGGGCAACCAGCTGAAGCATCTCAGAGAAGCCCTGTCTCTCGTAGACGGCGACGGTGATGCGCGGTGGGGTGGGCAGAAGCACAACGAGGTGCTTGGGAATTTAGGGTTAGGGCTAGGGCTAGGGTTTAGGGTTACGGTTAAGGTTAAGGGTTAGGGTTTAGGGTTAGGGTTAGGGTTTAGGGTTTAGGGTTTAGGGTTTAGGGTTTAGGGTTAGGGTTAGGGTTAAGGGTTAGGGGTATGGTTTGTGTTGAGGGTTAAGGTTTAGGGTTAGGGTGAGGGTTTAGGGTTAGGGTTCGGGTTTAGGGTTAAGGTTTAGGGTTCAGGGTTTAGGGTTAGGGTTAAGGTTTAGGGTTAGGTCATAGGGTTTAGGGTTACGGTTAAGGTTTAGGGTTAGGGTTAGGGCTAGAGTTTAGGGTTAGGGTTAGGGTTAAGGATTAGGGTGTAGGGGTTAGGGTTAGGGTTAGGGTTTAGGGTCAGGGTTTAGGGTGTAGGGTTTTGGGGGTTAGGGTTTAGGGTTAGGGTTAGGGTTTAGGGTTAGGGTTTAGAGTTTAGGGCTAGGGTTTAGGGTTTAGGGTCAGGGTTGGGGTTGAGGTTAGGGTTTAGGGTTAGGGTTAGGGTTTAGGGTTTAGGGTGAGGGGTAGGGTTGAGGTTAGGGATTAGGGTTGAGGGCTAGGGTTAAGGGTTCAGGTTTAGAGGTTAGGTTAGGGCTAGGCTTAGTGTTAGGGTTTGGGGTCAGGGTTAGGTCTACGGTTAGGGTTTAGGCTTCGGGTTAGGGATTAAGGATTAGGGTTCAGGGTTTGGGTTAGAGGTTAGGGGTTCGGGGGGGTCGGGGCGGGAGTGGTAGGGATGGGGTTCCGGAGCCGGGGCGCGAGCCGGGGAAAGGGGGGGGGGGGGGTTCGCCGACGACGGTTCGGGAAAGGGGGAGCGCCTAACGGGGGGGCCGCTGGCGCAAGGCCCCCGGCAGCGCGCGCCTCGATCAAGGTTCCCTCCCGGCAAAACAAAAAAAGGTGCCCCAGCTTTCAGCCCCCCTCCCTTTCATGCTAAAGGCCTTCAGAAGCCCCGCCCCCTCCCTCCCCTTCTGGCGTTGGAAGGGGGGGGTCGAAGTTCCCCCCCCCCTTTCCCGGCGCCCGAGGCAAGCCTGGGACCCCCTTAGCCAGGGGGGGGCTTCGGAAACCCCCCCCCCAAAAAAAAAAAAAAAAAAAAAAAAAAAAAACAAAAAAAAAAAAAATTACCTAACAGCGAAGACTGATAGGCTTCTAATGGGGTCAAAAGAGAGCATCTCATGACTCCCCAGGGGAGTCTGGGCGGAGCCGGATAGCGAGGGCCGGGCTCAGGGCCGGGCTCGTTTCAAGCAAACAGTCACACACACTTCGTGCTCTTCGACCTCCCAGAACTCCATTCCCGGGCCACATTTTGAATGCCCGGAGCCAGCTGTAGGCCACTTCGTGCTCTTCGACTCCCCAGAACTCCATTCCCGGGCCACATTTTGGATGCCCGGAGGCAACTATAGGCCACCTCGTGCTCTTCGACTTCCCAGAACTCCATTCCCGGGCCACATTCTGGATGCCCGGAGCCAACTGTAGGCCACTTCGTGTTCTTCGAGTTCCCAGGACACCACTGTTCCCGGGCCACATTTTGAATGCCCGGAGCCAACTGTGGGCCACTTCGTGTTCTTCGACTTCCCAGAACTCCAGTCCCGGGCCACATTTTGAATGCCCGGGGCCAACTGTACGCCATTTCGTGATCTTCCATTTCCCAGATTTCCAAGACTCATCATCTTCGTCATCACCATCGTCCCCGTAGCCTTCTTGGCTACAGCCCTGCTTTCGAAGATTTCCTTTCAAAGGAACTGCGCAGCGCCTTCTGCGCACCTTAATGCCAGGACATGCTGATAGTTCTCGGTCTGGCGGCGGTGCTCCTGACCCTGCTGCATTGAACAGCGGTGCTCCTCAGCCTGCGGCAGGGAACAGCGCTGCTCCTCAGCGCGCTGCATTGAGCGGTCCTCAGCAAACGCTCGTCGAGCACGCGAAGCAGTTCGGCCGGATACCGAAGCGAAATACAGGAACGTCCGAACAAGAACGGGCCGAAAACATGTTGGCCAAACGTTTCTCGGACCATCGCGACCGCATCCCCAAAGACATTTTGCATGAACTGCGGGCCCTGGGCTGTGCTGATCAGCAGACGGAGACCGAGGAGCTCAAGCGGAAGCAGAAGACCGAGGAGCTCATGCAGCAAAAGCGAGACAAGACCGAAGAGCTCATGCAGCAAGTGCGAGACCTCGGCCGCCACCCGAAGGAGCACGCCGGGCGTAGCCTCGCAGAGCGGCAGCTGGCAGAGAAAGTCCGGAAAGCACGGAAGGCCAACCAGTTCTCCCCGGAGCAGGACGCCGAGCTCCAGGCCTTCCAGCAAGCGGAGAGCGAAGCCACAACAAAGACTCGCATCGCGGAGGCGGAGGGCCTTCCAAACCCCATGGAAGGGTTCGCTGAGGAGGCGCAGAACAGGATCGACCAGGACCTGCTCTGATGCTCGAGAGTGGCATCCTTTTCGTTTTTACTTAACAGCGAAGACTGATAGGTTTCTAGTCTGGGCGGGATCCGGACAGGGTGCCCAGGGAAACCCCCAGGAAACCGACAATTTTTTCCAGCCAACAGTAACGCATTTCGTGGTCTTCGAGTTCCCAGAACTTCATTCCTGGGCATGATTTTGACTGCCCGGAGCCAACTGTAGGCCACTTCGTGTTCTTCGAGTTCCCGGAACTCCATTCCTGGACATGATTTTGAATGCCCGGAACCAGTTGTAGGCCACTTCGTGGTCTTCGCGTTCCCAGAACTCCAATCCTGGGCATGATTTTGAATGCCCGGAGCCAACTGTAGGCCGCTTCGTGTTCTTCGAGTTCCCAGAACTCTATTCCTGGGCATGATTTTGAATGCCCAGAGCCAACTGTAGGCCACTTCGTGTTCTTCGAGTTCCCAGAATTCCATTCCCGGGAAACATTTTGAATGCTGAGGCAGGCTGATGCTGAGGCTGAGGCAGGCTGAGGCTGAGGCCGAGGCTGAAGGCAGGCTGAGGCTGAGGCCGAGCCAAGCCGAGGCTGAGGCGGAGGCAGGCTGAGGCTGAGGCTGAGGCAGGCTGATGCTGAGGCAGGCTGAGGCTGAGGCTGAGGCTGATGCAGGTTGAGGCTGAGGCAGGCTGAGGCCGAGGCTGCGGGGGGGAAAAAAAAAAAGGCAGATTGAAGGCTGAGGCGGGAAGCATGCTTGAGGCCTGAGGCCGAGCAAGGCCTGAATCTGAGGCTGAAGGCTGACTTGAGGGACACGCTGAGCTGATTCAGGCTGAGGGCTCGGCAGGCTGAGGCTGAGCCGGGGATGAGAGATTGAAGGCTGACTGCTGAAGCGGCTGAGCTGAAGGCAGCTGAGGCTGAGTGCTGAGGCAGGCTGTGCTGAGGCAGGCTGAGGCTGAGGCTGAGGCAGGCTGAGGCTGAGGCAGGCTGAGGCTGAGGCCGAGGCTGAAGGCAGACTGAGGCTGAGGCTGAAGCAGGCTGAGGCTGAGGCAGGCTGAGGCTGAGGCTGAGGCTGAGGCTGAGGCAGGCGGAGGCTGAGGCCGAGGCTGAAGGCAGACTGATGCTGAGGCTGAAGCAGGCTCGAGGCTGAGGCTGGGGCAGGCTGAGGCTGAGGCTGAGGCAGGCTGAGGCTGAGGCTGAGGCTGAGGCTGAGGCTGAGGCTGAGGCTGAGGCTGAGGCTGATGCAGGCTGAGGCTGAGGCAGGCTGAGGCTGAGGCCGAGGCCGAAGGCAGACTGAGGTTGAGGCTGAAGCAGGCCGAGGCTGAGGCTGAGGCTGAGGCAAGCTGAGGCTGAGGCTGAGGCAGGCTGAGGCTGAGGCAGGCTGAGGCTGAGGCTGAGGCTGACTGAACATGAGGCCAGGGCTGCGGGCAGACTGAGGCTGAGGCTGAAGCAGGCTGAGGCTGAGGCTGAGGCAGGCTGAGGCTGAGGCCGAGGCTGAGGCAGACTGAGGCTGAGGCAGGCTGGAGGGTGGATCGTTCAAGCGAAAAGACGCTCGTTCGAGCGAAAAGGTAATCCGCTCAAGCGAAAACCAACCGAGCGAAAACCAATCCAGAGCAGCAGAAAGCAGCAGAGAGCAGCAGAGAACTGCAGAGAACAGCAGAGAACAGCAGAGAACAGCAGAGAACAGCAGAGAACCGCAGAGAACAGCAGAGAACAGCAGAGAACAGCAGAGAACAGTAGAGAACAGCACAGAACAGCAGAGAACAGCAGAGAACAGCAGAGAACAGCAGAGAACAGCAGAGAACAGCAGAGAACAGCAGAGAACAGCAGAGAACAGCAGAGAACAGCAGAGAACAGCAGAGAACAGCAGAGAGCAGCAGAGAACAGCAGAGAAAAGCAGAGAGCAGCAGAGAACAGCAGAGAACTGCAGAGAACAGCAGAGAACAGCAGAGAACAGCAGAGAACAGCAGAGAACAGCAGAGAACAGCAGAGAACAGCAGAGAACAGCAGAGAACAGCAGAGAGCAGCAGAGAGCAGCAGAGGCGCCAGCCAGAGCTGGGAACCACGATTTCAGGCTTCTCCGGCCTGGATCTCTCCAAAATCATGGTTCCCGCCATCCTCGGTGCCGCCGTGGGTCCCACGGGCGCCAGCCAGAGCTGGGAACCACGATTTCGGGCTTTTCCGGCCTGGATCTCTCCAAAATCGTGGTTCCCGCCATCCTCGGGGCCGCCGTGGGTCCCAGGGGCGCCAGCCAGAGCTACGATTTCGGGTTTTTCCGGCCTGGATCTCTCCAAAATCGTGGTTCCCGCCATCCTCGGGGCCGCCGTGGGTCCCAGGAGCGCCAGCCAGAGCTGGGAACCACGATTTCGGGTTTTTCTGGCCTGGATCTCTCCAAAATCGTGGTTCCCGCCATCCTCGGGGCCGCCGTGGGCCCTAGGGGGAGAGATCCAAAATCGTGGTTCCCGCCATCCTCGGGGCCGCCGTGGGCCCCAGGGGCGCCAGCCAGAGCTGGGAACCACGATTTCGGGCTTTTCCGGAATGGATCTCTCCAAAATCGTGGTTCCCGCCATCCTCGGGGCCGCCGTGGGCCCCAGGGGCGCCAGCCAGAGCTGGGAACCACGATTTCGCGCTTTTCCGGCCTGGATCTCTCCAAAATCATGGTTCCCACCATCCTCGGGGCCGCCGTGGGTCCCAGGGGCGCCAGCCAGGGCTGGGAACCACGATTTCGGGCTTTTCCGGTTTGGATCTTTCCAAAATCATGGTTCCCGCCATCCTCGGGGCCGCCGCCAGCCAGAGCTGGGAACCACGATTTCGGGCTTTTCCGGCCTGGATCTCTCCAAAATCGTGATTCCCGCCATCCTCGGGGCCGCCGTGGGTCCCAGGGCCGCCAGCCAGAGCTGGGAACCACGATTTCGGGCTTTTCCGGCTTGGATCTCTCCAAAATCGTTGTTCCCGCCATCCTCGGCGCCGCCGTGGGTTCCAGGGGCGCCAGCCAGAGCTGGGAACCACGATTTCGGGCTTTTCCGGCTTGGATCTCTCCAAAATCATGGTTCCCGCCATCCTCGGGGCCGCCGTGGGTCTCAGGGGCGCCAGCCAGAGCTGGGAACCACGATTTCGGGCTTTTCCGGCCTGGATCTCTACCAAAATCATGGTTCCCGCCATCCTCGGGGCCGCCGTGGGTCCCAGGGGCGCCAGCCAGAGCTGGGAACCACGATTTCGGGCTTTTCCGGCCTGGATCTCTCCAAAATCGTGGTTCCCGCCATCCTCGGGGCCGCCGTGGGTCCCAGGGGCGCCAGCCAGAGCTGGGAACAACGATTTCGGGCTTTTCCGGCCTGGATCTCTCCAAAATCGTGGTTCCCGCCATCCTCGGGGCCGCCGTGGGCCCCAGGGGCGCCAGCCAGAGCTGGGAACCACGATTTCGGGCTTTTCCGGCCTGGATCTCTCCAAAATCGTGGTTCCCGCCATCCTCGGGGCCGCCGTGGGTCCCAGGGGCGCCAGCCAGAGCTGGGAACCACGATTTCGGGCTTTTCCGGCCTGGATCTCTCCAAAATCGTGGTTCCCGCCATCCTCGGGGATGCCGTGGGTTCTTTTCGCTCGCGCGCCCAGCGGATTTCTTTCGAACGGCCCGCAGTTTTCGCGCGAATCGATTTCGCGCGGACGGCGGACCCTGGCTGACGCTGATGCAGGCTGAGGCTGAGGCAGGCTGAGGCTGAGGCCGGCCTGGATCTCTCCAAAATCGTGGTTCCCGCCACCTCGGGGCAGAGCCAGAGCAGGGAACCACGATTTCGGGCTTTTCCGGCCTGGATCTCTCCAAAATCGTGGTTCCCGCCATGGGGATGCCGTGGGTTCTTTTCGCTCGCGCGCCCAGCGGATTTCTTTCGAACGGCCCGCAGTTTTCGCGCGAATCGATTTCGCGCGGACGGCGGACCCTGGCTGAGAGGCTGAGGCTGAGGCTGAGCTGAGGCTGAGGCAGGCTGAGGCTGCTGAGGCTGAGGCAGGCTGAGGCTGAGGCTGATGCTGAGGGTGAGGCTGAGGCTGAGGCTGATGGCTGAGGCTGAGGCAGGCTGAGGCTGAAGGCTGAAGGCAGATTGATGAAGAGGCTGAAGCAGGCTGAGGCTGAGGCTGAGGCAGGCTGAGGCTGAGGCAGGCTGAGGCTGAGGCTGAGGCAGGCTGAGGCTGAGGCTGTGACTGCGACTGCCGTTGCCACAGCGACTGTCATCGCGAATGCGACTACGACTGCGAGAACAGCAGAATTCTACAACTGGATTCTCATCTGAATCTTAAGGGGAATGCTTCCAGATATGCTCCTACACATCGCTGTTAGGATGCTTTGCCAGGATAATTTACCTAACAGCGAAGACTGATAGGTTTCTAATGGGGTCAAAAGAGAGCATCTGATGACTCCCCAGGGGGGTTTGGGCGGGAGCCGGACAGGCGAGGGCCGGGCTCGTTTTAAGCAAGCAGTCACACACTTCGTGCTCTTCGACCTCCCAGAACTCCATTCCCGGGCCACATTTTGAATGCCCGGAGCCAACTGTAGGCCATTTCGTGCTCTTCGATTTCCCAGAACTCCATTCCCGGGCCACATTTTCGATGCCCGGAGCCAACTGTAGGCCACTTCGAGGTCTTGGACTTCCCAGAACACCATTCCCGGGCCACATTTTGAATGCCTGGAGCTAACTGTAGGCCACTTCGTGCTCTTCCATTTCCCAGAACTCCACTCCCGGGCCACATTTTGAATGCCCGGAGCCAACTGTAGGCCATTCGTGCTCTTCCACTTCCCAGACTTTCAAGACTTATCATCATCATCATCATCATCATCATCATCATCATCATCATCATCATCATCATCATCATCATCATCATCATCATCATCATCATCATCATCATCATCATCATCATCATCATCATCATCATCGTCCCCGTAGCCTCCTTGGCTACAACAGCACTCTTACATGAATACCACAGGCAATGTTTCCAGCTATGCTACACATCGCTGTTAGGTTGATTTGCCGGGAAAATTTTGTGCTGGAAGGGGGATTGGGGGTCGAAGCTACCCCCCGTTCTTCCCTTTCTGGAATTCGAGGCAAGCCGGGGCACCCCTTTGCCAAGGGGGCGGGGCGTTTCCAGGCGTTCCCATGCGCCCCCCGGCGCTCCCAGGCGCTGCCAGGCGCAGCCAGGCTTCCTCCAGCGCGCCCGAGCGCTCCCAGGCGAACCCAAGCGGCCCTAGGCGCGTCCAGTCGGTCCCAGGCCGTCCCAGGCGCTTCCCGTCGATCCAGGGCGTTCCCAGGCGCTCCCAGACGCTTCATGGCTTTCCCATGCGATTCCAAGCGTTCCCAGGCGCCCCCAAACGCTCCCAAATATTCCCAGGCCTTCCAAGGTGCTTCCAAGCGGCCCCAAGCGCTTCCTAGGCGCTCCTGGGCGCCCCCAAACCAAGCGCTCCTAGGCGTTCCCAGGTACGATGCATTGGCGCCAGACGAGAGCGAACCGCGTGAGTGGAGCCTCAAGTCCAGGGTTTGTTATTTTGGCGGAGCGCAGCACTGGCGTCGGCTTGAGCACGCTCCTCGCAGCAGAGTTCGCCCGCAGAGGCGCGCGCTCGTAAAATGAGTTCGGCGGACTCGGGTTCCCAGGTTTTCCCGGGCGTTCCCAGGCGCTCCCAAGCGCCCCGAGGGCGCCCCATGAAGCTCTCGGGCCCCCAGGAACCCCGGCCCCGGCCTTTACAGGGTCCGCCCGCAGAGGCGCTCCCAAGCGCTCCTTTTCCAAGCGCCCCCAGGCATTGCCAGGCGCTCCCAGAGCGTTCCCAGGCACTCACAGGCGCCCCCAGGCGCTCCCAAGCGCGGTGCGGAGGAAGGTTTATATTCTGGCAGGGCCGACGTGGGCGACAGGGTTCCAAGTCAGGGGTCTTCGGATCTTCCACTTCGGAGCGCAGCACTGGCGTCGGCTTGAGTTTTACCCGCCGGCTCGACTAGCGCTCGCCCCTCGCCGCGGACTGCCTTCGAGATCGAAAGCGCGACCCGACGGGGTCGCGCGTCAGTTTGGGCTTTCGGGTCTAGGGTTTAGGGCTTCTCTGCGCGCAGAGGCCGACTGTCTAAGGCAACCCTGCCCTCCTTCGGGGGGCGTCTAGCCAACCCGATCATGCTTGTCGACGGGTGCAAGATGCGCGCCATCTTCCCGCCCCCAGCCGCGAGGCTGGCGACCTCCCAAACAAAAGTTTTTTAGGGTTTAAGAGAGATCCTAAGTTCCCATTCGCGCGCTCCAAGGCGGCGCTCCCAGGCGCTTCCAGGCGCTTCCCATGCGCTCACAGGCGCCCTTCAGCGCTCCCATGCGCGCCCAGGCGCTCCGAGGCACTCCCCGGCGCCCCCGGGCTCTCCGAAGCGCTCCCCGGCGCCCCAGGCGCTCCCAGGCATTCTCATTCGCTCGCCAGAGCTTCCGAGGCGCTCCCAAGCGCCCCCGAGCGCTCCAGGAACGCCCAGGAGCGCCTGGAACGTCCCACACGTGTTTTTACGCGTCAGAGATCCCAAGGGCGGCCGTTCGAGGTAGCTCGTCGCGGGGTTTCGGGTTGTACGTCGACAAGAATCAGGGGGAGTTGATCGTCGAGTCGCGGCTCTCCAAAGTAGGGGAGGGCAGCGCAAGGTCGTCAAGGCGAACCACTCTGGCTACCTGCTGAAGCATCACAGAGATGCCCTTGTCCTTCGTGGACGGCGTCAAGGACGCGCGGTGGGTGGGTGGATGCACAGCGAGGTGCTTGGGAACTCACGGTTTAGAGCTTGCGTTGGAGAAAGCGCGCGCTGGCTGCGACCCCCCCCTCGCCAAGAGTGCCCAGGGGTCGCTGCCCGGCCAGGCCGCGCGCGCCCCGAACTTGCATTCCCGCTCCAGACCACCAGCAGCGCCTACTCCTGGGAGCGCCTGGGAGCGCTTGAGAGCGCTGGAGAGCGCATGGGGGCGCCTGGGCCCGCTCGGGAGCGCCTGGGGTCGCTTCGGAGCGCCCGGGAGCGCCCGGCGCAGCGCCGGCGAATGCTTGGGAGCGCCGATAAACGCTCGGCAGCGCACGGGAGCGCCTGGGAGCGCGTGGGATATTGCGGGAACGCGCGGGATAACGCCCGAGGGCGCCGCATGCTGTATTTTCAAGCTTGCAGCCCCATGGGCGGCCGGCAGGGCGCCGCGCGTTGTATTTCATGGGTTTGGAGCCCCAGGGGGTGGGAACCAACCGCGGCGCACCCGCTGGCTACTGGCTGAAGTTGAGGTCGAACCAGCGGGGCTGCACGTTATCCGAGCACCCTTATACCGGTGGGCTTCCAAGGAGCAAGAGCGCACCTGCACAAGCACGCTGGCGAGAGAAACTCCGGCTAGGGAGAAGGTTTTGGATGTGAACTTCGCGAGGCGAAGGCGCATTCAGGAGGTGGGGCGCTGAACTTCTCGGAGCCGCATCCTGGCGTGCTGGTTTCGGCAAGTTGGTCTTCGGCTACGAACGTAGATTCGGCTACACCGCATGTGTCCGAGGAGGAGTTGACCCCCTCCCTGCAGCGAATGCGGGAAGCTATTGTTTCTTGGGTGCGCCTCCACAGCAGTAAAGTCCCCCTAATTGATCTGCGGCGGCAGCCGGATTTCGATGTGGTCGCAGACCCGCTCGCGAAGCCCACGCCGAACCCTCTGAATTTGCTCTCTCCGATTCGTTCGGGCACCTCGTCGCCCACTTCAGCCTGCAAGCCTGCCTCCGTTCCTCCAGACACCATTAGCAGCGCAGGTCCAGCTAAACCTTCGCGCTTGGGCTTCCCAGCCGAGAGAACGGCGGATCTGGCGATTGCGGCGGTCGCCGCAGCCATCGGCGCACGCGTGCCACGCGCGCCATCGACGACGAGCAAGGCGCCCCCGCCTTCGCCCGGCACTGCCAGCAAGGCACCGCCCCGCGGGGAAGGCCACCTCCTACCAAGGCGCCGCCTGGAAGGCCACCTCCTACTGCGGCAACTTCGACGGCCGCAGAGTAGCGGGCAGCGCTGCCGCCCCCGCGCCGGCTGGACCCAGTAGAACGCCATTTGCCCACGGATTCGCCGCGCAGTTTCCGGGCAGAGGTGCCGGCCCTGGCGCGGACGCAACGCTGCCAGGGCCCCAGTCGTCCGGGGCAGGCCAGACGAGCTCTGAGCCTGGCTCGACAGCTGCTTCATGCTCAGACCAAAGATAACATTCTTACTGAGCGTTCGGCTGCCGACTCGGAGCATCGAGCGGCAGGCGCGCCCAGAGCGAGCGAGAAATCCAACGACCATCTTCGCCACAGAGACGTGGATTTGCTTGGTCGTCGGATGCCAGCCAAGAAGCTTAGAGACAGGCAGGAGGCCAAACGACAGAGAGCGCACTGGAGAGTACAAGACCGGAAGAGAGCTGCTGAATAGAACGCTGCCGCTTCGGTTGCGACGTCGACTCCTTCTTCCGAGCCGCCGCAGGAGTCGCCGAAGACGCGTCCCAGGCCGTCTGCGAAGTCAGTCTGACCGACAGTTCAGACGAGAGGCTCAGCTGCAACGGCGAGGACTGGGGCGACGTCTCGGCCGCCCAAGTTGGCAACGGCAGTGCCGATTGGGGGGACAAGGACCGCGACGGCGAGTTCGTGGTTTGGAAGGAGCGCCCTGTTTTGCGCCTCTCTACTGACCGACAGCTGAAACGCAAGGCACAGTCAGCCGCAAGGCGGGCGAAGCGCGCAGAAGCGCAGAGAGCAAGAAAGGCAGCAAGGAAGGCTGCAAGACCGCAACGAGCATTGCCTGAGACTGTGTTTGCCTTCCTTCTAAGGATGAGGTGAACGACCGATCCCATCCATCTTAGCTTATCCCTCCTCTGATCTCTTCTGTCTTTCCTGCTCGCTTCCTTGCACTGGTTTCCCCCGCCGAAATTTGTGCACAGGGCCCTTGAGCCGCGCCGATCGGCGCCCAGGACAAGCGGCGCCCGCCAGCCCTGCCAGGCGCTTTTCGCTGGGCAACGGTCATCGAGGAATTATCCGTCAAGGGGCGCACGTTCAGATAACACCCTCGCGCGTCCATGTATACGGCGGACGTAAGTTGACGGCAGCTGCTGATTTGGATTGGTTGGTGGGAGATTACGTTGCATGCGAGCGCGTGGAAGGTACCTCGTCGTGTCGGCGCGGGACGTTGCTTTCGCCTTCGACTCCATGCCCCGCACCTTGATATTGAATGTCTTCAAGCTCGCGGCGTTGAACAGGGGAACGCGGCGCTACTGATGCGCGAGCTCCTTGGCCCGCAAGCCGCCGTCGCCTTGCCGCGCGCCGGGGAGACAGAGATGTTCCTATTCGAACGGGGCGGCAAACAACGAGGCGTGGAGACCCCAGAGGAAAAGAACACAATGGTGGAATGCGCCTTCCGCCCTTTTGCGCAGAAGTGGCAGGTATTAGGCATGCATTTTTTTATGCCAGACGAAGAGGGCCACCCGCAGTTCAACGTGAACCCCGCCATCCGGGGCGACAGCAGCCTCCTCTTCAGCATTTGCATGAGCATGATGCAAGATATGATCAACGACCTGAACACAGCTTCCGTAAATGGGAGCGGCGCCCGGCACTTCAAGTGGAAACCAAATTCTGTACAATGCATTCAATGGGCGGGGCCCGGGGGCCAGGCAGGCGGAGGGCTTCGTTCGGTGCAGGGTGGGGATATAAAGTGATGTGAATGAGTGCGCTTTGGTTTTGCGGTTGGAGTTGTTGGGTGATGCGTTCGACGCCGCGAGGTTCACCAGCGCGAAGTTTGAGCGCAATTTGGAGCGCGCGGAAGGACATTGTGTTAATCGCAGGCCGGCGTCGTCGAGCCGCGGCCTGAACTTCAGTAAACGTTTGCGCGCATGGCACGACTCCACGGGCCCCGTGGCGCCGTGCAACGCGTCTACGTGAAATTTCCCCCCAGGGTTTCCACTGGCGGCGCGGCGGTGGGAATTCAAGTTTTCGAGACGGGCTTTACGCCTGAAGTGTACCCTTGGGGAAGGCGCTTGGCAGTGCAACTCGCGCGCAGCACGGATCATCGAGTCTTTGTTTGTCCAGTGTCGGATTTGCTCCATGCCCGAGCGCATTTTGAAGTCTGCATTTGAAGCGGCCTGGAAAAAAACAAGTTTTTTCGTGTCGGAGATGGGGACGTTGATTTGCACAGCGTGCGAACATTCCGTTATTTCTGGTGGCTGGAGACTACGCGGGCAGTCGTTTCCGAGAGAAAACGGCGGAAGCTCGAACTGACCCGACGGCGCTGCAGACACCAGCCTGCATCTCGGGAGCACCTATTCGTGGCATCATGAGGTATTGAGTGGAAATCCCATCTTGCGGCATGCCGTACAATTGCTGATTGGATGAAGCTGCTCCCGACGATCCGTCGCATCCGTCGCAATCTTTTGAGTTCGCGGGGGTTGCCTGTGTTGGCGCCGAGATCGAACAGCGACTGGGGGCCACCCAAGCGTGCAAAGTTGCGATGTGCCTTCGGCGAGGTTCCGCAGCTATTCCACAAGAAGAGAACTTCGGTGGAACGCAGGCTGCCGGAGAACGTGGACCCAGACGGACAACTAACTATTTGATCATACATTTTGCGGGTGGGCCGTTTTCGATACACTGGAGGCGCGGCCTTTGTTTTGTGAGGATATCGAGACGTTTGCACGAGTTGTTTCATATGGTTTCTCTTTGCCACGCATGAACACCGTGCCGTTCGGCGGAAGGGAGTGCGAGGGAACCGAACCCAACGGCGTCGCGGCGAATGCAGCTTGTGATGCAGCTTCCGATTGGGAGCGGATCGACGCCGATTCTGTAGCGCAAGCGCGCTCTTCTGGCCTGAACTTGCGAGTTTGCGTTGGCGTGGCTCTTCGAGGTGGACGGACGGCCGCGGGAGGCGTGGCCGTCTACGCCTATCTTGGGAAGGTGAGTTTGCGTCGTGCTGGGAAGAGGTTGGGAGCCATTGGATCTTCTTTCTTGGTCGAGGCGTTGGCGTTGGAGTGGGCACTCGACCTTCTGTTCGCGAGGATCTTGTAGTGTGAGCCACATGTGTCCGACATAGTACTGTGTAATACTTGCTTTCATCTTCCAGCTGGGACCTTGAGGTTGTGCGCCTGTCGCATCGCACCTGATCTGGAAGACAAAACAATTAGTATAACATAACCAGAATAGAGCACGAGTGGGTTAGAGTAGGGTAGGGTAAAGCAGAGTAGAGCAGGGCAGAGAAAAACAGAGTCGAGCAGGCTAGATGGTAAAGTAGAATCGGGCATATTGGAGTATAAGATACAAGAGTACAGCACAGTAGAGCAGAGTACTGCAAGGTATATTAGAGTAGAGTCGAATGGAGTGGGAGTAGAGGAGGAGTAAGGAAGAGTAGACTAGGGTGGGTAGGGCAAGGCAGGGTATATGAGAGTAAAGTAGGATAGTGCAGAGTAGAGCAGGGTAGATGGTAGAGCAGAGTCGTGTAGAATAGAGTCGAGTCGAGTGGACTAGAGTCCAGCCCAATCCTGTCCAGTCTGCTCCAGTCCAGTCTACTGTAGTCCATCCCAGTCCACTTCACGTCAGTCTTCTGAGCCATTTGGAGTCCGCGCTGGCTGGGATGTTTCGGCCTTCGGGGGGGCCCTCGCCGCCACGGCCGGATGCAGCTCGGAAAACCAGTCAGGATGGTGCCTGGGAGGGGTCCAGGGATGAGATTCGGATACAGAGGAGGGGCAGGCGGAGGAGGAGGAAGAGGAGGAGGGGGATTCTCATGTGGAGGAGAAGGGGGAGGAGGAGGCGGAGGAGGAAATTGAGGAGGAGGACGACGACCAGCGTTTTGCCCCGCTTCGGGCCCCCAGCCTTCACGGATCGATCTGGCTCGCGAATTTCGGCACGGCGACGGGTACATATGAAGCCCGTACCCCCCAACTTGAAATTCGGGTCTTCGGGTTGGGTTGGGGTGGTTTGGTAGGTAGTCAGATATTGCGTTCGAAGGGGCGAGTCGTTAACATTTCGCCCTCGGCGGAAGCCGGTAGGGGTAAAGCGAGGGCAGCGGCTCTGCCAGCGGAAACCAAACCGCCGAGGGTGGCGGAAAGAAAGGCAGAACCCCCAACGGAGGCCACCGTTGCCGTACTTAGGGGATCTGGAATCGGACATGTGATTCTTCAGGCTTACGCCACATCCGCCGACCCCTTAATTGAAGTCAATGATCAGATGGTTCGAAACCGTTTGGCGGTCGTTTGGGGGTTCTTTTCGGGTTTCTTGGGAGCTCTTCGGGGCCTGAGGGGGGCATCTTTGGGGCTGTTCGGGCTACTCTTGGCCTCGTCTTCGGGCTCTGTTGGGCTTCTTTGGGCTCTTCTTGGGCTGCTTTGGCGTCCTCGCGGGCCGTCTTGGGGCCTTTTGGGGCCCCCAGGGGTGCTCTTTTGGCGCCCCTGGGGGTTCCTGGGGGCGGAAAGCTAGATTTTGTAGATTTTTGGTGGCCCTCTGGGGCTCTTCATGGTGCTGTCTTGGAGTCCTCTGGGGCCGTCTTGGGGGCCTCTTGGGCCGTCTTGAGGCCATCTTGGGTTTGGGCTGTTTTGGGGCCGCCTTGGGCGCCTCTTGGGCGGTCTTGGGAGAGTCTTCGGGGCCTCCTGGGCTGTCTTCAGGGCTCTCTGGAAGGCAGTTTTGGTGCCACTTGGGAGCCGTTTCGGGGGCTCTGGGAGTCTTTTGGTGGCCTCCTGGGGGCATTTTGGGAGCTCCTTGGGGCGTCTTGGCCGCCTTTGGGGGGCCCTTGGCGGCCTCTTGGGGCACTCTTCGGGTTCCCTGGGGCTCCCGGGGGCGGACAAGTAGAATTTTGAATGTTTGGTCGCCTTCTTCGGCTCCTCTTGGTGCCGTCTGGGAGCCTTCTTGGGCCGTCTTGGGGCCGTTTTGAGCCGTCTTGGGGCCATATTCGGCCTTCGTGGGGCCGTCATGGGGGGTTCTTTTGGGGTGTCTTGGGGCGGTCTTCGGGGCCTCTTGGGCCGTTTTGGAGCGTCGGAAAGCCCACACGGCGAATGTGTAAAAAAACGTTGTACGAAGGAGATGAGCCAATTTTTGCGTCTAGGGACCCTATTGGGACGCACCTTGGAGGCCTCTTGGGGGCGACCTCTTGGGCGGTCTTGGAGGCCTCTGAGCTCATCTTTGGGCCAGCTAGGGCGTCTTGGAGCGCTCGTTCAGCGTCTCGGGGCCCTCGTGGGCCGTTTTGGAGGCCTCTTGGGGCTTTCTAGGCCCGTCTTGAGGCCCTCCTGGGCCCGGAAAAGCTTCGTGATGCGCTCGTCCGGGGCGAGGGGGGGGTCAAATCTCCGGTTTGGGGTCCCTTTGGGGGGGTTATGGGGGGGAACTATCTCACACGCCTAGAGACCCACAAGGGGTTGGCGGATTTCCTCATCCGCTGGCTCCTGGCTTCTAGGCCTCCTAGATGGAGTCCGAGTAGATGGGGTCGGAGGAGCTGGCCGTATCGCCGATGCATCGACGATGCGGCTCGATGTGGAGACCGTGTTCGCCGATACATCGGTGATGCATTCGCGATGCGGCGCGGTCCTTTCGACCCCATCCACTCGGACCCCATCTAGGAGACCTCTATGCTGTGTTCTTCTCCTTCTCGTCTTCTCTGTCATCATCCGTCTGTGCGGTTCGCATGAGTGATGGACACGCGTGCGTGCGCGCTTCGAGCATATGCAGTGCACGAGCCTTGTGCCAATTGCTCTCGGCGCGGTTTCTCGGGGCGCGCGGCATCCGCTCCCAGACCAGTCCAGTTCCCGCGGATCGCGACCACTCACGGTCGCTCATGCACAGGTCGGGGTGACGGAGAAGAGTACGACATGTTTTGCGTTTTTGGTCCAATCGACAGGCATTTCCCTCGATACGTGGTCGTCCTTGGCGTCTCGAGGCGCCCAGAAAACAGGCTACGTGCGAGCTGGTCCGCCAGCATCCTCCCTTTCCATCCCATCCCATTTCCCCTGGTCCACCCCCAGGCGGGCCTTTTCGTCGCCCTCGGTCGGCCGCAGCGGTCGGCAGAGCGCAGAGGGTGGTGCGCGCGGGGGTGGAGCTTCTGCCTGCAGACAGGGGGTCCGCGGAAGGCTACAGGAGAGGCTCCTGGAGAAGGCCTCCCCGAGCCCTCCCTCAGTAGCCCAGTGTGCCTCATGAGAAGACCGCCCCCCTTGCTCCTGGCCTAATCCGCTCAAGCTGGGTCGCCAGACTTTGCCCGTGATCCATCCTATTTTTCGAGCTGTGGCCACGAGGATCTTCCAGGAGGCCCGAACAGGGCGAAAGCATAAACACGCCATGCAGAGGGAGCCTAAACAACAAAGCAGCATGATAATACACATCGTGAGTCAACATCAAAGGGGGCGTGCATCGTGTGGGGGGTCAAAGCCGCAAGAGCTGACGCAGTGCTCCCCTGGGAGGTTTCGTGCTCAGGGGCGGCACTGTCTGGCGCGGCGTGGTAGAGTCCAGGCGAGAGGCTGGCACAAGAAGCACCAATTCCAACGCTGCGACGAGGAACTGCGCTCTTACCGGCCCCCAGTGCTGGCGGGAATCTGTCCCACACGCTTGGTGAGGAAGAACACGGCTTTCAGACGCAGCCGTTTTCTCGCTCGCGCCGTACCTCATTGGCCTCATCCCGATGCCTTTCAACCTAGCCTTCGGCGTGTGGCTGCATCAACTGCTTGGCGCCAGCTGTGGTAGCATGTTGTCCGCTCCCATCTTCTCCCTCCCCCCCCAAAAAAACCTACCCGCCCCCAATGCTGTTCCGTGGCCCGTGATTCGTGGTACGCTCGTCCGTGGCCCACGGTCTGGTGGTTCGTGCTTTGTGGTTCCGTGTCCCACTGTTCGCGGTTCGGTGGTTTTGTGGTTTGATTCGTGCTTCGGTGGTGTGTGGTCCGGTGGTCCATGATTCTGTGGTTTGTGATTTGGTGGTCCGTGGTTCGGCCCACGATTCTGGGGATCTGTCGCCCCCGTGGTCCGTGCTTCGGTGGCCAGTGGTTCGTGGTCCGTACTTCCCTGGCTTGTGGCCTGCGGTTCTGTGACCAGTGTTTCGATAGTTTGTTGTTCGTGGCTCTTGGCCCGCGACTTTTGATTCGTGGTTCTGGCTCGTCGCCCATGATTCGTGGCACGGTGGCCCGTGACTCATGATGCGTGGCTCGGTGGCCTGTGGACCGTGACTGGTGGGCGTGGCCTGGCTCGGTGGCTGGTGGTTGGGGGTTCGGTGGTCAGTGGTTCGTGGCGGTTCACGGCTGCTAGTTTGTTGGCCCGTGTTTTGTTGTTATTGGCTCGTGGTCTGTGGCTCGTGATCCGCGGCATCCTTCTAGGACTCGGTGGATCGCGCTGCATCGCTGATGCATCGCCGATGCGGCTCGATGTGGGGCCCGTTTTTCTCCACGCCGATGGCGCGGATGCATCGCCGACGTCGCTGCTTCATCCGCGGTGCGTCGACAATGCATCGCCGATTGATTGGCGATGCATATGCGATGCGGCGCGATCCTCCGACCCCGTCCGCTCCGACTCCATCTGGGAGGCCTCTGATCCTGACCCCCTCCCCGCAGTCCGGTCTCGGGCCCATCCGTCGGGCGGTATGCGTGTTCCCCGAGGCGCGCGCGAGCAGGTGCCCCCTCTCTGCCTCGTCTTGTGCTCCTGCGCGTCCCCCACGCAGCCATGCTGGCTCCCACGCGGGCCCGGGCCCGCGTCCGATCTCCACGGTACCATATTGGTGGAAGCGCCTCGCGGGCTTCAGTCGGCGGCGAGCGAGGGGGGAAAGTGAGAAGGGGCGGGCCTTCTCAGAAGGCTCGGAAGTCCCATGGCCTTCTAAGAAGTTGGTCGCCCCCCCCCCCCCCCCAGACCCCCCCCCTCCCCAGTCCGTCGTTTGGTGGTGCTGGGGGGGGGGCGAGCAAGAAATTCTATAAGCCTTCCCCGAAGACACAAAAAGTTGTCAGAAGGCGCGAGGGCTTCTGAGAAGTCCCGTCGCCTTCCGAGATGGCCTTCTCCTTCTTACTTCCCCCCCTCGCCCCCTGCCGATTCAGGGAACATGCGCCACCTCACCCTGGCCGCGGCGCTTATCCATCTTCTCACCCAGCCATGGCTTGGACAGGCGGCGCTGGCCGTGCGATTCCGTGAGACGGCCGAGGAGGCGCCGCAACTCGAGGTGGAGGATGGCCAGAGGAGGTTTGGCCTCAAGAGGCCTGGCCAGGTGACCCCGTGGCTGGGGCGCAAGGGCACAGCCCTGGTCGTGCTGTCCCACTGGATCCCGGGGGCGGGCAAAAACGGCAGCGAGCACGCCCGCGAGAAGGTGGAGAAGTCGCTGAACAGGACCCTGGGCGAGATCCACTCCTGGTTCGTGGAGTCCACCATCGTGCTCGTCACCAACGAATACAACGAGAACATAAGCAGTGTAGTGTCGCAGCAGGTCGTGACGGGGAATGAGCCGTGGTGCAACGCCACCTTCCAGTTCAAGTTCTGCATGCCGTGGGAGGCCCTTAAGGCGCTCCGCAATGCGAGTGCGACATGGACTCCGGGCTGTGACCTCAACAGGGAGGCGGCTTGCGGCATGCCTCAGTACGACTACTATGTATATTCGGAGTCAGACATCAAGGCACCACGGGACACATTCGAGTTCTGGGCCACGCACGCCGACAGCCTTCACAGGCGTGGCTACTTGCTGCTGCCCCACCGCCAGGAGCACTTCGGAAACAACCAGGTGCTGACTGACTGCTATGACGAGGACTGCTGGAACCGGACAGCTGTCTACATCGATTACGAGGGCGAGGATAAGCTCTACAGCAGTCCCCTCGACCGCATGTACGTCCTCCCCGGCAACCCTTACGCAGGGTGTTTCTTCATGACGTCCACGATGTACAACGAGTGGCTCGAGAGCACAATGTGGGACTACTCTGCGGCCATGCTCCTCAGCCACCCGCCCGTGGGCAACATCAAGAGCTGGGGCAAGAGAGAGTCCGCGACGGGCGGGCTGCTGTGGGACCCCCGGTATGGCGCGGCCAGGGGCCTCACGCACCTCAAGATGAGCGTTTTCCATGCGTCGCATATGCACCGCGTGACTTTCACGGAGAACGACTACCGCAAGGTGGTCGATGTGATAGCGCTCGTAGAGAATTGCGCCAACGGATCCCTCCACAAGAGCAGGTGCAAGCCTCTGCCCGACACGACACTGCGCAGCCAGCTCTGAGAGCAAGCCAGAGCAGCCAGATCTCGTTGTAGGAGGGTTCTCTTGCTCCGTCCTCCTACTCCCCCTCCTCGTTCCGCTTCGCCTGCTGCTGCCTTGCCTGCTGCTGCTGCTGCTCCCTCTGCTTCTCCTCCCCATCCTGCTCCTCCTCCTCTCTCGCCTCCTCGTGAACCTGCTGCTGCTGATGCTGCGGGTCCTCCTCCTGGCCTCCCTGCTCCGGCTAGCGATGTTGCTCCCGCTTGTGCTGCTGTTCCGGCTGTTCTGATAATGTTCCTGCTGCTGCTGCTCCTCGCATTTGTCGTCGTGTCTCTTTCTCCTTCTCCTGCTCCTGCTCCTGTTTCCGTATTTGCCGCTCCACATCCATTGCACTCTTGGTGATTGGAGTTGGATGGTGGCACGGAAGACTTGATTCCGAGCGAGGTCCAGGATGACCTCGTGGTGCCAAGGATATTGTGGCGCGCTCGCCATATAATGTTCTTGCTGTTGTTCTGGTTGTGCTCGCAGCGCGGCACAATAGCCAGGACATCGTCCTTCGCTGTGTCACCTCTGATGAGTAGAGGGGGGCCACCCGCTGTTGGTTAGCACTGATGCGAAAAGAGGGGAAGGTGAAGCATGTAGAATGAAAGTGATATGTGGCAGTGGTATCGGGCCGGACGAAAGGGGGGGATTGGGAAAGGGGGGGTTACGAAATTTGCTGCACGCAGCTGGTTTCGACCTCGCCGAGGGGCCCATTCCTCGATACATGGGCGCCTCCGGCGCCGGGAGGCGCCAGGAAAATCAGCTACGCGAGCTGATTCTCAAACCCCCCCTTTGCTATCCCCCCCTTTTGCCCGGCCCGATGGTAGTAGCAGGAGTACAACTAGCTTCAAATTAAGTGCAATCAGATTATGCGGAAGAGAGCCGTGAGGAGGAAGAGAAAGATCACGACGAGTCGAGGAGGAGTGAGGAGCGGGAGAGGCAGGAGTGGAGGGGGCGTCAGAGGGAGAAGGGTGGAGGAGGACAAGAACGAGGAAAGAATATTGGGAGGAGCACGCAGGTGGATGAGAGAGAGGATAAGGAGGACGACAAGAAGAGCGACGAGGACGCTGACGTGGTCGAGGAGAAGGAGGAGGAGGAGGAGGAGGAGGAGGATCGCGGGAACGAGGCCACCATGAGGAGTAGGAGTAGCGGTTGGAGTTGAAATAGGAGCAGGAGCATAGCCGGGCTTAGCGACAGGCGAAGGCGTAGGCTTGGGAGTAGGAGTGTGTTCTCCCCTGCCTTTCCCCGGTCATGTGCAGGGCGTGCAGCACCGCCGTGTGGCGAGACGCGACGCCCAAAAGGGAACCCGCCGTTGCTGCAAACCTTGCAAGCCCGCGTGGGCGTGAGACTCACTAGTATGTGGACGGCTACCGTTCGACGGCCGCAGGCACATCTTGTACAAATGATTGACGATCTGCGTACCCCCACGATGAGGAGGAGGAGGAGGAGGAGGAGGAGGAGGCAGCAAGAGGCCCAGCCCATCCAGAAATGATGTCCAGGAGGGCGGAGGTAATCAGCGAGGTGTAGGAGCAAGAGAGGGGGGCAGCCGTGCAGCGGTGATCTGTCAAGGAGGAGGAGGAGGAGGAGGAGGAGGAGAATGGAGGAGGAGGAGAAGGAAGAGAAGGAGGAGGAGGAGGAGGAGGAGGAGGAGGAGGAGAGGAGGAGGGAGGAGAAAGGGAGGGAATAGGCCGATGAGACGGGGGAGGAGGGCGAGCAGAAGGACAGAGGTCTCTTAGATGCCTCTCGGAGTCTCTTGGGATGTCTCGTGGGGGCTTCTTGGGAGGCTTCTTGAGGCGTCTTGGGGGCCGCTTAGGGACCTCCTGGGGGGGGGGGGGGGGGGGGGGGGGGGGGGGGGGGGGGGGCTCCTGGGGCCCTCGTGGGGCTCTCTTGGGGCTCTCTTGGGGGCCCTGGAGCCCCTCGTGAGGCCATCTTGGAATCGAGATGCCACGAGGAGTTGCCCTCATCAGGGATGTGGAGGAGCATACAGTGGAACAAAGGGCTAGGGAAGCCGCCATACCCCAAGAGGGGGAGGATGGAGGAGGAATAGGAGGAGGAGGAGGCGGAGGAGGAAGAGGAGGAAGAGGAGGAGCAGAGTAAGCAGAAAGGACAGAGGCCTCTTGGATGCCTCTCGGAGTGACGTCATTGCTGGAGATGTTCAGCCGCGAGCCCATCGCTGGAATTTTCCAGCGGCGAGTTTGCATCATCATGTTGAAGTTTGTTTGGCGGTCATGTAGCGATTCCCGTAGCGAGTTCCCCTGCGAATATGATATATTGTTTGAACTCTGGCTTGCTTTGCTTGCCTGCCTACGTGCCTGCAGGAATACGTGTTTGGGTGCCCGCATGCTTGCATGCATAGCTCGCTTGCTGTGCACACGTATATGTGTTGTCACGCATTTGTTTGTACTTGGTTGCGCCATTGCTTGCATGCATGCAAGCATTGCTTCGGGCTCGAACGCTATACTGCACTCGTTGCTGTCTGTCTCACGCCACACCGTGCGCACGCCTCAATCTGATCTCTGACGTCGCTTGGTCTGCCATCAACCACCTCCATCTGCACCAGTACTATCAGCACCTCCATCTCAGCGGATGTTTCTTCTCTATCCACCGTTGCTGCGTAACCTCCCGCACCCACCCATGACATTCTGGCTCATACAGACTTGGTCAGGCTTGGCTCATCCAATTTTCGCGATGCCATCCCCTTGTTCAAAATATCGTTGCAGTAGGGGTGGGCGTAGCTTGTCAGCCCTCGTGTTGCTGGCTCTTGCTTTTGGCGTGCCATGTCGATGGGCGGCTGGCTTCACTGAGGTTCTCACCGGTAGCTCCCATTTGAGAGAGACTTCTCTCACGAGCTGTAGCCGCAGAGTTCTGCTTAGGAGAGCCCCAGCGAATACCGGTACACGCCGCGGCGCTGGGGTTGTCCAGCGCGAGGTGCTGCTTGAGCCAGAGATGAAGCTCGTCGAGACGAAGAGCAGCAGGAATGCGGACGGGATCCACAGCATCGTTGGCTATGGCGGTGGTGAGGGCGGCAAGGGGGACGAAGAGGCTGGCGCCCATAAGAGCACTCAGAGCTGGCCGAGAGGGGAATGCGAGGCGAACAGTATGGCTCTTGCAGCCCCCTTGGACCACGCTTGGGTGGACAGCGAAGGCGAGCTGAATCCTTACAAAGTCCTTGGGCTGAGGTTTCTCGCGTCCAAGGAAGACGTCAGGGAGGCGTACGCGCACATCTGCAAGACCGAGCATCCAGATCTCAACGGCGGGCGCGAGTCCGAGAGGTGGTTGCGTGCACGCGAGGCCTACACCTTGCTTACCACGAGCGGGAAAGAGTATGCCGTGACCAAGACTGCCAAGAGTGTCGTCAGCCTCACCGGGGCTCTCGCCAACGCCGCCCTTACAATCGGCTCGCTCATCGTGGGTGGCGTGGCAGCCAGCGCCGCGAGTGCCGCAAGTTCGGTCACAGTTGTGGCTTCGCATGTTGCGGCTTCAGCCGAGGATGCCAAGGCTGCTGCAAGCACCAGTGTCGCGGAGGTGTCTGTGGCCGAGGGTGCCGCACGAAGGCGTGTGCCGATGGCGGCGAACCTGGCTGAAGAAAGGGCAGAGGCCAAGAAGGAGCTGCGAAGTGTGGGCACTCGTCTGGACGAGGTCGAGGCTTTCGCCAAAAAGCTGGAACAGCGCATTGGGCGCATGCGCGAGATCAAGGCCAGGAGCATCATAGGTTGATCAGCCCACGCTGGCTGCCGATACGCCTCCGGGTCGCCGCAGCTGGCCGACCTGAGCACTTACATGTAGTTCTGCACAGCTTGGCATTTTTCGATACCTCGCGCAGTCGAGAAGGGATTCATAGCAACTTTCCTGCGAATCAGTAGAGGCGTCTAATGTTCAACCAGAACTTTTTCTATCTCTGTTTCTCGGTGGCGGACTTAAGCTCCGTGAAGCTACCCCAGCTCCTATGCGAGCCGAAAAGACCGGGTGGGCCTACCGATGCCTTTCTGTTTCCTAAGTTTTTCCAGGAAGAACCTTTGCGACAAGGCACGGACGCCAGGGCTTTGAAGTTTTCCGGAGCGCCCCCATGAAACAAAAGATTCTCGCCTTCACGGGGGCTCATGAGCCCAGTGTGGTTCTCTGGTTATTAGGACTCCTCCTCTACTTCGTCGCTCGTTGTTGACCACATCTCTTTGGTGAGAGTGCCCCGATCAGCATCACGAGCAGCTGCTCCTTGGACCCCCAAGTGGCGCAAGCTAAGAAGGCCTTGCCCTTTGGCCGCGGCGCTTGGCCCACGTCTGTGGGCACATCGATGAGATCACAGGGGTCGAATATTCTCACCGAGTGCAAGTAGATTTGCCTTTAAGGGACTCAAGATCTGGCATTTACCCGTAGAGCTTTGCGTCAGTCCATCGGGCCCCCAGCAGAATCAATGTATGGAGACACCCTGGGCTGATTTGGTGCACCAGGGGCTGGCATCGTTGAGTAAGGGTTGCAACCTCTGACCCACGGGGCCCGTAGGAAGGTCCGAGAAGGTTGCGGGAGACCCGCAGATGCAACCGAAAATGGTGAGCTGAACCCCCGCCCTCGATGCTGCGGAGGAGAAAGTGGAGCGAGGAGGAGAGGGAGGAAGCTCTTGGGCGCCAGAGCACTATCGGGGCCTCTTCGAGGCCATCTCGGGGCCTCGGCTGCCCTTCCGGCGCACCCTTCACGAGGAGCTCAATTCTCCCATTACTGCTTGCACTGCAGGGGTCCTGGCAGATATTGAAGGATTTGGCCACGGTTCTCCGACGACTTCGGTGGGCGGCGGGGTTCCCCGATTCGTGTTCCCGGCCGGTTTCGGTGGGTGGCGGGTTCCCAGGTTCCCAGTTCCGGAGTTCCCCGCATCGTGAAGTTCCCGATGTCTCGAGCTCTTGGTCCCAGCCATTTACTTGGGTTCTTGCGACCGCCGTCTGAATGAGAGAGTAGATAATAGAGCGTCCAGATCAGAGAGTAGACAGCCGAACTGAGCACATAGAAGACAGAGTAGAGCTTGGAACTTAGAGAGAGCCTAGCGAGTTGAGAGGTCAGACAAACAAGACAGGATAGCAACAGACAGCATAGAGTATTCATAGCATATAGAGAGAGCGAGAGAAAGAGAAAGAGAAAGACAGGGATATAGGGAAGAGAGAGTCGAGGTGTCCCCACCATCCTGTGGTGTTGAGCCCTCATTTTGAAGAGACATCGCCTCGCGTTCTCCTCCTCTCTTCCTCCCCTTCTCCCTCATCCCTTGCTGCCTTCTCCCTCCGCACGCACATTTTAGCATACACCTCGCACATTTCGTGGCCCGATAAGAAACTCCGCCGAAGGCCCCAGTGGCTGTATTCGCATGCGTCCCCGCCTTTAATTTCGGTACACCCCTCACACGCTAAGTGACCCCATGGGGAATTCCAACGGATGGCTCACCATTCCGACCCATTCAGTTTTCAAAGTTAAGGTGGCTATTTTTGATTGTGTTTGTGCTGTGCACGCTAGATCACGCGCGCGCACGAGCAATAAGGAACGCGCATGATGCCACAGTGCACAATTTCATGTGCTGAAGCCTTCAGCGTATGAGCGAATCGATGGGTTTTCACTATGCACTGTTCGCGGTTAAGATGGTCATTATGGATCGGCGTTTGTAATGCACACGCGAAAGCGCGCACGCGCGCTCACAAGCAACATGAAGAGCGCATGGGGTCAGCAGGCAATGGCTCACGTTGAGGCCTTCACACTTCTGAAAAGGACCCGCCCTCCATCTGTGAAACTCCTGCAAACATTTAAACCGTATATGCGCGGCGCTAGGGCGAGAACCACGTTTTGAAATTGACTCGCCTTCTGGCCTTGCAGTTCTTGCAAACATTCAGATCAAATGTGCGCGGCGTTATGCTGAAAAGAACCCGCTGTCCGTCCGTGAATCCCAGGCCAATGTTTAAAACGAATGCGTGCGACGCGAAAGCGAGAATCCCAGTTTGGAAAGGACCTGCTTTCCATCCATGAATTGCCCCGCGAGCTTCTAAGACGAGTATGCGCGGTGCTGAGGCGAGAGCCACGTCTTGAAGACCCACCCTCTATGGCGAGAGCCACATTCTGAAAAAGACTTACCCTCTATTTGTGAGACGGTTGCAAGTTGTTTAAACGAATGCGATCGACGCTAAGGCGACAACCACATGTTGAAAACGACCCGCCCTCCATCCATGAACCTCTTGCAAATTTCGAAGACGAATGTGCGCGGCGCTGAGGCGAGAGCCACAGTCTGAAGAAGACCCGTCCTCCATCTGTTAAGCTCTTGCAAGCTTTTAAAACTGATGCGCGCGACGCTAAGGCGAGAGCCACGTGTTAGAAAAGACCCGCCCTCCATCCGTGAAACTTGTACCACATTTTTGTAACGGAATTGCGCGCGGCGCTGAGGCGAGAGCCACACTCTGAAAAAGACCCGCCCTCCATCCGCGAACTCTGGCAAACTTCTGAAACGACGGCGTACTGCGCTAGGGCGAGGATTTCGCAAAAGACCCGCCCATCATCCGAAGAGCCACATTCTGAAAAGAGCCCGCCTTACATCCGGAAAATTGCTGCAAATTTTGTAAACGAATGTGCGCGACGCTAAGGCGAGAGCCACATTTTGAAAAGGACCTGCCTTCCATCCGTGAAGCTCTCTATCTATCTATCTCTCTATCTCTCTATCCATATGTGTATTTATAATATATATTCCCCAATCAGAGCTTGCCTCTGTAGGGGTCCAAGCGGATTCTAAAGGGTTGGGATTTGTTCGGCGCCGTTTCGGTGGCCGGGTGCCCGGGTGCCCGGGTGCCCGTGGGTGCCCGGTGCCCCAGGATTTCGGTGCCCGGGTGCCCGGGTGCCCGTGGGTGCCCGGGTGCCCGGGTGCTCGGGGGTGCCCGGAGGTGCCCGGGGGTCCCTTTCTACCTTAAAGCCATGTAGCCCTATAACCTTATAGCTCTATAGCCTTATAGCCCAATAGCCCTATAGCCCTATAGCCCTATATCTCTATGGCCCTATAGCCCTAGAGCCCTATAGCTCTAGAGCCCTATAGCCCTATAGCCCTGTAGCTCTATAGCCAGATAGCCCCTATAGCCCTATGGCCCTACAGTCGTTTAGCCCCTATAACCCAATAGCCCTATGGCACTATGCCCCTATAGCCATATAGCCCATATAGACCCATTGCCCAAACAAAAATCTGATTGTTTTTTTCTCCGGTCTCATTTCTATATATATATATATGTATATATATATGTATGTATATATATATACAAGACTGCAGTGGCGCTTCGCGCCATGCACCTTGGTCTTTGAAGTTTGGTATGCAGGCGGAATGGCAGGAAGGTCAAGCCGACAATTTAGCGATAACTCCTGGTTGCCTTTTCCGGCATCGCCGCTATAATGATGTTATTCGTTATCCTTCCTCCATGCTTATTGTTCCTTCTTCTCGCCATACCCTGCGCATTCTCCCCATCCTCCTCAGCTCTTTTTTGCGGAGGCTCCTCCTTGGAGAGCCTCTAGGGTCCTCACAACAGTTGTTTCGGGCTTTATTACGGCATTCTGGAGGCCTCCTGGGCGTATTCTGGGGGCCTCCGGGGGCTTCCTCGGGCCACCCTGCCTCCAACCGCCGTCTCCCTGAACGACCGAATCACGATTTGGAATTCTTCGGAGGGTGTCTTTGGGCCGTCTTGGGCCGCCATGGGGCTCTCTGAGGGCCATCTTGAACCCGTGTTGTGCCGTTTTGGGGCTCTCTTGGACTGCCTGGAAGCCCTTTCGGATGGCTGTGGGGCGATTTGGGAGCCTCCCAGGCGGCTTCGGACGCCCAGAAGACCGCCGTCTTGGAGCGTCGGGAAGCCGAAAAGAGGAGAACCCCAAAATTCACCCAAAACCCACAGAAAATCAATTATTTTTGCCTCGGGGGGCCTTCTTGGGAGTGCTCTCGGATGCCTCTTTGGGGCCGTCCTGGAGGCCTCTTGGGCCATCTTGAGGTCACGTCGGTCACTCTTGGAGCGCTCTTGTGCTGTCTTGGGGGTCTCTGGGACGTCTCCGATGACCCCCCTGATCGCCCTAAGTGTGTTGGGAAGGCTTGGCAAAACGCCTTGCGAGGCCCGGTGGCCGCTTCGAGGCCCGTCCGGAGGGCCCCAAAGCCCCAGGTCCCGGGAGTCCGGTTTGGGGGGGGGGGACGGGTTTCCCCCCGCCCGGGCTTATAAAAATATAGGAAGAGGAATATACACACATGTATAGAAACATATCGATTGATATTTCTATCTACCTATCAATGAGTCTACATATGACCGAAAACCGCCTCCCGCTACCCTCCCTCCTCCCGTAGCCGCCCGTGCTCAGCGCTGCTGCCAGGGCCGGCATGGCGTCCCGAGCGGCCCGCGCCGGCACCCTCCGCCCGGCCGCCCGCTGGGCCCTGCTGGCCGCGGCGGCCGCCGCCGCCGTGGAGCTCCGGGGGGCGAGGGCGGGGGGCGGGAGAGGTCGAGGCCCCACGGCGGGGTCGGGGGGGATCGAGGAAGATCGAGGAGGGATCGAGGGGGATCGAGGAGGATCGAGGAGGCCCCACGGTGGGATCGAGGGGGATCGAGGACGGGGGATCGAGGACGGGGATCGAGGAGGATCGAAGACTGTGATCGAGGAAGATGGATCGAATAAGAAAATGGCCATAAGCATGATTTTTTGGCGCTCCGCGCGGATTTCTTGGATCCGCGCCAGGGCCCCCCCGGCGTGCTCCGCGCGCCAGGGAGAGGGTCCAGCGCAGATCCAAGAAATCCGCGCGGAGCGCCAAAAGTTTATGTTAGTGCTGTTTTTCTTTTTTAAATCGAGAAGGTCGACGAGGATCGAGGAGATTGGCCACGGGAGGAGGAGGGTCGAGGAGGGGGGTCGAGGTCTGATGCAGCACCCGGCGGTTGCGGACAAGAGTGAGTGGGCGGGAGCGGGGAGGGTCGCAGATGGGTTGCGGGGGTGTCGCGGGGTGCGGGGGGCTTCGCGGGACGACGACGATCACGACGACGACGACGACGACAACGACTACCACGACAACAACCACAGCCACAACCACAACCACAACCAAAGCCACAACAACAACAATAATCATTTTGAGACTGTTCGCTCTTACTCGCCCGCGTGTTTGTGCATTCTGTAAACCCCAACCCACGATGACCGCCCACCTCGTCTTCGATTGCACCCCCTTTCGGGGGGAAGATCTTCCTTGTCGGCCGATGACTGCAGGGCGAAGAGCTCTCGAGCGAGAGAGCGCCGTTCCTGAGTTCGGGGGCCTCTATGGCCAGGCCAAGGGCTCTCGGAATACAAATTGAGAAATATCGAACTGGAACCTCTGTTGCAGTGTCTGGGCCTCCACCAACTTGCCTGAATTACGAAAAAATCGAGCGAGAGCACCACTCTTGAGTTCGGGGGCCTCTCTGGCAAGGGCCTCTGCGAATACATTTTGAGGATCGTCGCATTTGGGCTTCCACCAATTTGACTGAATCAGGAGAAAGTCTCGAGCGAGAGCGCCGTTCCTGAGTTCGGGGGCCTTCCTTGCCAGGGCCTCTCGGAGTAAATCGTGAGGACTTATCGAGCAGGAGCCCTTGTCGTCGTGGCTGGGCCCCCGCCAACTCGGTTAAATTGCGAGGAAGTCTCGAGCGAGAGCGCCGTTGCTGAGTTCGGGGGCCTCTCTGGTCAGGGTGTCTCGGGGTAAACTGTGAGGAACTATCGAGCGGGAGCCGTTGCCGTCGTAGCTTGGCCTCCAAGGGCCAAATTTTACATTCAAGCCAACGCTCAAGCGGGAGCCTCGTTTTCAAAGGCAGTGTAGCCGGCGTCGAGGCGAGAACGCTCGGAACCGTTTTCAGAGATCAACAGTAATCATTCTCTAGATTTGAGTATTTAATCATTTTAGGACTATTCGTTCTTACTGGCACACGTGGCTTGCATTCTGTATACCCCAACCCTCGATACCCGCCCACTTCGTCTTCGATTGCATACCCTTTCGGAGGGAATCTCTTCCTTGTTGGCCAGGCCACTGGCTGAAGTGCGAGGAAGTCTCGAGCCAGAGCGCCGTTCCTGAGTTCGGGGGCATGTCTGGCCAGGGGCTCTCGGAATACCTATGGGGAAACATCGAACGGGAACCCTTGTCGCCGTGTCTGGGCCTCCACCAACTTGCTGAATTACAAGAAAGTCTCGAGCGAGAGCGCCGTTCCTGAGTTCGGGGGCCCTTCCTGGCCAGGGTCTCTCGGAGCAGATCGTGAGGAAGTATCGAGCAGGAGCCCTGGTCGGCGTGGCTGGGCCCCCGCCAACTCGATTGAATTGCGAGGAAGTCTCGAGCGAGAGCGCCGCTCCTGAAATCGGGGACCTCTCTGGTCAGAGTGTTTCGGGGTAAATTGTGAGGAACTGTCGAGCGGGAGCCGATGTCGTCGCAGCTGGGCCTCCAAGGGCCCACATTTAGACTCAAGCCAACGCTCGCGCGGGATCCTCGCTTTCAGAGAAAAAGTGACTGGCATCGAGGCGAGAGCGCGCGGAACCGTTTCCGGAGACCAGCAATAATTATTCTCTAGATACGAGTATCCAACAGCAGTATCAACACCAACAACTACAACAACAACAACAGCAGCAGCAGCACAACGACAGCATGAACAACAATAACAATAATCATCTTGACAATAATACTATTAATCGTGAGAATAAGTCTGAGACTGTTCGCTCTTATCTGCTCTTCGGCCATTTAACACGTATATCCCAAACCCTCGATACCCGCCCTCTTCGTCTTCGATTGTACCCCTTTGGGGTATATATCTTACTTGCCAGCAACGTGTATTTCGTGCAGCCCCTAAGGTAGGCAGGGGAAGAGAGGACGGATGGAAGGAAGGGACAAGGGGGAGGGAGGAGAATCGATCACGAAAGAAAGTAGCAGGAGGGGCGCTAGGAGCAGAAAGCACGTGGCAGAACCAGACGGGCAGATCGGGCGGGTTTACCCGAACGGGCCAGTCGGGAAGGCGGGCCCAGGCGGTCAGGTCGAGCAGGCGGATCGCTGAAGCGTGCGTCTTGCATGAATCGCGAGGAAGTCTCGAGCGAAAGAGCGACTCTCAAATAAATCATGAGGAAATCCACAGCGAAAACGTGATTACTGAGTGTCGAGGGCGCTGCGTCTGACTGAATTGTGAGGAAGTCCCACGCGAGAGCGCGAGTCTTGCATAAGTTGTGAGGACACCCCGCGCGATAGTGCGATTCGGGGATACTTTGTAAGGAAATATCAACCATATGCAGTTGTGAACGCTGCACTTTAGAGCGTCGTCTTCGGAAGAGTTCGCTATGGGCCACGTAACGCCGTACTGGGTGGGGGAGACGCAGGCGAACTTTGCCACTGGGGCCTTCGGTGGAGCTTCCTACGAGCATATGGATCACGAAACGCTGTACTGGGTGGGGGAGACGCATGCGAACTTTGCCACTGGGGCTTTCGTTGGAGCTCCTGTTGGGCCACGAAACGCTGTACTGGGTGGGGGGTACGCATGTGGACTGTGCCACTGGAGCCTTCGGTGAAGCTCCCTACGGGGCCACGAAACGTTATACTGGGTGGGGGAGACTCACGTGGACGGTGCCCCTGGTGCCGTCGGTGAAGCTCCTTATGGGGCCACGCACCGAAGGGGGGGCATGAACAATTATTATTATTATTATTATGGCATAAGAAACCAGCAGTAAACAAGTAGAATCCGCTCCGCGGAACTCCACTTCATCCATACACCCAGGGACGGTGTACGACCTTTCGGCCCCCTCACTCTGATTCCAACGTGTTTGACCCCTGCTGAGCCTCCAGATGCTTCCAAACGCTCAAGGAGGGGCAGAGAAGGAGGATCAGGATCAGGACCAGGACCAGGCCGCTCGAGGTCTTCAGTCTGAGAACACCTGGCCGGCAGACCTCCAGGGCATCATGCGGATGACAGGGGCGCCTTGCCGTCTTACACAGATGGACTGCCTTAAGGCGCATCACCGCGTCCTGAGGACAAAAGTGAGAAAGGAGAAGCACGACGACGGCGTCGACTCCTAGAAGTTGAAACTGGAGCAGATAAGAAGCAACATATCATGCTGCATCACACCACCGAGCTAACTGTTTCGGCCTGAGGCCTCGATCATATCGATCCAAGCACTCCTTGAGCTCACGAGTGAGAAGTACGAGGATAGAGGTTGTTGATGTCTTGTGAGCCTTCTTGAGCTTCTGGATGCCTCCAGGGACCTCAGGAGGCCTCTGCGGAGGTCTCTGGAGCTCGCGGGGTGCGAAATGGGGAGAATGGGCTGCCCGAAGAGAGAGAGGAGGATCGATGATCCAGGTATTCGAACGTTTTTGGGCCTTCTGATTGTTTTGGGGCCTTGGTCAGCCGCTGGAGATTCCTGTGGAGTTTGGAAGGCTCCCGGCTGCTTCAGGAGAGTCCGGGAGACTTGCGAAGACCTGCGGGGTGGTCGGCCCAGGGAGGCAAGCAAAGGCCCCTAATCCCCCCCACATCGTCGATCCAGGCCCGGGCGCCCCACAACCCTGCTCAGAATACGCACGGTGTTGCTGTCGGGAGCCCGTCGCCGATCTATCAGCGACGCGTCGCCGACTTCAATCCGATTCCCCCCCTGCTGGTGTCAAGAGGAGCAGGAGGAGCAGGAGGAGGACGACGACGAGTTCGACTTCGACTTAAACTTCGACGACGCCAACGACTACGACCACGATGACGACCACGACGTTGACAACGACCACGACGTTGAAGATGACGACCACGACGTTGACGACGACCACGGTTGAACGGGCATGCAGCAGTCCGCTGGACCCCATACAAGGGCACTGGGCGCCTAGGCGTCCTCGTCAAGAGGCCAGGCTATGTCAGCCTTGGCCTCACGCTTAGCTCGTCTGCACTCACGGGCCCAGTCCACCGCCGACTCGGGCGACACAAAACCGTGCAGGCGAGCAACTCTACACAGGTTCAGTACGGGGACCTCAACCCCGTACTGGCGGAAGCTGGCGGGCTCCCTCGTAGCCACAGCCACGGGGGCCCCCAGAGGTCCGCCCGACGGACCAGGACCAGCCGAAACGCCACCAATCGACGGGTCGGACCCCACCAGCTTCCCGTGCAGCCATTCGATATCTGCTTCCTCTAGGCCACTGAAGTCAGTGAGCTTGGGGGCAGGCATGAGGGCTGACGGATGCAAGAACCGCCTCAACCTGGACCGCTGGGATTTGAGCCCGACGTGCCGAGGTCCCAAACAGGCGACCGCGAGGCCCTTTTTCGGGGTCACCCTTTGGCCCACCGAGGCCCCGCAGGACTTGCAAAAAACAAAACTTGAGGCTGACCGTCGGCCTCGAACTTACACTGGACAACCGAGTGCCTCTGAAACTGCCACGGCCTCCCAGAGAACTCCCCCAAGTCCACCCCGTCCCCATCACACGGCTCGGGCACGGGCACCTCGGGAGCACACGACGCCTGCCTCCACCCGCTAATCTCTCGGGCCAGCAGGGCTTCGTCCAGAAGGGCCGCGTCAGCCTCACCTAACCTACAATCCAGCTCCAAGACGACATCCGAGGTGCCTCCGACGCCTTCGGTGTCCCAGAACTCATTATCTCCCATCCAGGCGTGCAATTGACCTATCCACTGAACAAGCTGGCGGGCCCTGAGCTCACAAGCCTCGATGAACAGGACTCGCTCAGACGGCACACCCCGCAGACGCGCGCCCTTCTTAGCCCATAGATCGGCAAGGTCATTGCCTCGCCGACACCACGTGTCAAAGAAGGTCGAGTCGCTCGAGGCCGTGGCGTGGCCTTTCACTTTCCTGGCCGTGGCGGAGGCCCCATGCTTAGCCCACCAGTGCACCCAAAAATGACGGTTGGGGTTCGACGGGCAGAGGGCTTTCGAGGCACGCGTCGCACAACCTATGGCGCCCGTGCAGTCTGACATCACGGTGGGCGGCCCATCAGTCGCAGGGTCGATTGAGAAGCGCGAAAGCAGATGAAACGCAAAATCCTCAGCGTCCCTCGAGGACTGCTCAAGGGACCACGCAAGGGGCACAACTCCATACATGCCACACCTGAACGAGCCATCGTCATTAATGCAGACAGCCGCCCAGCCCGCTCTGCGCAGGCCTCCATGCTGAGTATACATAGACGATCCGTCCACAAACACCTCGCCTTCGAACAGCCAGCCTTCTAGGCACCCGACAAACCTGAGATGGTTGGCCTCGGGAGCTTCTTCGCACCCGAAGGCGTGCACAGGCGAGGGCAGCAGACCACGGGCAAACAAATCAGCACATTGCTCTCCCTCGCTCGCCACAGCTCTCGCGGCCCTGAGAAGCTCAGGCGGGCAGCTTTCGCGACGAAGGAATTGCGTGCTGGGACAATCAAACACACGGTGCCACAACGTGCTTCGGTCACGGCATCTGGTACACATGCAGTGGGTGGCTTTGCCTTTTTATCAAAAAGCCTGCTCTGGCTCCAGTGAGCCCCACAGTTGACGGAACGAAAGGCGGCCTTAGGCCTCTTAGTCCATAGCCCTGACGACTCTTGCAAGGCAGCCAGAACGGGGCTCCAGTGGACTTGCGAAACCCACGGACCCCTCAGACCTTCCAGGGCTATGACATCCGAGGCGGCCCAAGCAGCCTGCTGCACTACTTTGCAGACGGCACCAGGCGAAAAAACCTGCAGATCGACACGCCTGCCTCGATGGTCAAGAAGCAGGCTAGGCTCAACGAGCTGGCAGCCAGCTCTCGCAAAGCACAGGGCGGCGGCCTGGGCTGGGTCAGGGCACTGCGTCCACGGCGGCGACCTGGCGTCGAGCAGCTCCAGCGCATGCGTGTGGACCACCTCGATGGCGCGCGGCAGCAGCATGCCATCCGTCACTCCAGTGGCCCAAGCTTTGGCCACCTCCATGCTGTGCACCACGAATGGGTCCCTGGTGTCGGCCCTCGGCATCGTGCGAATCCGAAAGGCCAGGCACGAACCAGCGGCCACTCGGCCTTCAGAGCGCAGCGCCGCAACTCTGAGGCCGTGGAGCTTGCCGTCGGTCAGGCCAGTGACTCCTGAGCCCCAGACCGCCGCGGCACATGGCGACCCGCGATGCAGGTGGCAGGTCTTGGCCCCAGCGGACTGCAGGAGCGCCACCTTGCTCGCCACGCGCTTGGACTTGGCCAGGCGCTTGTTCTGCTCAGGCACACGGCGACGGCTGCCATCATTGCCATCACCTCCCAGGCACCTGAGGCCCGAGTGCCGCTGGAGGCCGAGCACGGCCCACTGCGCGTCCAGCTCATTGGCCAGGCTGGCATCAGTGGCGAGCCAGCCCGCCTTGCCCCAGTTGATCCTGAGGCGCCGCTTCACCAGGCCTTCGAACAGCTCGCGAGCCGCGAGCGGGAGCTGCTGGGCGACGAGGCGTTGCGTGCCGACCGCTTGGAGCAGGCAGTCATCTACCAGGCTCTGGGCTCGCACCAGCGGGTAGCGCAGCACCACTGCCCTGAGCAGCGTGTAGGTGAGGAGCTTGGCCACACCCACCGCGCAGGGGCAGCCAGCAGCTGAGGTGCCGTTGGCCTCGATCACGGGCCCGACGCCATCTCCCAGCATCGCTCGTCTCTGCAGGCGGTCGCTGGAGCAGAGCGCCCTAAGCAGGGCCAGGGGAAAGTCGGTCACGATGCCCTGCTCCAGCAGCTCGTCGTGGCTGATCATCCCATAGTACTTGGTCAGGTCGACCGCCAGCGTGCTGACACAGAGGCCTGACCGCTTTGCAAACGCCACCATCATGTTGTGGACGAAGCCAGCCTTCTCGCACGTGCGGCCAGCCGAGCCCCAGTGGAACGACTCATCAATCCTGCGCTCCCACTCGGCCACCAAGGGCTGGCGGAGCTTAGACCAAACACGGGTCCACAGGCTCGCCAGGATGATGGGCCGCACCCCGCCAGACGGCTTCGGCAGGAACACCACCAGCAGCAGCCACCACGGGCATCTGGTAGGCTCCCGCTCCCAGCACTGCACGATGTCCAGGAACGCCTGGCGGTACTGGACGGGCAGCCAGCGCAGCTGACGGGGGTGGAGCCTGTCCCACCCCAGACCAGCGCCCTCCCCATAGGAGGCCAGTACTTGGTCGAGCTCGTCCATGGTGATGGGCCGCAGCTGCTGCCAGCAACCTCGATCCTGCTGCCAGTGCAGAGGGTCGGCATCGCCCGCCCTGTCTGGGTGAACCCACAGGGGCTGCCACTCCGCCATCAGGACTTGCATGGCAGCATCGCCAGCAACTGGCAGGCCCTCATCACCGTCATCATCATCATGCTGGACCATCATGGAGGGCACGAGGGAGCCGCCCCTGATGAACCTGAAGGCCTGCTGCCCCCCCGCTTGGGTGGCTGCCTGCTGAGCCCACTCTCTCCATTCAGCAGCTCGTTTGGCGCGGTCACGCGCCTGCAAGCCTCGGGTGTGGAGGTAGATGCAGTCGAGCAGCCCAAGAAACACATCCTGCGGGCCCACCTTG
>CAUYUJ010016103.1:32500-48148 GCA_963575745.1 Prorocentrum cordatum | reverse complement strand
TGTGCTGATGGGGCCGCATCAATGGGCAGGGCCAGAACCGATGAAGAGAACCAGCCATACGTACCATATGGCAGTACAGCTTGGGGCAAGAAATGGGACATGGGTTTCTAAGGCATGTGGAACGACTTTCATGGTGTCCCACGAGATGATGAAGGACAAAGCGCACCACACGCAGTACACCCCCTCTGCTCAACTGCAAGGGAGAACAGCGGGAATGCGATTGCGTGCCAAGGCTTGCGACGTCATTTCATTTACAGCGTAGTTGCCACCGGAGAAGGAGTACGCCAATCACGGGGCGATGTCCCCAAGAAAACATGGAATGAATGGAAGAGAGGTGTGATGAGACTGGTGGCAGATCTACTATCATCGTGGGGGGAGACATCAACAGTCGATTGGGAATGCACAGGACGGAAAACAAGGATTTGGTGGTATGTAGGCATTGTTCGGCCAAACATGCATCATCATCGGGACCGGTTGCAAGAGAAGTGAAACGCGACAGTGGCGCAGCATTCAGGATTTGTTGTGTACACGGCCTGTTGTCAGTAGGCACGGTGTTTCATGAGCGCGGGCCTACTTATTACTGTGTCAATGACGACAAGGTGCGCAGGAGCGAGATTGACCACATTGCGATGCCGACTGGATCCCCACCGCACGCGCGACGGCGCGCAGCCCTGCGGGGAGTGGCCAAACAGCTTCAATTCATCCAGGCGAGAGGACACCGAGACCACATCCCCACGGGTCTGGACATTGGGTTAGAACATCGTTTTAATTCCATGAGCAGACCCAGGCAGCAAAGGGCAGACGAAGATGTGGACCGCAACATGCCGATGTAGCGCTTGAGCAAAGGGCGTCTGCGAGCGCAGTTCCTGGGAGAATATGTCCGCCACTTGAGGGCCGCGGCCGACCCGCAGCCAGGCGGAGCATTAGCGGGGGCAGCTCGGAGTGCGACCCAAACGGGCGGCACGGCACTGCCCCCGCAGCTGCGACAGGCGAGCTCGGGTGGACCGCCACTAGCGGGGGGATCTCGGAGCGCGGACCCTGTCGCGCGAGCCGCGGCGGCTGGCCCGCAGCCAGGAGGAGCACGAGCGAGTGCGCTTCGGCGCGCGACCCAGGCCGACGGCTCAACAACGCCCCCCCCCCCAGCTGCGACAGGCGAGCTCGGAGGAACCGCCGCTGGCGAGGGGGCCTCGGGGCGCGGGCCCCGTTGAGCGAGCCGCGGAAGCGGAATGGGGGAGCTCCCAGACCGCCCCACAACTGACCAGGCGCGGAAGAGACGGAGCGAGGCCGGCAGAAAATCGACGAAGGAGATCTCCCCAGTCAAGGAGAAGAAGAAGAAAATAAAGAGAAGAGAGAGAGAGAGAGAGAGAGAGAGAGAGAATAAAAACAAAAATAAAAATAAATAAAAAAAAGAGAAAGATACAGAGAAAGAGAAAGAGAAAGAGAAAGAGAGGGGAGATAGAGAGAGGGGGGGGGAAAGAGGGAGAGAGAGAGAGAGAGAGAGAGAGAGAGAGAGAGAGAGAGAGAGAGGGAGAGGACAAAAAAAAAGGAGAGAGGGCTCCGGAGTGGCAGTCTCTCAGAATCTGCGACTATTCTCATTGGAAGAACGGATGCAATTCAGAGCGGACACGGTCGAATCAGAGGCGAAAGGGGGGCCGGGGGAGATCAAAGAGGAGCTAGCGCATATACCGAATGCGCTTCGGAGGCATAGGAACAACCCGGAGGCCGCCAGCAGAGAAAAAGGGACCAGCCGGGGAGATTGACAGGCGCACGAGAACAACAACCTCAGCGAGATGCACAGACTCCGCATCGAGCATCAGCGGAAAGGGAGAATACCAGAGAAGAGGTGCGATTTTTTTGGCGCGCGCCTGGTGGGGCACGGAGGAGAGGCCGAGAGAACTTGGGAAGCGCCCCCCACGATGGGGGTTTGGCTGCTGCATCGTTGGACAGGGGTACGAGCAGGAGCACGATGAGATGATCGCGGGGAAGATGCCACTACCACCGGATGGAGATTTGAGAGCGCAGGTGGAAAAATGAACATGCTAAAGCACTGCAAGAAAGCTGCACAAAGGAAAGCTTTTCCCCCGCGGGGCGTCCCAGCGGGACCCACATGGATGACTTTGGATCCCGCGGTCAACCTGAAGGACCCAGAGCTGCTGAGCAGGAAGCTGGAGGAGCAGAGGATTCGAGCAGCGGAGCAACGCGAGGACGAAGAGGACGCGGCCAAGTACAGCTCCCTCCACAAGTACAAAGTCGGCAGGGCGACACAGCTGCAGACGGGGAGGAGGGCAGGCAGTGCGCTGGGACGGACAGAGCGAGCTGACGGTGGAGAGGCGCTGCGAGCGAGTGAGAGGCAAGCGTGCCACCGGCATGAGAAGGTTGGGCCGGGGTCGCCAGCGATGGAGGCCGATGCAAGTCTGGACCGCAGGAGCAAGCTGGAGGACATCCTCACTAAGTGTCGCCAGTCTCAAGCCACGCCGCTGGACTGGCACAGGTCGATCTCTCCTTCTGCAGAGAAAGGCAATAAGAAGCAAGGCATTGGGGGCAAAAGAGTCACGCGTGCGCATTGCTCAATGGGAATGGCTTTCCACAGGGGGGTCCATCACAGAGGACAAGCACCGCGCCACCCTTGCGGGGCGCGAGGCGGTCTGCGGAATAGGTCAAGGGACAGCGCGGCGGCCTGCGTCGAAACTGCGCGATGGAGAGCGAGACAGGCAGGGATCAGCACAATTGCCAGCAACTACGACTGCACCAACGCCGTCGCGAGCACGACGCGCAACCTCCTGCTGGCCTCGGCTTTTGCCGCGTCGAAGGAGGAGGGCCGGCCCTGTGCAATCAAGGCGATGAATTATACATCAATGAGCATGGCATGCGCTGGCGACTGGGCCCTCGCGCTGACCGCCCAGGGCGCGCATGCGGGATTTGCCATGTGAACTGATGCCACAGATACTGCAGCAATTTGTTCGGCATCTGGCGTTAATCACCTCGCCAAGCGGTGAATGATTACACGCGCATTTTTCCATCGGCCTTTATGTACATACCACGTGTTAAATGTTTCTCACGCGTGCCTCACTTCGCGGTCCTCGAACAGTTTGTACAGGCACCGCGCGGGGATAGTTTTCTTCTTCGTTGGAATTGCGACGGCCGTGCGTGGCGGCATCCGGTTTCTCGGCGCAAAGTCCCGCCCGCGCGATAGAAACCTTCCGAAGGTCACAGGCCGGTGCACATATTTGCATCCTGTTAACAGTTCACTATGCATATATTAATCCGGAGCGATCAATAATGGGTCGCCCAGCAGAGGCTTCTGGAGCTAGGGGGTCCATTTTGTTAACTTCGTCTTCGTGACATAATAAGCCACCAGGGGCGTGATTTTTTTCTCCGCAGGCACAAACGCGCCTGGTTCACGGGGCGGACATTCGAGAAACCGAGCCCAGGGCAGCAGCCCCCCCCAGTCGCATCGGCCACGCGGCCGGGACAGATATTGGTAACAGCTATGATGGCGTAGCAGTCCTTGATCTCGGAACCGGGAGTGTGGCTGGATTCTGGCCGCCTCTCGGCTCCGCTCTGCCGAGGATGTGCGACGCGGCGAATGCGGCTGGCCTCTGGCTGCCTCGTCGCCCCGCGAATCCCCCCACGACGTTGCGCAGCAGCGTGCGCGCTGTCATGCGTCAGGGGTGAGGTCTAAGCGCCTTACCCACGATGGCTCAGGACGCCCGAAGTTCAGCGGGCCTCCGAGCAGAGAAAAACGATCTGGCCCGGGCCGAGCGGCATCATCATCCGCTGCTGCCTGGCGCCCTGGCCGATCACAGGTTAAGAGCCTTGCATGCCGCGCGAGCGCGCTCCTGAGCCGTTGCCGGACCGAGCGTTGGAGAGCGTTCGCCAGCGCGAGCGCGTCAGCACCTCCGCCGCCGGCGCCGGGGCGGCGCTGGCGGCTGGGCAGGGGCAGCGCGCGACGAACCACGGCAGCGATGTCGCGGAACGATCAAGCGCCGTTGGGAGCGGGGCTGGCGGGGAGCATCGCGGCCAGCGATTCCCCCCCGAACCCCTCCCAGTTGGCGCCCTCAGGGGCGCCGCAGACGACAGCAGCGCCGCTGCCTCTCGGAGGACCGAGTGGATTTGAGGGCCACCTGCAGGCGGCCGCCAGCGTCGGGGGCGCAGCCGCTCCCGCCGCCCTCCGGCCGCCGCCATTGGGCGCCCCGATGGCGATCCCCGCTCTGGCAGCGTCAGCGCACTGGCGCCTGCTGGCCCGGCTTTGCCGCCGCAGCCAGCGCAGCCGCGGGCAGGGCAGGGCGCCGCCACATTGCCGTATGATGAGCTTGATATGTCGACGGATCTTTCCAGGATGGTTGACATAGTGGACGTTGAGACGGAGGTATAAAGTAGGGCCACGGCCTACGAGGAGCGGTTGCAGGAGGCTGCTGTTGCCACGGGGCGTTCGGCGGTCCGGGCGCAGGAGCAGGCGCTCGCCGACAGCGTTGCTGACGAACGCGCCCGTGCCCAGCACGAGGTGCGCGCGCCGCTGGCGGCCCAGCAGGCCCAGCAGAGCCAGTTCGTGGCCGTGTCCGAGGCCATCACGAGTTACAACTAGGCGCAGTTCGTGGCGGGCGCCCGCACCGAGATGCAACAGTACGACGCGTTCCTCGCGCAGCAGTGCGCGGCGGATCAGCGCGAGGCCGCGCGGAACGGAGTGAACCGCGCCCAGAATTACTTCGAAGGGGTCTTCACGCAACGCGTAGAGGACATGTGGCGGCAGTGCCAGGACAAGTACCATAACCTTGCGGAGAGCACGATGGCGCACGGCCACGCGGAGCTGTTAAGGACCGAGGCCCGCATCGGCGGCGAGCACCAGGCGACGGCGGCACGGCTCCGGCTGGAGTCAGAGGAGCTCGCCAGCATGGAGCGGCGCGCGGCAAAGGCGGCGAGGTCGAGCGAAAGGTCTTTCCACCTCGCCTCGGTCAGGGAGGAAAGGCACGTCGAGTTCGTCGAATCAGTGGCGAGCGATCGAGAACGAGCGCTTCGCAGCGAACTGGCGGACCACGACCGCGCTCTCCAGCAGGAGCTCCGCGATCATGACTCGCGGCGGCGCTCCGAGGTACACCATGCCAGCGAGCAGGCGACCGCGGCGGCTCAGCAGGCGGCCAACCATGCGGCCATCGTGACCCGCGACGCGACGCAGCGCGAGGTGGACCAGTAGGCTGCGGAGCTGGCGGCTGCCAGCGACGAACGGCTCCGCGAGGTCATGAACGCAGAGGACGAGGCGATCGTCGAGATGCAGGACGCGCAGTCCGAACTCCACAGGTGGAGGGCCGAGGCAGAGGCCTGCCCCGACCAGTTGAACCAGGCTGCACTCCGACATCGGCATCCTCCAGCGCCGATCGCAGCCCAGTGGCAGCCGCCGCCTCGTCTGGTGACAGCACCGCCACAGTCGCTGGGGGCAGCCGCCCCAGGCCTTCCACGGGCCAGAGGGTTTCTGGCTGGTGTGGCGGAGTCTCGCGCGACCGTCGCCATGCCGCCGATGCCTGGGCCGCCCCTGGCGATGCGGCCCAGGGCCGAGCCTCCGACCGGCGCGGTGCCAGTAGCTATTGTGGGCGCCTCCACTCCGCAGCGGGATTGCAGAGCTGCCGGCCGGGCCGGCGTCGACACGCAGTCAACCGAGGAGTCTTCGTGCGAGGAACTCACCCGCAAGCGGGCGGTGGTGGGGCCCATCGACTTGGGTTCGCCACCCGAGCCTGCTGGATTTCGCAGTTGGCTTGCGGACGTGCGCACTAAGTGCACGGCGGCGTCGAACAGGTCACAGCAGCGCAAGATCAGGTACATCAAGGGCGCGGAGGGCTGCGCCGACCCAGCAGCGCTGCTGATCGCGCCGAGGAAGTGTCAACCGCTCGACGCCGAGCTCTTCTCCGCAGTGATGCGGTACTCAGCGGGAGAGCTCAAGCGCAAGCTGACGACGTCCTGGGAGCAGTGCTACAAGCAAGGAGCGCCTCCGTCAGGGCGGTGGGCTTTCTGCATGCTATGTGGAAGTACGTCCTCGAGCGAGGAACCGCTACTCAGGTTGACCTCGCGGCGTTGATGAAGCACGAGTTCCAGGGCGACCTCAGCCTGTGCCTCGACGGCCTCGACGCCATACTTGAGTGTCTTCGACTTCCACCTGGCGAAGCTCTTCATGCTGGTGCCATGCCGCAGCTGCAGAAATTCAAGCTTTTGGCATTGGATTTCGAGCTCTGCGATCGCGCCGACGAGGGCTCGACGGACAAGACCGTGCAGTTCCTGCACGACAGGGCCAGGGACTACGTCAGGCGCAAGGAGATGCAGGACGTCGTGGACTCCCTCCTGAAGCCAGCGCCCAGAGTAACGCCAGTGAGGCCGAAGGGCGCCGGCAAAGGTGACAAGGTCGTCGAAGGCGCTGGCGACGCCACCTACCAAGCCGAAGGACGCGTGCAGGAAGTTCGTTGCTGGCACTTGCGTCGAGAGCGACGCCTGCAAGTGCGCGCGCGCGCCGGGCCTGAGGCTGCAAGGCCAAGGCGAAAGCTGAGGCCGGTGCCAAGGCCAAGCCAGCGCCGAAGGCCAAGACTTCGGCAGAGCAGCCCCAGGAGCGCATTCCAGCACTGCGCCACCACGTCAAGAGGGGCAAAATTTGCAGGCACGGCAAGGACTGCATCTTCAGGCACTACTCCACCCCGCCGACCAAAGGCGACACCGAGGCGATTGAGCCCGGTACCCTCGCAAAGATGCCAACGGGCGCCACGGGGTCTGGAGCCGCCGCAGACACGCCCAAGAAACAGATGATCCGCAATATCCAGGCGTCTGTGCACGACGAGTGGGCGCTCGACACGGCAGCTGCCCTCGACGTAGCCGACCCCAGGGTCGTCGCTTCCAAGGGCAAGTCGGATGTCGCCACCGCCCTGCGGTCGGCGGGGGGGGCCGTCGACTCGAGCGAGACCGCCACTATTGACCTCGCGCCCATCGGCGAAACAATCACGGCGCATGTCTTCCCAGACGCGCCCAATGCTCTGGCCATCGGCTTCTATCGGTTGCCCTACGCGGACAAACCGTCCTTCATATCGCCGTCCGGGGCGCCTTGCGAGGTCGAGATGGACGAGAATTTCGCGCCGTTCTTTCGCAGTCGACGGCCTGGGCGAGGACGAAACGCGATCGCAGTGGCAGCTGCGGCGCTCTCGCCGGCCACGCCCGACCTCGAGCGGCGGCAGGAGAGCGTCGTCGACATCGAGCCCAGCATCCAACCGATACCAGAGGAGCCCGACGCAGCAGACAGTTCCGAGCGGACTCTCCTGGCAGACGTCCGGAGGGTGTTGGACATGGCCGACGGGAAGGAGCACGACGCAGTGGCCGACGTCATCGCCAACGATTCCAAGTTCGAGGTCACGCAGGTGGACGCCAAGGACGAGGGGCCACTTCTGCCCGCGCCACGGCGCGCACGCACCCGAGCACCAGAGCATGCACCTGCCCCGCTTGAAGGGGTGCCCGGTTTGTGACGACGCGAAGCACCTGAATAAGCATGAGCTCCGGCGCTCGGAGCCCATGGTGCGCGTAGCTGGCCAGGATGCCGTCCACAAGCCTTTCGGGGCCATGATGCACATCGATTGGCTGGAGATCCGCCGTGGCGCTCAGGCCTTCAAGACGGCGCAGCGCGCGCTGATGTTTACGGATGACCTCACCATGTTCTTCGGCGTTGGGCCGTCGAATTCCAAAGAAGCCAGCGCGGCGCTGGAGCTGATCCATCGGCGCGACGAGGTACCTCTTGCCATTCGGAGGTGGTAGTCAGATCGAGCAGCTGCGTTTCTTGCCGCATCACGGCGTGCGCGGTCACTGCGACCTCTGGCACTTTTTACGCCCGCGCCGTGGCGGCGCGCCCCGAGGGCGGAAAGGACGAATCGGACAGCGTCGGAGGGCGCGAAGGCCTTGCTCATCCAGTCTGGCCTGGACGAGGCGTGGTGGGCGATGGCACTGCTCTTGTGGATCGCCATGTGGAACGGGTTCATGGTCGGGAAGGACGGCGCGACCCCTTACTTCAGGAGGCACGGGGCGCACGCACCGCACAAGCAGTACGCCTTCGGCGCCCTAGTGCTGTTCCACCTGCACAGGCCAGCGCCGCAGCAAGGAGCGAAACCGCAGCATGACAAGCTGCAGTCCTGGCTCGTGCCCGCCGTGCTGATCGAGGTCACCGCCGGGCCAGGGGAGCGGTGGGCATCCAGCAACGGAGTCATCCCTCTGTCGAGGTTTACCTCGGAGAGTCGCGTCTCCAAGGTTGCCATCCGACGGGCGATCGACGTGGTGTTCCCGGAGAACGCCACGCTCCCCATCGAACAGCGCCTGGCGATCCAAGGAGCCGCGTAGACAAGACCTCACCGACGCCCCACGTCGCGGACGACAGCGGCTCATGGGAGATCCTGGAGGAGAGGGGCGACGTCGACGCGGAGGCGGAGTTGTTCGACGGGGCGTGGAAGGAGAACGCCGCCAATTTCGATTGGAACGTGCCTCTAGGCCACGTACTGGCTCTCGAGCCAGATACCCACGGCGTCGAGGTGCAGCATGAGGTCGTTGCGCCGGCAGGCGACTTCCAGCCAGTAGAGGCCGACGCGGTGGAGGCGAGGAAGGCCGTCGACGACATCCAGCCTGAGATCGCGATCGTAGACGGAAGAACCGCTCCCCCTGGTTGGAGGATCGACAGGTTCGGGCACAGCGACAGAATCCGCCTGGCGCACGTGCCGCCATGGTCACGACGCCCGCCAACATGCGAGCTCGAGGTGTGGGTTGGCGTCGGGCGAGCTGCTCAGGGGCGAGTCGATGCTCCCGGCTTCGCGGCGCAGGAGGCCAGAAGGTCTGCTCGGCTACAGGCCAAGCGAAGAGGCGCGGTCGCACGGGCCACTCCCCTGGCAGCAGTCGCGAGAGGTATAACTCCGATTGCCGAGTGCCCCAGGCCGCCAGGGAGCGACTTGGAGAGGGCCACCGCGACCCTCGAGCTGAGCGATCCGATTCCTCAGCCAGCGTGCCCTGCGATGGCGCTGCGCCCGTCAGCGACGCACCTCGCCCAGCAGGCTCGCAGCTTGATCATCACGGGCGACTGCCGTTTCCTATTGTTGCAAGTGGGGTGCTCCGCGGACGGCGAGCTCTGCGCGGCCGTCCAGGAGCAGCGCCTTGCGGTGCGCATCACCGCCAGGAATGACTTATTGTTGAAGTAAACGAAACGCGTGATTCATGGTTTGATCAGGTCTTGCGTTCTGCACGAGGTGGAGGTGCGCGCTTGGATCAGATCCCGCGCACGTTTGGATGTCCCCGGAGGTTCGTTAGCACGGCTCCGAGTGCGACCGCCGGGGACGAGAGCCTCACCAGCAAGCTCGTCGATGCGGCCATCCAGATCTGCGAGCCCGTGAGCAGGACAGACAACGCGTTTTCTTGGGAATGTGCTGAACGAGATTGACTGGTGCAGGACCCGAGGGCGGTCAACCTGTTGACTCGAGGGGGGCCGTTCATTTTTCGCCCCCTTCTGCTGCCGTAGGGATGTCTTTCGACAAGAGCATTCAGGGCACGACGAAGTAAGTCTTCATCAATAAAAGGTGGAGGATTGCTACGACACACCCAGGAATCTTCATCGAACTTGGGTCTTGCTCCGACCTTCCCAAGGGCTTCCCGGAGGGGTGCTTTCTGGCGTGCCGCGGCAAGTTTGCGGTTGCCAGCGCCAGATGCACGCCGTTGATGGCGAATTTGCCTTGGAAGGCTCTGAAACCTTATGCTCTCAAGGCGGTGCCATGCGCGCTCCCAGATCAAGGCGATGCCATGCGCGCTCCTAGAGCGCATCATGGAACGCGTGTTGCCTCCAGACCCTCCTGCCATGCCGCTGTGGTTTTGCCTCATTACCAGGCTCGTCAACATGAAGTCATATGAAGTCGCAGGAGGCTAAGAGCGACGACAAGGCCCAGTCGGCGATTGAGGCGGAGCTCGAAGGGCACAGAGACAGAGGCACCTGGGACATGTGTACGGTCCGTAGTCTGAAGGATCGGATGGCTGACGGCTCGTACAGCGACGTCGTCGTAGGCTTCGCATTCGTCATCTGGGGCTGCTAGAACAGCGAGATGGCCGAGGGCCAATGGCGTCACAGAGCCAGGGCGGTCTTCCAAGGAATCCGCATATGGACCAGAACGGGTCGGAGTGCGCACGAAATCTTCGAAGTTGTTTCCAATTCCCCCGCCAGCCTGATTGCGGCCAGGTGTGCATTGGCCGTGGCGATGCTGACCAACATGAGCTGCACCTACCGCGACGCGCACCAGGCATACCTCGAGGCAGCGATGGGGACCGACCCGGCCATGAAGATCCCCCTTGAGTTTTCCAAGGATTGGTGGCCAGACAGCTGGCATTACGATCGTGAGCGGCAGCGTGAGCAACCGAAATACCATGGACCAGCAGTTCCCTTTGTGCTCGCGCTCCCGGGACATCCCAAGAGTGAGAATATATGGAAATCCCACACCGACGCCGTGTTCATCGTAGAGATGGCTGGATGGAGGAAGGTCGAGGGCTGGCACAGCATCTGGACGGCAGCATCATGGCGATCTACGTGGACGACTTCCTTCTCGCGGCCACGCCGACGAACGCCAAGAAGCGTTGGCACGAGCCTGGGCAGCAGATTGTCTTCCGGGAGGCGTACGCGGAGGTGTTGCGCTACCTGGGCGCCTTGTGCCATTTTGACTGCGCAGACCCCGCGAAGCCGCTGAAGGTCCGAACGGTCGCCACCAGCATGAGCGGGCACCTCCGCCATTTGGCGGACAAGTTCAGGCTGGAGTTCAGAGACACGCTGCGCAAGGTGACCACGCCGCAGCCCGCAGATGGCGACTACAACGCGGCGGACGACGAGCTGGGCGCGTTCCTGGGGACGGCTGCTAGCTACGTCGCCTCTTGCTTGTATGCCTCACTGGTATGCCGACCCGATCTGTCGGTTGCAATCCAGAGGATGCGCAGCCGGGTGACGAGATGGACTGTTACAGACGATGTCGCGTTCATTCGATTCATGCCTTATGTCGCGGAATACCATGATCTGGAGCTCGTTGGCTAGCTTTGCCCAAGCGACCTTGACCACCCGGCAATTCGAATATGGCCCGACGCCGACGGGAACGGAGACAGCACCACGACGAAGAGCACAAGTGGCTTGCATTGCGAATTGGTCGACGTCGGGTCCAGGAATAGCTCCCCTCTGACGTGGGAGGTGTCGCACCAAACAGCGACCAGTAGCAGACCGTCCGAGACCGTCAGCATGAGCCCGGCGGCGCGGCATTGCGCTCTGCCGGTGCAGACGCTGATCTCGGACATGCTCGGCGCCCTCGTTTCCGTCGACTGCCGCGTGGATAACGCGCAAGCGTCTGCGATGTCTTTCACGAACCCACGGGCGCTCTATCGGGGCCATGCGCGAGATCCACAACGATCCAGAGGCCGCGGTCGACGCGGAGTACCACGCCACAGCCACGCACACAGGCGACTTCTTCACCAAGCCCCTCAACCCGGCGCCTTTTGCCGAGGCGAGGGCGCGCATCGGCCTGCGGCGCGCCACAGAGCGCAGTTGGCCAGCAGCCCACGACGAGACGCTCGTCTTCTCGCGCCTGCGGCCTGAGCTCGGGCCGATTCGGTTCTGAGCGACAGGGCAAGGGGGGGTGTGACATGATGCCGCAGATGTCGCGGCAATTTCTGCGGCACCTGACGTTCATCACATCACCAAGCGGTGAACGATTACACGCGCATTTTTCCATCGGCCTTTTACGTGCATACCAGATGTTATAAGTGATTCGCGCGTGCCTCAATTCGTGGTCCTCAAACAGTTTGCGCCAGCACCGCGTGGGGATAGTTTTCTCCTGCGTTGGAATGGCGACGGCCCCGTGTGGCGGCGCTCGGGTTCTCGGTGCAAAGGTCAGCCCGTGCGATAGAAGCCTTCCGAAGGTAACGTTTTTGTCTTGGGAATTATTCCACGGGCTTGCGCACATCTTTGTATTACTATATATATATATATACACATTCGGGGTGATCAACAATGGGTCGCCCATCAGAGGCTTTTGGAGCCAGGGGGGGAGGGGCATTTTGTTAACTGCGTCCTCGTGACGTAACAAGCCACCAGGGGCGTGACTTATTTTCTCCGCAGAGACACAAACGCGCCTAGTTCCTGGGGCGGACATTCGAGAAACCGGGCCCAGGGCAGCAGCCCTCCCTGGTCGCGTCGGCCATGCGGCCAGGACAGATCTTGGTAACAGTTATGATGGCGCTCCAGTCCTTGATCTCGGAACTGGGATTTTGGCTGGATTCTGGCCGCCTCTCGGTTCCGCTCTGCCGAGGACGTGCGATGCGGCGAGTGTGGCTGGCCCCCGGCTGCCTCGTCGTCTCACGCGTCCTCCCATGATGTTGCGCAGTAGCACGCGCGCTGTCACGCGGAGAGAGGCGAGGTCAAAGCGCCGCGCGCACGACGGCTCAAGGCGCCCGGAGGTCAGCGGACCTCCGAGCAGAGAAACAATCTGGCCCAGGCCGAGCGACATCATCATCCGTTGCTGCCTGGCGCCCCGGCCGATCACCTTACTCTGCGCCCGCAACAACTCAATGATACTTACATCATCCACGTGGGACAAGGGAACCAAGAAGAGAGGGGGAATGACGAGATGCAAACGGCGCACGACGCAATGACCCCGATAACGGAGAGGGAGCACGACCTTTCGCTCAACGCGCTCATGGACGACATCACCAATATCCACGCGGCGGTCTCGGTGGCTCCATCCCCCCCAGACGCTGGAGCAGACTGGTGCTAGGAAGGGCATCTCGGAGCACCAGCCAGCTCTAGGCGAGAGCGAGGGCATCTCGGCTAGTCGGGGCGCACCACCTGGGAGAGCGGGGGGGGGGGGGCAACCGCAGGCGAGCAGGAATGCGGGGCATATCAACGCCACCGCCGACCGCCTCGAGCGCGAGTTGACCTGGGGAGGGCGGAGTCTCAACCCAGCCAAGACCAACCACCTGGTTTCTCTACGGGGTCCAGGGCGATACGGAATCACGCGGCAGCTCCAGAGGGAAGGACGGCTCAAAGGCGCGCCGACGAGGGGGATGCGCGCTGTGGGACCCCACTTGCCTGGTGATCAAGGCTACGCAGGAGGAATCAGAAGGAGGTGCGAGGCCATGCAAATAGCCTACAGGCAATGCGGGTGCTTTTGGTCTTCCGATACATCGGGTATTATTAGAGTTACATATATAAGAAAACAAAAAAAACGTGTTCCAAGCCTTTGTATCCAGCGCGGGCCTTAGTGCGCTGTTGGCATGTGTATTCGAGGACCGCCACTAGGACGCGCTGGACCGCACCATGGCATCGCTACTGAGAAGGATGGCAGGAGGCAGGATGAGCTGGACCCAAGAGGATGGATAGACCAGATGCTACTCAAACAATGAATTATTCAAATGGTGGAGGATGCCGCGACGCGCTACATTATTGCGAATCCGCAGGCTACGATGGCACTTGTAATGGGCGCGGCAACCAGAGGATTACGGCGGCGTCCTTGCGGCGGTATTTGGAACATCGAAACTGGATCGCCTTTGCGGAATCAAGCGGATGGAGAATGGATGGGCACGCGTGGCGTCAACGCCTTGGGCTCAGCAGGCGGTCAGAGTCTGCCGGGCACTGGCGGAGATTAGCGGGAACGTGGCGAGCTGGTGCCCGCAGAGGCACTCCGACACCTCCACGTTCCAAACGGGCACAAGGGATTGGGACGCTTGGATTGGCACGGACCACGGCATACTTCGGCACGCTGGGCAGATATTGGGCGCTACCCTACCAGAGGCCCCCGACGGGGGCGATCTCTTCACCCCTTTCTGGCGCGACTGGGAGCCAGGCGCGGATGGGGTAGGCGCGCGGGGCGCCATGCGCTACAGCTGCGGCGCTGGCGGCGCGCAGGGGAGCGGCGCACCGCTGCCAACCTCTGGTCCCCAGCCTAGTGGTTACCAACCGGTGCCCCCGGTGCTTGAGCTCGCTCGCAACGGAAGGGCGCACGGTTGACCATGTCGAGAGAGCCACGGAAAGCCACGGGATCTCTTCTAAAAACAGAAGCTGCTGGAACCACCCAGTGCAGGAGCCCTCTTCCCTCGACTGCTCCCTCTGCGGCTATCGGGCTCGATCTCTCGGAGAGTTTCAACGGCGCGCCCGCTGCCGTCATCCAGGCCCCCGCAGCGTCTGGCCCCCCAAGGATGGCGAATGCCTTTCGGCGACTGCCCCCCCAAACGGGGATCCGACGCAGAGGCGCGGGGGGGGGAAGGACCAGTGGGCAATGGGCGCGGCCTGCGCCAAGGCGGCAGGGGGCGCACCTTCGGCCGCGGCCGCGGCAGCGGGGGGGGCAGCAAGGGCGGGGGGGGAGGCCGCAGGCCCCCCCGCCAGCAACGCCAGGCAACGGACGATTGGGAGGAGCCCGACCTCAGAGGAGCCATCAGAGGCCCCCAGCGCCTAGCCTTCCGATCCGCGGCAGAGACGCCAGAGACGCGAGAGATGAACCACCTGACCACAGACGTCTACCTCGTCCCATTCAGCACGTGGGCGTTTCGGAAGCCACTTGCAGCCGGCCGCTGCTACGGGAGCCTGGTCGGGGAGCGGGGCAAGGGGCGCCTGCTCGGACCGCCGGGCATCCGCGCAGGGGTGGCGCTCATGGAAGGCATCCCAGAGAGTGACGGAATGGCAGAAAGAGGACGCTGCACCGGTGGAAGCATCTACGATCTGGGCGACCGACACGCTGAACAATTTCTCGGGGCTGGTGGACGGCAGCAACGCTGACAGCCAGGCCACGGCCACCGAGACAATCAAGTTGCGCACGGCCAGCGAGAGCTTCAAGGCGCGCAACCGCAAGAATAATAACCCGAACGAGGACGAGCAGTTCTAGGAGGAGGGCATGGGCAGGGGGCGGCGGCACTGGCGAGGGCATCTCGGAGCGCAAGAACCCCGGCGCCTCGTGCCGGACCGCGCCTGACGCGGACAAGCACTTTCACGACCCCCTCTCCGAATGGCGCCGCTGCTCAAGAGGCCCCCCCCCGGTGCAGGTGGGCATCTCAGCAGCGCCCAATAGCGGGCAAGCGAAACGACATCTCCCCAAAGAGGAAAAAATGCGGAGGCAATCAGCATGGATTATGAGCCTCACTGAGCTCAGACACATGCCCCCGAATGGGAGGTGCTGCCAACTGGCCCTCGCATTTCGGGCCGAACGGGAAGCAGAGTTGCAAAGGAACGCCCTGGGGCGAGGCCCCCCAGGCAGCAGCCATTCCACCCGCCCCATTTAGTTGCCTACGTTGTTCCCTGTGACGACATGACTTTTTCTCGGCTTTCCCCTTGCCCCCCCCCATCTCTTTGTTGCCATGTGCAGTTGCGGCGGGCGACGCGGTGTGTTCAGGGCCTTTGCGTATTTTGCAGGCATCAGGCATACAACATACATGTAGCGATGAGTCACGGACAGAAGTGGGCGTTCAGGAGCGGGCCCCGACTCCAGAGTATTACGAGGTGTCTTTTGACCGCTGGACACAACGCGGGATTCCAGAGAGGAGACAATCCCCCGTCGATGACCATCTGCTCCCACAGCACATCTGGATCAACCGCGGCCCAGGTGCGCACTGGCACTAGCGGGGGCATCTCGGAGCGCGGGG
>CAUYUJ010016103.1:17500-27500 GCA_963575745.1 Prorocentrum cordatum | reverse complement strand
CGAGGCAAGATGGAAAGGCCGATGAGGGACTTCGAAAACCCATTCGCGATGTTGCTCTTGGTACTGTTATGTGTTCTGGGATGGAGGACAGCGACCCTGTGTTCGCAGGACGGATGGCACGTATAGATGCTATGCGTCGTGCTTCTTGTTTCTGGCACTGTTGACGTTGGCACGCACGGCTGAGACACTTCTCTTTTTGATTTCGCCACTGACACGGCTGAGTCTCTTATCAACGGTGCAGTGTCTATTGGGAGTGGCTCATTCGTGATGCTGTTCTTGGCCGTCCACAGTACAGTGCAGGTGCAACATCTGGCTCGGCATTCGTTGGGGAGTACATGTCGGATGTGACCTCTTTGATTGCTCCAGTTATTGGCTTGGTCGAGTCCGTACCTGCCGATACTGTGGTCTCTGTGGATTTGATTGGCGAAGATGGAGGCCCCGAAGTCCACGTGGCACTTATCCGTGCTACTCTCTCTAACGATGCTGTGGCTCCTCTGTGTCAGTACAGGGAAGATGGAGGCCCCGAGGTCCCGAGGCACGGAGCCGCCGATGATGGATTTCGAAAACCCATTTGTGCGAGTAGTTATGATCCATGCCCTCTTCGTGTGGACAGTGACTCTGAGACTGTGATTGCGGGTGACGACGACATTGCTGATTTCGTACGTGCTTGGATTGCCGCGCGGGGCTCGAGCTGCCTCTCGGTCCGAATCCTCCTGCAGACAGCTACTCGCTGGTTCGGCCCACTCGGCCGCGCCTGCAAAGATCGGATTCGCACTTTGGCTGTCGATGTCATGGAAGAGATGCTCCCACTGGGCTCGTCGAGCCCAGCGGCGGACCCCGGGCCCTGCGAGGAGGCGGCGCGGAGCGGCGGGAGCCAGCACCAAAGGCTGGAGGGTGAACAAAAAACTTCTTCCCGTCTCCCTCCTCATCCCCCCTCTCCGCCACCACCACCACCACCTCTTCCTCCTCATCTTCCTCATCCGTTCTTCTCCTCCTCCTCCTCCACTTCATCATCATCCTCCTCACATTAATAGCATCATCGTCATCATCACCACCATCATCATCAATCCCATCAACATCATCAACATCACCACCATCATCATCAACAGCAACATCAACAGCACCATCATCATCATCATCACCGTCATGATATTCATCCTCATCCTCCCCCTCATCCTCACTCCTCCTCTTCCTCCTCCTCCGTCCTCACACCTCCTCTTCCTTCTCATCCTCCTGCTCCTCCTCCGTCCTCCGTCATCTTCCTCCCCGGTCTCCTCCTTTTCCTTCTCCTCCCCCTCCTCCTCCCCCTCCCTCCTTCGCTTCCTCCTCCTCCTCCCCCTCCTTCTCCCTCCTCCTCCTCCTCCTCCGCCTCCTCCTCCCTCTTCCGCCATCTCCTCCTCCTGTTCCTCCTCCTCCGCCTCCTCATCATCATCACCATCAGCATCACCATCCCCATCGTCATCGTCATCATCATCATCAGCAGCATCACCATCATCATCACCAGAATCAGCAGCCTTACCATCATCATAAGCATAATAAGCATCATCATCATCATCAGCATCAGCATCATTATTATAATCAGCATCGGCGTCAACATCATCATCAACAGCATCAGCATCACCATCATCAGCATCACCATCTTCCTCGTCCTCCTCCTCCTCCTCCTCCTCCTCCTCCTCCTCCTCTTCCTTCCTCCTCCTCCTCTTCCTCCTCCGTCCTCCTCCCCCTCGTCCTCCTCCCTCCTCCTCTTCCTCCGTCCTCGTCCTCCTTCTCCTCCTCAGCTTCCTTCCGCCTCCTCCTCCTCCGCCTCCTCCTCCTTCCTCCTCCTCATCCTCCTCCTCCCCCATCCTCCTCCTCCTCCCTCCTCCTCCTCCTCCTCTCCTCCTCCTCATCATCATCATCATCATCCTCTCCTCCTCCTCCTCTCCTCCGCCTCCTCCTCCTCCTCCTCCTCCTCCTCCTCCTCCTCCTCCCCATCCTCCCCTTCCTCCTCCTCCTCCTCCTCCTCCTCCTCATCATCATCCTCGTCCTCCTCCTCCTCCTCCTCTTCCTCCTCCTCCTCCTCCTCAGTCTCTCATTCCGCCCCCTTCTCCCCCCTCATCATCATCATCAGCATCATCATCATCATCATCATCATCAGCAGCATCAGCATCAGCATCAGCATCATCATCAGCAGCATCGACATCATCGTCATCATCATCATCATCATCATCATCATCATCATCATCATCATCATCATCATCATAGTCATCACCCTCATGAACATCATCAACAGCCTCTGCATCGGCATCACCATCATCAGCAGCATCAGCATCAGCAGCATCATCAGCATCCTCAGCATCACCAGCAGCATCATCAGCAGCAACATCATCGTCATCGTCATCAGCATCATCAGCATCGTCATCAGCATCGTCGCCAGCATCATCATCACCATCAGCATCATCATCACCAATATCGTCATCGGCATCGTCATCATCAACAGCAGTCCCGTCGTCATCATCACCAGCATCAGCATCAGCATCATCATCATCATCATCATCATCATCATCAGCAGTATCATCACCCTCACCAGCATCATCACACTAATCAGCATCATCCGCATCGTCAGCAGCATACTCATCAGCAGCATCATCCTCATCATCCTCATTATCATCGTCATCCGCCTCGTCCTCCTCTTCCGCTTCCTCCCGCATCCTTCGTTGCCTCCTCATCCGCCTCTTCATCATCATCACCAGCATCATCACCATCATCATCACCGTCAACATCATCAGCATCATCAGCATCATCATCGTCAGCAGCAGCAGCATCAACAGCAACATCATCAGCATCATAATCAGCAGCATTATCCACATCCTTCGCGTTCTCTCATCAACATCTTCGTCCACCTCATTCTCCGCCACCACCACCTCCTCATCCGCTTCTTCCTCCACCTCACCGTCATCAGCATCACCAGTATCAGCATCAGCATCATCATGATCAGCCTCAGCATCATCATCATCAGCATCAGCATCATCATCATCATCGTCGTCATCATCATCCCCGTCAGCAACATCATCATCATCATCATCAGCAGCAGCAGCAGCATCATCATCATCATCAGCATCATCATTATCATCATCATCAGCATCATCATCAGCATCATTATCATCCTCATCCTCACCGTCCTCCTCATCGTCCTCATCATCCCTCCTCCCCCTCCTCCTCCCTCCTCCTCCCCCTCCTCCCTCCCTCCTCCTCATCCTTCTCATCCGCCTCCTCTCTCATCCTCCTCCTCCTCCTCCTCCTCCTCCTCCTCCTCCTCCTCCTCATCCCTCCTCCCTCCTCCGCCTCTTCCTCATCATCATCACCATCATCAGCATCATCATCATCGTCAGCAGCAGCACCATCAGCATCAGCACCATTATGATAATCCGTAGCATCAGCATCATCGTCATCATCAGCATCATCATCAGCATTACCATCATAGCCAGCAGCAGCATCATCAGCAGCATCAGCATCATCAGCATCCTCCTCCTCATCGTCCTCTTCCTCCGCACTCTCCTCCTCCTCCCTGTATTCCTCGAATTCTCCGCCACAACCACCTCCTCCTCTTCCTTCTCTATATCCTCCTCCTCATCATCAGCATCGTCATCATAATCAGCATCATCATCCGCATCAGCATGCTCCTCATCATCATCATCATCATCAGCATCATCGTCATCATCATCATCATCATCATCATCAGCATCATCATCATCATCATCGACATCGTCAACATCATCATCATCATCAGCATCAGCATCACCAGCATCACAATTATCAGCATCATCATCCTCATCAGCAGCATCATCATCCTCACAGCCCTGCTCATCGTCCTCCCCATCTTCCTTCTCCTAAGCATCAGCATCATCATCAGCATTATCATTATCCATTATCATCATCACCATCAGCAGCAGAAGCATCATCTTCCTCCTCCTCCTCCTCCTCCTCCTCCTCCTCTTCCTCCCTCTGGTCCGCCTCCTCCTCCTCGACCTCCTCCTCCTCCTCTTCCTCCGCCTCCTCTTCTCACGTACCTGTTATCCTCTTCTTCCTCCTCCTCCTCACTCTCCTTCTCCTCCTCCTCCTCCTTATCTTTCTCCCCGTCTGCCGTCCTCCTCCTCCTCCTCCTCCTCCTCCTCCCTCTGCTCCGCCTCCTCTTCCTCAGCATCGTCATCATCATGAGCATCATCATCAGCAGCATCATCATCTTTATCGTCAACAGCATCATCATCAGCAGCATCAGCTTCCTTGTCATCATCATCAGCATCATCATCACCTTCATCACCTTCACCATAATTACCATCATAATCAGCATCGTCACCAAGACCATCACCATCACCATCATCATGATCATCATCATCATCATCATCATCATCATCATCATCATCATCATCATCATCATCATCATCATCATCATCATCATCATCATCATCATCATTAGCATCATCATCATCCTTCTTCTCCTCCTCCTCCTCCTCTTCCTCCTCCTCCTCCTCCTGCTCCTCCTCCTCCTTCTCCTCCTCCGCCTCCTCCTCCTCCTCCTCTTCCTCCTCCTCCTCCTTCTCCTCCTCCTCCTCCTCCTCCTCCTCCTCCTCCTCCTCCCCCCCTCTCTCCTTCCTCTCTCCTTCCTCTCTCCCTCTCGCCTTCCCTCCCTCCTTCCTCCCTCCCTCTCTCCCTCCCTCCCTCCCTGATCTGGCCTTGACGGCGAGGGACTCGAACGGCGTGGGAGCACTTCAATAGTTTGGGACAGGCCCCGAAAAGCCTCAAACCGTATCAGGGCGTCAGATGGCCCGAAGAACACTCCCCAGGAAACAACAGGGGTCGACCTAAACTGGGTTTTGGCGATCTCGTGGGCCGTTTTCGTTTCGATGCCGATCTGGAGCAAAGACGGGCTGAAAACGACAAAACGGGGGACATAGGCCGATCCTTGTGAAACAAAGCTGTTCCAAGATGACCCCTGGATGTGCCTCGAACGAGGGCCTGCCCTGGCGCGCGCGCGAGGGCGCCGCGGGCGCGGGGCGTTCGTCGAGGGGCTCGGGAGGGAGCGCGCTCGCGGAACGGGCAGAGCAGGAGGTAGGAGGGGAGGCAACAGCAGCAGCAGCAGCAGCAGCAGCAGCAGCAGAGGAGGAGGAGGAGGAGGAGGAGCAACATTGGCAGACAGCAGCCGGCTACATTTGCACTAATTGCACGCGTGTTTCAGTACTCCAGTTGTTTCCCCCTTGTTTTACTCTCGGTGTGGTGTTACATTGTTTGATCACCCTTTGCTTTGTGATGATCCCCATTCCATCGGTAGCTCGATTATTTATTCTACGCCTTCTAGGGTCACATGGTGGTCCGCTTCTTCTTGCAATTCCTCATCCGCACTGGCGGCTGCCTTACTTTGTTTGCCCTGGTCTACTCCTTGGTTTCACGACGCAACAAGCACCGTTATGCATGTCTGATCAACGTCAAAAAAGGAGGCGGATGTGGAGGCAACTTTCAGAAGATCTTTCATGCCACGAGGTTCCAGGTTCCAGGAGGAGGATCATCAAGATGAGAACGGAGGGGAGGAGGAGGAGGAGGAGGAGGAGGAGGAGGAGGCGGAGAAGGAGGAGGAGGACGAGGAGGACGAGGAGGAGCAGGCAGAGGAGGAGGAAAACGAGAAGGATGGGGAGGCAACGTTAAGGAGAGTTGTCATGCCACGAGGTTCCAGGAGGAGGATAATCAAGATGAGGACGGAGGAGGAGGAGAAGGAGGAAGAGGAGGAGGAGGACGAGGAGGAGGAGGAGGCAACGTTAAGGAGAACTTTCATGCCACGAGGTTCCAGGTTCCACTAGGAGGATAGTCAACATGAGAACGGAAGAGGAGGAGGAGGAGGAGGAGAAGGAGCAGGAGGAGGAGGAGGAGAAGGAGGAGGAGAAGGAGGAGGAGGAGGAAAAGTAGGGAAACGAGGAAATGGAGCCTAGGGGCGCGCGCAGCCTGTGATGCCGCGCGTGCCCGCCGCCTCGATCAGCTCTGGCTCGACGGGCGGGGGCACGGAGGGCCATGAAGATCGTCATCAAGGGCTACCGGCCAGTGGGCATATGGCAGTGGGAGGCCGCCGCCCATTGTGAGAAGGAGGGGGAGGAGGAGGAGGAGGAGGAGGAGGAGGAGGAGGAGGAGGAGGAGGAGGGGGAGGAGGAGGAGGAAGAGGAGGAGGAGGAGCATGAGGAGGAGCAGGAGGAGGAGGAGGAGGAAAAGAAGGAAAGGAGGAAAAGGAGGAAAAGGAGGAGGAGTTGGAGGAGGAGGAGGAGGAGGAGGAGGAGGAGGAAGAGGAGCAGGAGGAGGAAGACGAGGAGGAGGAGGAGGAGGAGGAGGAGGTTGGAGGGCAGCGTTCGGAAATCATTTCTTGCCATCAGGAACCCAGGAACCAGGAGGAGGAGGAGGAGGAGGGAGTCGGGGTGGGACACGCACAGCAGGCTCGAGGGGTCTTCGAAGAGCCTTCGGAGAACCTCCGGAGGGCCTCCTGGCGGCTTCTGGAGATTCCCGGAGGAGGCCTCCGGGGGCCTGCCGAGGCCTCCCGAGACTTCCAGGGGCCTCCACGGAAGCTTCGCGTTGCCTGGACGGGGGGGGGGAGGCGGGGCGGCGCCGGCGCGGGCGTTCCGGGTCGGGCACCCTCTGGGGGGCGCGTCTCCGCGCCCCGGGGCCCACGCCAAACAGTTCGCTCGCGTTCGTTCCTCTTTCGTTTCGTTCCTCTCTCGTTTCGGCCTCTCTCGTTTCCTCCTCTCTCGAAGCCCTCTTTTGGTTCGTCCTCTCTCGTTTCGCCCTCTCTCGAAGCCCCTGGCGAGCCGAAGCGGGCGAGCAGCGGGCGAGCCGCTGCGGGCGAGATGAAGTTCGGACTACAGGAGGCGGAATCGCCGCAACCGTTCCGGGGTGTCTTTTCCATCTGGGGACCCCCCCCCCAGGTGCAGAAGGCGCTCTCGTGACGGACAGGGGCCCGAGTCGCGGAGCTCGTGCGGAGGGTGGCGTCGTTGGCCTCTTGGAAGGGCCCGCGAGCGGAGATCACTCGATGGTGCTCGGTTCTTGCGATACAGCTGGCGCGAGGGTCAAGGACGGCACCCCCTCCTCCCCCTCCTCCTCCGTCTCCTCTTCCCCCTCCTCCTCCTCCTCCTCCTCCTCCTCCTCCTCCTCCTCCTGGGCCGACGGGTCGTCCTTCTCCAGGGAGCGGCGCGGGAGCGTGAGAAGGCGATCGCGGATCGCGCTCCGCGCGGAGCGCAGCGCGAAGTCAGGGGGCCCCAGCGACCAGCATTGGGGTTCGCTTGTTCTCCCGGCCCTCGTGACCCGTGCAGCCCCCTGGGGGCGTCCCTCCCCCACCGTCCCCCGCTGCTCTCTCCCGGCGGCTTTTTCGCTCCCAGGGGCCGGAGGAAACCTTGGCGTCCAGGAGGAGGACGACGAGGACGAGGACGAGGGGGCAGAGAAAGATGGGGGATGCAAGATGGGAGGGCTCGAGGCCAGAGGCAAGGAGGGAGGAGGGGGGGACAGAGAGCAGGGAGCAGGGAGAACGGAGGAGAGCGAGGAGGAATGGGGGAGGACGGAGGAGGGGAGGGGAGGGAGAGGAGGGGGGAGGTGAGGGGGGTAGAGAAGGGAGGGGGAGGGGAGGGGAAGGGAGGGGAAGGGAGGCATGGGGGGAGGAGAGGGAAAGGGGAAGCGAAGGGAGAGGCGGGGTTGTCCACGATTGGATCGATTCGGCGATGGGCGCCGGTGCTTGCGCGTTGCATCGATCGATTCCACAACGCACCACCATAGGCGACTCTCCCCTCCGCGCATGGAAGCCGATTCGACCCGTTTGATGTTCCAAGCGATGTAGCCGATATGGGACAGAAATGTTGTAGGGGCAGCACTGGGGAGGGGAGGAGGGGAGAGGGTGGAAGGGAGAAAAGATGGGGGCAGGCTGGACGCACTCGCGCCGTCTCTGACATCTTACCTTACCCCTCCCTGCCCATCCCCTCCCATTGCGTTGGATCCCATCCTCTTCGCCGAGTCGGGTGTCCGATCGGACCATATCCCTGCATGGCATTCGTAGTGGAGCGTCGGACCCTCCATCTACTGCGCAAGTGGGAGGGCAAGATAGGACCCGGCAGCTCGCAGGGATATCGAGCGACGTCTGAGCGAAGAGAAGACACTCACAATCGAACAGCGTCGTGAAAGAGGCAGGCATGAGAGAGAGGAGGAGAATGAGGAGGAGGAGGAGGAGGAGGAGGGAAAGACATTTCGACACCCGACCTGGACGTGCTGACCACCCCTCGTCTCCTGCGTGTACGTGGGGTTTGTGTTCCGCCATTCCCATTCTTCAGATTCAGGTCGGATTTCTGACTGCCTGGAGCTGTCGACCCATCACCGTTTTTGCGGGCCCCCTGGCCTCCTGACATTGGCTGTTTTGCTGGTCTTTGCACACGCTGCTGCTACTTCTGCTCTAGGGCGCGCATGCTGACGTTACGGGCTCGGAGCGCCTGAAAGCATGCCGAACAACAAATTGGGAAGTATGACGAGGAGAAGGAGGAGGAAAGACGATGGATGACGAGGAGTGACGGGGATGATGAAGATGTGTCAGAATGAGCCTGATTCTGTGAGAGGGGAACGACAGGTTTCACATCGCCGCTTGACTCAAATTCTACACTTTCACCTTCCAGGTCACGTGATTCAGGACGTACATGGTTACCCTCGTTTTCCAGTATCGTTACGTAAAACATCTTGGGAAGTCGGCGTAGTAGTTCCACGAAGTTAGATGGCATGAACTCAGGCCCAACGACCGCCTGAATCACAGTTTTCAGCTAGCCGTGAACAATGGATGAGTTGGGCCTCGATGCTTTCTACGAGACGTGCAATATTGTAGCGAAGACGGCGAATGTGGCTCCATTCCGGCAATCATCTAGGTCGATCATGATGGCTTTGTTGATTACACAAGCCAGGGGATACAACAACACAGCAAAGAACTCAATCCCAGCGAGCCCTTCATAATCACGCAAATGGCAGGCAACACGAACGCGGCAGGCACTGGCAGCCGTGATGCATATAGAGAGACCAGGCATGAATAATACACCAATGCGGTTAGGCAGCGAGTTGCGGACATTGAGAGGGACATTCTGGAACAGACAAAAACATTGAAGATATGATGGGCAAAATTACCGAGAACACAGAGAGCCCCAAAGTTGAGAGGTACCAGAGATTTATCCGTGATTCCAAGGCGTTCCAAGCGTTTACATGTTTGTTCGGTCGAGCCGGGTTCCGAGAACAGATGTTGATTCCCAAGCTCGAGACAATGGACGGCGCGCTGCAAAGCAACACATGGGCGGACGTGATGAAAGTTCCCAACGGAAGCTGGAACAGCGATGGCAATGATAAGGCTGAGCATTACGCTAAGGCAGCTGATGACCACAAAGGAGACTACGAGCTCAGCATCGATTAGTTGACCAAGCTAGATGGATGTGTGGCTCACTCCCACCGAGAATTCACGCATAATTGAAAAGAGGGACACATGCGAATGATTAAACGAGGACGGCGGTTCCGCAGTGTACCAGACTGTCTGCAGCTTGTAATCGGCAGTTACCAGAGCTACTCGATCGGCGAAATCAGAAACGGCCCCACCAGACAGTGAACATCGCACTGCACTCCTTGACGCTTGGCATCTCCCTTCGAGCCCGCACAGAAACGATACACACGCGAGTTGCTTTGACCAGGGCAGTGCGAGAAAGTACGGGAACGAGTAGGGGGCAGCTGTCAAGCCGGAGCTCGGGATCAGCTTGCGCAGACACAGGAGTCAACCACACATGCGTTCGAGGATCTTTCGACACGCGAGTATATCGGCAGCTGACTTGGGCCATTTCGGGGGGTATGTAGGAGGCCTTTAGGACTCTCTTGGGCCCCTCGTGGGGGCCCTTTCAGGGGCGTCTCGGAGGCCATTGGTCTGAGAAGGCCAGTCGCTGATTCCCCCCCCCCGGTCGGAGCCCCAAAAAACACTGATTGG
>CAUYUJ010016103.1:0-12500 GCA_963575745.1 Prorocentrum cordatum | reverse complement strand
CGGCGCTCCTCGGAGTCCGTGGTCCTCCTCCTCATCATTTCCTCCTCCTTCTCCCCCTCCTCCTCCTCCTCCTCCTCTTCCTCCTCACCTTTCCTGCCCCTCCTCCCCTCCCTCGTCCTCCTGGCCCCCCCGGGCACGCCGCCCCGCCTGCGGGCCGCTGGGAATTCCCACGACGACGAAGACGAGGAGGGAGGAGAACGACGAGGAAGGAGGCAAGAGGAGAGAGGAATACGACGAGGGCGGTCCTCCATCCCACCTCCATTTCCGAAACACGCAGAGACGAGGCGCCCAGCAGCGCGGGCGAGCTGGCGCTAGGCACCCGTGTGGCGCAACCGCGACAAGCCCACCTAATTATTTGGACATACAAAGACGAAGCCCCCAAATGCAAGCATTGTTCAGGGAATGTGCCATTGAAAATTCCGTGATGGATCCCATGACATCCTGGATGGGTCGAAACCTCCACAACGAAATTTTGACCTCCAGGATGGCCGCGCATTGGCCAGGCCCCCGCGTGCATGGCCAGACCACAATACCAGAACGCCTCCTGTTCCCTGCCTGTATCCTGCTCGCCCGAAGTCGTCGTCCTTTTTCTCCTGCCGCCGTCCTGCCCACCCGATTCCTCATCAGCTGAACCTTCATTCTCACCCTCCCCCGCCAGCCTCGTCATCATCCTCGCCCTTCCGCACCTTCCTCACATCACCCCCCCGTCCTCCGCCTGATTATCAGCATCAACCCCCATCCTGCCGCGGTCATCCTCATCTCCTTGCGCACCGTGCTCCAAGAGGCCCTCCGTAGCCATTTTGGCTCAAGTCCGTAGCGTGGCTCAGGCGTCAGCAGCCGACGGAGTTGTGGCAAGGGGGGCGTTTCAGAGACGCATACGGCCCCCAGCAGCTTTCCCCCGACACGACCAGTCGGGCCATTTCATTCTCGATAATATAAGCCTGATCTCGCTCCCATTTCTCTCGCAGTGTGATGGGAGTGCAGCGCCATGCGCCTTGGCACAATAAGTTCTCTTATGCGCCGTGGGTGCAGGGTGGGTCAGGATCGGGCAGAGCCAAAGGAACAGGACAAGGATCCGATCAGATGCTCGACTTCCCGCCGTTGCCAAACATGTCAGGATGGTGGGGTAATCGTCGAGGGCGGCCCATGGTCGAATGCAGCAACTGTGGCAAAAAACTCTTCCTTGACCGCTCCAAGTCGAAGAGTTGGACTTGTGAGTGTGGTTGCTTCCTTGCTGATCATGATGTGGTTTCCCCCCTACGCAACAAGTGGAGCTCGGGACCGCCAGCTGCCGTCAGAGAGTCTCCCGAAGAACAGATCAGGAAGTTGGCCTTCCTGCTCCCCTCCAAAGCTCAGATGGCTGCTCAGGGGCTCCCCAAGGCCTTGGATGAGCCAGCCCCCAAGCCCCCGCTTCAGCCAGGACAGGGTCTGCAGCAGGCTTCGGCTCGAGTCAGTCGCGCCAAAAAGCAATTTGAGAAGGCCAAGGCTGCGTGCATCCGCAATAAGAAGGAGATCGAGAGGGCAGAGCAGGACCTCTCCGAGGCAACGCAGGAAGTGCAGCGCGCTGAGAAGGATGAGATCGCGGCGGCCCAGCAGTACCTGCCGCATGCGTTGCCCGCCAAGAAGGCAGCCTCAGTGGACGTGCAGCAGATCCTGGACGGAAAGTTCGAGCTGGAGATCAATTTCGAGTCGCAGTTGGAGGGCCTCGAGGTGCAGGAGGAGGACCGCAAGCTGCTCGACGGGGCCAAGAAGCAGTTGCAGCAGGCACTCTCGGAGGCGGTTCAGCAGTCGTACGGGGCCTTGCAGTCAAAGTTGGATGGGCACAAGAAGCAGTTGGCAGAAGTCATGGAGAGGGCGAAGAAGAAGAGGAAGGTGCCAGATACCGCACCAGCAGGTGAGGCCGCTGGTTCAGGGGGCGGGGCTGCAGCACCAGGGGCAGCCCGAGCTCCAGACCCACAGGACAGACAGGGTGCTGCTCCCCAGCCAGCGGCTGTGGCGGGTAGCGGCGCTCTGGACCCACAGCAGGCCCGCCTCGAGCAAGAGGTCGAAGGTCTGGCGGGGGGCTTTCGTGCCAGTGGGAAGGGTCTGGGGGGAGGGTCGAGCTCCTGATGCGGGGGCCCAAGACATGAAGAGTCTCTACATGCGTAATCTCTCTGGATGGGGCTTTCCTGCGAAGGGGCTGCTGAAGGAGAGGGCCCACGATATCCTCATCATTCCAGAACTACATCTCCTGCCAGAAGAGTGCCATGAGGTTCTACATGGGTGGGGCAGGTGCGGCGCTAGCGGCGCCATCGCACGCAGCCAATGGTGTGAAGCGAGCAGCAGGCATCTCGGCAGGAGTCTTGAAGCGCTACAAGTTCCAGTCATTCAGGCACCTGGTCAACAAGCCCGTCCAGCAGATGGGCCTCCGTATGTTGGACGAGCCAGAGACCGCCAAGCAGAAGGGCCTGGACTTCAAGGACCTAGTCGCTTTCCAGTTGAAGGTCGGGGGTCAGGCGACCACCATCTTGGGAGTATATCTCACTGCAGGCATAAGTTTGACAGGCACTAATATTGACAAGTTGATTCAGATGGGGCAGCTGATCCAGAGCATCCGCACGCCTTGGTTGGCCATAGGAGACTACAACGCAGAGCCGCAAGAACTTGCGAAGCTCGGCTGGCCCAAGCTGGTAGACGGCACCATTCGCACAGCAGTTGGTCCTGATTACACTTGCACACTGGGCAAGGAAAGGATGATCGATTTCATGGTCCACTCGCCGTCTATTATTAGATTTATTGATTCAGTTGTTGTGGACGACGCGGCCTGCCATGAAGGGGGCAGGGCACATTTTGGGTTGCAGCTCAAGTTGAAGCTGAAGTTGGAGCAAGCATTTCGCTGGGCATTGCCACTGTCAGAAAGAATTGTTTACCCCCCTGTGCCCAAGAAGCCCAAGGATCCGAACAGCAAGCGGTCTCGCAAGCTGAGGTTGAAGCTGGAGGATGAACCTGAGGACGTCGAAGGTGAACCTGTGACACAGGACACTCTGAGGACTAGAAGGGCATTCAGTTTCAAGTCGCCGCCGCCTTTCTGTTACCTCAGCAATGAAGATTGGGGCATCGAGGAGGCAGAGGAGGCAGAAGAGGACTTTGATGAGCCACCAGAACTGGAAGTTCATGATGAGGAATTTCCTGATGGGGCCCAGACGGAGTGTGGTGCACGGCCACCTGTCGGCACGCACTGCTCAGCACCCACGGTTGGCGTTGGCGGCGCCAGAGGGCACCGGCCGTCGGCTTCGGCTGGCGGCGCGCACTGCTCAGCGCCCCCCAGCCAGCTTACGAGTGCCAGAGGGCACCGACCGACGGGCGGAGAAGGGCATCGCCAAGAGACCGTTCAGCATGGGCATCAACTTCTCACTATCCCGATGGAGCAGCAGAACATACTCTGGGAGACGTTGGGAGACCCAGTGGCCAAGGTGAAGGTGCCGAGCTGCATCACCAACCCGTTCGCGTTCAACCTGGACGGGGAGGCGGCGTTGCAGGCAGGCGCAGTGTTTGCCGAGTGGCCCCCACGTTTCGAAGGATTCTTTTGCGCTATGTTAGAGGTCCACCCTAAGGGCCAGCAGCGTTTTAAAGGTCGTGCCCAGCTTAGAGAGCTTCAGAAACGGCCCGAGGCCCAGGGGGCCCATTTTGTTTCGTCCAGGGACCCTGTTGCCCATTGGTGGGCCACCTTGAGTTTTCTTTTTGTCGGACCTTGTGGGTTTTCTGGACGATCGAACAAAACATAGGCCGACAAGACTTTTTGAACGTCCCAGAGACATGGCAGCCACGACGCCAGTCTCACCAGTCTTGCCTCTCACCACCCAGATTCGCTCAGAATGGGTTCGTGGTCTCCGCGTTCTCAGAGAGGCTTCAAACTAGACGATTGAGGATTTCGAAGCGAGAGCCAGACAGAATTCTGTGAGAGCTCAGGGGGTGGTCTTGAATAACACGCTCTCGTGCTTTCACCAGTGGGTGATGCAACATGGCCAGGCTGGAGGCCGAGGCTTATACAGCCGCATTCGGGACAAGACGGCGCACGCGGGGGAGGTTCGGGCTGGGGGGGGGGGGGGGGGGAACGGCTGAGGACCCCTGCCAGAGAATGGCTGTCAAGGCTGATCTCTGGGCAGCTAAGTGGGCAGGCGACAGCGATTGTTTTCCTAGGGTCCGTTCTCTCTGGCGCAAGCCCAGTCTATGGCCAAGTCGAATCCGAGGCCCCCACTTGGAGCCGACTGGCTCCAGAGGGTCATTTCGGCCCTGCCCGAAAAAACACCAGGTGTAGATAGGCTGTCTAAGAAGGGCTTTCAATGGCTACCGCCGCTAGGCCTGTAACAACTAGCAGATTTGTATGCCCTAGTGGAACAGAGGGTTTGTTGGCCTTGGCAGGCCCTTGTTGTTCTTGTTACGCCCCAGGTCAAAGACGAAGGTTCCGATCGTGCGATAGGCCTGCTGGCCTGGGTGGCCCGTTTTTTGGGGGCGACTGCGGACCTCGGGTCGAGCGGGTTGGACCAAGGAGCGAGCAGGACCGTGGGACACGGCGCTGGCTGGATGTTCGGCGCTGCAGGTGGCACTTCTCCGGCTGTTTAGTGACGAGCAAGCTGCTCACTCGGTTCTTCCAGATCGCCCGAGTGCCAGCTTGCTCTCGGACGTGAAGGGTTTCTACGATAGTCTTCGCTGGGACCTGGTCCTGGACAACGCGTTGGATTTGGATTTCCCCCCCTGCTATTTGGCCCTGGAGCTCCAGGTCCACATGGCTGCAAGGTTTCTTCGTGAGGCTGGAGGATTTTCGCAGGCTGTGCAGCCAGGCATGTCACTGATTCCAGGCAGCAGTGGAGCAGTGGACTTAGGCAGGGCGGCCCTCAATTTCGTCTGCAGGAAAATCGCCACGGGTCGCCCTCTGCTTACGCTGCACACGTGGGTGGATGACATTGTACTGTGCATGTGTGGCAACACCGACAGAGTCTTTAATGACTTGTCAAAGCTGGGCCTGGATTTGGCGCAGGGCCTGCGCGAGATCAAGTTGCAGATTGCTCCAACATCGGCCATCATCTCGTCTTCCGGGGGGCTGGCCGTGAGACTCAAGGATTACTTTTGTGAGCAAGGCATCCGCGTGCAGGCTAAGAAGGTAGTTGCTGATTTAGGCATTGACAGAGGCCAGGTCAAGTCGTCGAGGCCCAAGCAAGCCAGCACGAGAGAGGGGGCTGCGAGGCGGCTCACCAGACTCGGCAAGCTTGCGAAAGGCAACAGACTATGTAACAGTTGGCCTGTAAGATGGCTATGACCTCGGCTTTTTTTCTAAAACTAGATCGTCCGACAAGGTCCTTGGCACCCCACCCAGTGTTGTCATTGGTTGGCGTAGAGCGTTGGGTAGGTCGACGGGGGGTGTCTCGAAAGGAGGTAGGTGCCTGACCACACTTCTTGCGTTAGAGTATGGAAGGCGAGACCCAGCCTTCTTTGCGATGTTCGACACTATAGCAGCTTGGTTTCAGATTTTAACCCATGCTAGTTTCGACGCCGATAGGACGAGGCGGGTTTGGAGGAGAGTCGCGGCCGAGCTTGAACCCAAACCAGCTAGGAATCGATGGCGTGGGATCGGCACTCCTACTGCCGCCACGATCGCCACTCTGCTGGATGTGGGTTGGAAACCCTGGGGTCCTTGGGCTTGGGAGAGTGACCTGGGCGAGCGGTTCGCGATTTCAGTAACCAAGCTCGGGCGAGGCAAGGTTGACCTCGCGGACCTGCATGAGGTTCTGGCCCAAAGTAAAGAGCGGCAACTTTGGGCTGCTGCTGCGGCCAACTCGTGGAACGGGTCAGGTCTTGAGCAGGTCCCAGATTCGTTTGACTTTAAGCGCCAGCTTCGCTATCTAGCGAAGAAGGGCAAGCACGAGCGGAGAGGAATCTTGAAAGCGGTGGCTACGGGCAACAGCTGGCCACGCGCAAGGCTCCAAGAATGCGGTCTCACTCGGGGCAGCTCCTGTAAAAGGTGTGGGGAGTTGGTGGAGTGTGACGTGCACAGGGCTTGGGGCTGTCCTAAGAATGCGGGGTTTTCAAAGGTCTCTGAGTCCGTGCGCCGCAGAGCGCTTGAGGACTGGGAGGCCAATCCTAGCTTTTGGCTGCGTGGGCCGACGCCGAGCAGCTGGACCGCCGCCCCTCCGCCCCCCGACGAAGCAGATTTTCTGACCTTTGGGGGGGAGCCGGGGGAAGCAGTGGTCGATGGCTTCATTCTCGGAGGCGGTGACGCCAGCGGGGGGCCAGATTCGCAGGGCCCTGCCCTCCGCCGCGCTGCCTGGTCCTGGGTTGGTTTTAGAGGCCTCCGTCCAGGAGGCACATATGATCCCAGAGAGCTCCAAGCGCATAGGGTTAGTTTCGGTAATGCGCCTGGCTGGCGCTAGTCGGTCAACAGGGGGGAAGCGATGAGTTTCCTTGAGTTTCTGCGGGCTGCCCCCCCTGTTGCTGACGGCTTCTTTGTGATAGATTCCGCTTATGTTGTCAAGAATTTTTGGGATAATTCGACAGGGTTTCACACCGAAATCGAACCTTGATGCGTGGCAGAATGTGCGTGACTTGTTGGCGGAGTATCCGTCCAGAGGGGTGGGGCTGGCCAAAGTTGAGAGCCACGGGAATGCATCAGAAATCAGTGACCTGGGAGCCGACCCCTAGTTTTTTCTGTTGAATGAATTTGCGGACCGAATAGCGAACCAGTGGGCGGAATATATTTGTGTTTCTGTGGCGCATAAGGACAGCAGGTCCCATGCGCAAGCGATTGCGTACCAAGTTCGCCAGCACCTCGGTCACAGCTTGCATGCATCTATCGAAGTTGATGGCAATCGCGCGCCGCGAGAAGCGGCCCTGAATCCTGTCAGACACCAGATTCGGCTTAAGTTGAAGCTCGCTGTTCATGAGCCAGTGTGGGGTATAGGTTCCCAGGTCAGGTGTCACACTTGTGGAGGCAGCTCGCCATGGAGAATGGCATCCAGGTTTTCAGATACCCCTTGCCACCAGGGCCTTTTCAGGGGAATGATCATGGTGCCCACGAAGAGCACAGTCAACGGCATAGATTTGCATAGCTCTCATACCTTGGTGTATCACAAGGAGTTCGGGGGCACTGTCTGTCTGGCCTGTGGTTGTGTAGCCACCCAAGCCGTCAGGAAGTTGAGTGAACAATGCTCAGCGTTTTTGAATGAATATGGCAAGGCAGTTGAGGAGAGCGCAGCAAGGCCTGCCACCAGGAACCTCAAAGCTTGCCAAGCGCCAAGCGGCCCAGATGAAGGTCCTGCGATAAACCTGTTCAATTCTGCCTGAGGCTAGAAGGAACAAAAAAGTGTTCCAAGAGGCCCCCCGAACTGCCCGTGGGGACCCAGGAGGGCCCCGACGGGCCCGCATGAACATATCACGTTGGGTATATGTTTCTTGTTCGCACCGAGGCCCTCCCCTTGTAGCAAACGTCAAACATGGCCCCGCAAATTCTGATGACGGCTCTAAGACGGCCCAAGAGGCCGTCGAAATGCTCTGCGAGGCCCCCGAGAAATCTCGAAGACGGCCCCGAGGGCCCTCAATGCGGCCCCACAAGCTCTCAGCGCCCCCTCGGAGGCTCCCAGGAGCCTCTCGGCAACTCCCATGGTTTTTTCGGGAGCTTTCAGAAGCCTCCGAGGAATTTTCAAAGGCCTCTCGGGACCCCGAAAGAATGCTCAGCGGCTTCGCGGGAGCTCTCCGAGGCCTTTCGGACGTGCGAATAGTCCTGTCGGGAAATCCCAGAGGCCTCCCGAAAGCTCTCTGACGTCTCACTCGGAGCTTTCCGAAGCCCATCGGACGTTTTCAGAAGCCTCTCGGGGGCTCGCATGAGGCTGTCGGGAACTGCCAGAAGTTTTTCGGACGCTCTCAGAAGGGGTTTTCGGGAAATCTCTGAGGCCTCTCGGAAGTTCACAGAAGCCCCTTCAGGACCTTTCAGACCCTCCCGAGAGTTCTCAGGGCTTCAGGGCAACTTTCTGAGACTTGTGGGAAGCTCTCAGAGGCTTCTCGGGGTGCGCCAACAGCCTTTTTGGGAATGTTGAGAAACCTCTTCACACATTACCAGGGCCTTTCGGAGGCTTGCAGAGGCTTCTCGGAAGCTCCCAGTGGCCTCGCGGTAGCCTTCGTAACTCGCTCGGAACCGCGTAGAAGCTTTTCAGAAACTTTCACATATTTTCGAAGGCCCTTCGGAAGCTCCCAGAAGTCTTCTCAGGAAATGTTCAGGATAACGAATTTCCCCAATCAGAGCTTGCCTCAGCAGGGGTCCTAGCGGAATCATATGGTTAGGTTAGGTTTGCCGCCGATTTTCGCCGCACGCCCGGGTGCCCGGGTGCCCTGGCGTGCCCGGGGGTGCCCGTGTGCCCGGGTGCCCGGGTGCCTGGGTGCCCGGGTGCCCGGGTGCCCTTGTGCCAGGATGCCTGGGTGTCCAGGTGCCCGGGTGCCCCGGTGCCCGGTAGTTTTATATAGCCATGTAGCCTTATAGCCTTAATAGCCCGACAGCCTTATAGCTTTATAGCCCTATAGCCCTATAGCCCTACAGCCCCATAGCCCTATCGCCCTATGGCCCTTTAGCCTTGTAGCCCTATAGCCCCATAGCTTTCTAGCCCTGTAGCCTTATAGGCACACCGCCCTCAAGCCCCAAAAAGATTATGATTGGGGTTTTTCTCCGGTATATTTGGGGACTCTTCTGGATTCCTCAAGAGGTGCTCCGAATTCTTTGGGATTTCCTTAAAATTCCTCGGGGGTCATCAGGATGCGTCGGGATTCCTCAATAGTCTTCGAGCGCTGTCGCGTCGAATCGGGATCCGAACGGCCCCGCCGGGAATCGCGAAGAATTCCGCAGGAACCCGAATGGCGTTTTGAGGGTTCCGACACGCTTTGGGGGGAAATATGAGGAAGGATAAACGTTATCGAAGGAATATTTTGAACATCGTTTGGCGCATGTGAATTTGGCCATAAACCCAGTGTGACTTACTCGTAGCTTGTATTCGGTTTCCATGTACCAGTATAGCCGGCCGGCCTTACACAAGTACCCGGCATAGATGGGCGATACGTATCCAGCAATAGAAGAAGGGTGGCCTCTTTATTACGGCTTCTATGTATACTATTACTACTACTACTACTACTACTACTACTACTACTACTACTACTACTACTACTACTACTACTACTACTACTACTACTACTACTACTACTACTACTACTACTACTACTACTACTACTACTACTACTACTACTACTACTACTACTACTACTACTTTTACTTTTACTACTACTACTACTACTACCACTACTACTACTACTACTGCTACTACTACTACTACTGCTACTGCTACTGCTACTGCTACTGCTACGACTACTACTGTTGCTGCTGCTGCTACACTACTACTACTACTACTACTACTACTACTACTACTACTGCTACTACTACTACTAGTACTAGTACTACTACTACTACTACTACTACTACTACTACTCCTACTACTACTACTACTACCACTATTACTACTGCTGTCAATGTGATTATTACTACTACTGCTACTACTCTTTCTACTACCCCTACTACTCATACTAGTACTACTACTACTACTACTACTACTACTACTGCTACGACGACTACTACTACTACTTCTACTTCTACTTCAACTACTCCTGCTACTACAACTACTACTACTACTGTTAATACTACTACTACTACTACTACTACGACATTACTAACTACTAACTACCTACCACTACTACTACTAGGGGGCGACGACTACTGACTACTGCGGTACTACTACTACTTCTACTACGACGCCCTAACTACTATTAACTACTACTACTACTACTAAACTACTACTACTACTACTATTACTATTACTAAACTACTACTACTTCTACTACTACCTCTACTACCTACTCTACTACTACTACTACTACTACTACTACTGCTACTAGTACCACTACTACTACTACTACTACTACGACTACTGCTACGACTACGACTACTACTTCTCCTGATACTACTACTACTACTACTACTACTGCTAATACTACTACTATTACTACTACTACTACCACTACTACTACTACTACTACTACTACTATTATTACTACTACTACTACTACTACTACTATTAATCCTACTACTACTGCTGCTACTACTACTCCTACTGCGACTACTACTGCTAGTGCGACTACTGTTGCGATGATCACTACTACTACTACTACTACTACTACTACTACTACTACTACTACTATTACTACGACTACGACTACGACTACTACGACGAGTTAGTACTACTACTACTACTACTACTACTACTACTACTACTACTACTACAGTTGTCACCATCACTACGATCACGACGATTACTACCCCTACTACTCATACTAATGCTAGTACTACTACCACCACTACTACTACTGCTACGACTACTACTACGACTAGTAGTAGTAGTAGTACTACTACTACTACTACTACTACTACCACTCCTACGACTACTACGGCTACTTTCTACAAGAACTACTACTACTACTACTACTACTACTACTACGACTACGACTACTACTTTTACTATTGTTGCTTCTACGACTACAGAAGACGAGCTACTACTACTACTACTACTACTACTGCTACTGCTACTGCTACGACTACTACTGTTGCTGCTGCTGCTACTACACTACTACTACTACTACTACTACTACTACTACTGCTACTGCTACTACTACTAGTACTAGTACTAGTACTACTACTACTAACTACTACTACTACTACTACTAGTACTACGACTACTACTACCTACTCCTAACTTACTACACTTACTATACTTACTATACTACTACTAACGACTACTAACTTACTACCACTCATCCTCCTATTACTACTGCTGTCATGGTGGATTATACTACTACTGACTACTACTACTACTAACTACTAGTACCCCTACTACTCAGACTACTCTACTATACTACACTTACTACTAATACGACGAACTACTACTACTACTAAGATTACTAAATAGTACTTCTACTTCTACTTCAACTACTCCTGCTACTACTACTACTCTACTACTAACTCTACTTCCTACACTGTTGCTACTACTTTACGCCTACTACTTCTACTACTACTACTAACTATACACTAAGTACTACTACTCCTACTACCACTACTACTACTACGACGACTACTACTACTGCGAGACTCACTACTACTTTCTACTATCTGCTACTACTAAACTACTACTATTAACTACTATTACTACCTGACTACTTCTACTACTACTACCTCTCTCTACTCCGGAGACTCCTACTACTGCTAACTACACTACTACCACTACTACACTTACTACTACTACTACTACTACTGCTACTACTACGACTACTACTTCTCCTTATACTACTACTACTACTACTACTACTACTACTACGACTACTACTACTACTACTACTACTACTACTATTACTACTACTACTACTACTATTAATCCTACTACTACTGCTGCTACTACTACTCCTACTGCGACTACTACTGCTAGTGCGACTACCTTTGCGATGATCACTACTACTACTACTACTACTACTACTACCACTACTACTACTACTACTACTACTACTACTACGACTACGACTACGACTACTACGACGAGTTACTACTACTACTACTACTACTACTACTACTACTACTACTACTACTACTACTACAGTTGTCACCATCACTACGATCACGACGATTACTACCCCTATTACTCATACTAATGCTAGTACTACTACCACCACTACTACTACTGCTACTACTACTACTACGACTAGTAGTAGTAGTAGTAGTACTACTACTACTACTACTACCACTCCTACGACTACTACGGCTACTTTCTACAAGAACTACTACTACTACTACTACTACTACGACTACGACTACTACTTCTACTATTGTTGCTTCTACGACTACAGAAGACGAGCTACTACTACTACTACTACTATCGCCATTATGGCTATTATTACTACTGCTACGACTACTGCGACTCATATTATTACACCTACATCTATTAGTGTAAGGGTTTTTCACGATTTTCATCTTCCGTGTAATACAACAAGTACTACTACTATTATTACTACTACTACTACTACTACTACTACTACTATTGCTACGACTACTGTTACGACTACAACTACTACTAGTGCTTCGACGACGACGATTCCTACTACTACTACTACTACTACTACTACTACTACTTTTACTTGTACTACTACTACTACTACTACTACTACTACTACTACTTCTACAACTACTACAATTATTACTGCGACTACCACTACTACTACTACTACTACTACTATTACTCCTACTACTACTACTACTACTACTACTACAACTACTACTATTACTACCACCACGACTACGACTACGACTACTACCCCTACGACCACTACAACTACTACGACTACTACTACTACTACTACTACGACGACTATTACTACTACTATTATTACTA
>CAUYUJ010016102.1:217472-295814 GCA_963575745.1 Prorocentrum cordatum | reverse complement strand
TACGGGCTTCCTGGAGTTGCAGCATCTGCGGCTTATTCGCACGCAGGAAGCACCAGGTCAAGAAGCTCATGCGCAGCGTCTTTTTCACCATGCGGATGAGAACACATTGGGACAGGTGTCTCTTCGCGATCATTTGCTGCACGCGCTGGAGGGCATTGCGATTGCCAAGCGGAACCCGTCTGAGGTCGTGCCCTTTGACGTTGACTTCCCAGCCAGCTACTTACCTCGCAGGCAGTCCGTGTTCCTCTTCCCTTCGCCAGTGCACGTGGACGCCATCTCCTTCGACGGGCACTTCGGCGTCAACAGGGCACTCGAGGCGGTCATTGACCCGCCCCGAACGTCAGCGAAGATTGGGGAACCTCGAAGCCTGAAGCCGCACCAGAGGACGGCGCAGTGCTCCAAGAAGTACCTCCACGTCTCGGGACCTGATCGCACTGGGGGCTGGCAGTTCGTAGTGGACCCAGTGTCTCGGCGATGCCTCGGCGCTACCGAGCACTTGAACAACGAATGCTGCGATGACAAGCACCGCGTCGTCGAGGCTGTGATGGGGATGCCGAACGTCGATGCAAATCTCATCATTCATGACGACGCCTGCACCTTCGAGACTTTTGTCAAGAAGAGGTTCTCTGCCGCATACTCTGGCGTCAAGCACTACATCGTTGACGAGTTCCATCGGAAGAAGTGTTTGACCCGCGCAGAGAAAGCCCGGGTGAAAGGCGTGCCGACCACAATCTCAGAGATGTTCAACTCTTGGGCTCGCAGGCGTAATTTTTTCCTGAATGGGCTCAGGCCCGCGAGCCACAGGTTTTGGGTGACTGGAGCAATTACTTTTCACAACGCGAATTTGAAGGATATGCCAACCTACCACAGGAAGGGCAGAACGAATGTTGAGATGCGGAAGCGTCCTGCCAGTTCTTCCAAAGCGTAGAGTTGCCTCTGCTTTCTGATGTGGGTTTGCCCTTCGATGCGCTCGACGGCGCCTCGAGCTGTCTGTCCTTTAGATGCTTTCAGGTTGTATATTTCGAAGTGCCCGCGGAGAATACTAAACCTCAGCCCGCGCGTCGTCCGCTGTAGCAGCCCATGTGCAGGGGCTCGTTGCTGTCAGATGTGCGCGTTCTCAAGGATAGTTTCTTCGTGGCAGTGTGACTTGAGGCAGTGCGTTCGTACTCTTACATAGCAGCCTACGTACAGAGGTCTGCTAAGTCGCCGGTTTGAAAAAAAATCAGAACTCCCGCGTCGAGATGATGCTGGAATCGTTCAAGCGGCATATAATTATACGCAACACTACTCACTATAATTATGTATTACTTGATCGCTTTAGTTTGATTGAAATTAAAAGTTAAACTGTTCTTATGAACGTATGTTTCAGCAGACTTCTTACCCTTATGAAAGCTGTTTAGCTTTAGTCAGTTAATAGGACAATCGCTCTTCTGAAGAGTCATTTCCGAGGGTCCTCGGGGAGGCCTTTTTGAGGCCATTTTGGTACCACAACCATTGGAATTCCGCGAATTCGAGACCCCTCCCTTTTTAGGATTTTTTTTTTGGGGGGTCTCGAACTCACGCGAAAATGACATTTTTATGCTTTATTTTTTGTTTTTTTGTTCAGATTTTATATCAGTTTTACATATGTTCTGTTATTCTGTCGGATATTCACATTTGGTTCAGATTATGCATAGAAAAGAGATAGGATTTCAGATATGATGCGAGTTCTCTAGCTCTTTGGGGGGGGGGGGGGGTGAAACTATAAACTAATGTTGAATGTCAGGTGTGTTGCGAGCGTTTCGGTTTCAATATGTCCGTTGATAGCCGGTTTGACTCAAGCCTCGCATAGCCTCGGCAGAGCCTCCACGACCCTCGGCAGACCACGCAGAAGAGCTGGCAAAACTCAACCATGAAATGGCACATCTTGAGTAACAGCTCTATCACAACTCATTGAGAAGATGTGAGATTGCATCCTTGCGATTTCCGAAGGTATTGCATCCTTACCGAGATTTGATAAATGGTTTCCCCTTTTCGGTTTCTAAAAATGATGTGTCATTTCATGGCTGAGTTTTGTCAGCTCTTCTCGGGGGCTGGCATGGTGTTCGACATCACCACGTGCCGGCCCGCCTCGAAAACGCCGCCTCAGCCGCTAGCGCGCATCGCGACGGACGCGCTGCGCGCGGCGCTGGAGCAGCAGCAGCAGCCGCAGCCCAGCGCAGCAGCAGCGGACCAGCAGGAGCAGCAGCAGCCCCCGCCCAAGAGGCGCCCGAAGCCGAACCAGCAGCAGGAGCAGCAGGAGCAGCCGCAGCCCCTGCCGAAGAAGCGCCCGAAGCCGAACCAGCAGCAGGAGCAGCAGGAGCAGCAGGACGACGCGGAAAAGCTAGAGAAGCTGATTCAGAAGAACCAGGTGGCTCTCCTGGTGCTAGAGAAGGGGGGGCCGCCCGCGCACCTCCTCGAGCAGTAGGCAGTAGGGCAAGCCGCAGAGAGAGGGGGGAGGAAGAGGAGGATGGGCGCCAAGGAGAGGAGGGAGGGGGGAGAGAGAAAGGGAGGAGGGGGAGGAACAGAGAGAAGGAGGAGGAGCAAGGGAAGGAGAGAGGACGACAGACGAGGGGGAAATAACAGACAGAAACAAACAAACGAAAGGAGCAGCAGCGACGGCAGCAGCAGGAGGAGCAGCAGCAGGAGCAGGAGGAGCAGCAGGAGGAGGAGCAGCAGCAGGGGCAGCAGGAGGAGCAAAAGGGCTCTGGCTCGCACAAGACCCGCTCTGGCTCTGGCTCGAAGGGCGAAAAAAACAAAGAGGAAGAGGCCAGCGCCATTCCGCCGCCCCTCAGAAGGAGCGCGTGCTTGCGACGATCGTGGAAGTTATAGCATCGACCAGGAGCTTTTTTGATGCTTGCAAAAAGGCAACACAAAGAACTTTGGGGAGCTCTGAGACCGCCATGAAGGAGGGCGTGCTTGCGAAGATCGTGGAAGTTATAGTATCGACCAGGAGCTTTTTTGACGCTTGCAAAAAGGCAACAGAAAAAGCTTTAGAGAGCTCTTGAGATCGCCTTGCAAGGCAAGACTTGAAATAACATTTCATACTATAGCCTTTGAGGCCATAAGAGTCCCTCGGGTGGGTCTCCTGGGTCACCAGCAAGACTTCTGCAGCCGTCTTGGAGCTTTCGGGGGCTGGCTTGGAATCATTAATTTTGGTTCCGTGCGTATCATAATCATCAGTGTTATATTATTCGATTCATCATTTGTTCTCATATGATCATCCTTCTTTGCTACAGTGCATATGTTTCGCTATTATCCCGTAGCCAGCCGGCTCAAATTTATTGGTTTGTGTTTTTATAGCTTCTGTCTATCAAATGGCAAAAGCAGGGATATTTGAAGATGTGAGTAAATTCGATTCATGCACTGAGTTACACAAGTATTACGAAGGAAGCCAAATGGATGCAGCGAGAACTGGGCGAGCATATCTTGACGATCTAATGGGCGAAAACCCAGATACCTTTCTCATAAATGTTGCTAGGCAATTGCCTCCCACAAACGATGGGGGCTTTTGTCGCCGAGCAGCCAACTTTAGGGTGGCGCTCTGGATAGAAAGAGCTCAAAGAAATACACATGAAGATATATCAGATTTTCGCGTGTCCCAATCTGTTGAGAAGGTGCGGAATCACAAATTTGTTTTGTCTGAGTTGCAAAAATGTGCAGTTGCAAAACAATGGAAAACAGCACGCGGTGTATCTCTTCAATGATGAATTTGTTTCAGATTCGCAATCCTCGTGTTCAGTGGGATCCAGTACCTAAAGCATTGCGCGAATATGTAGAAGGACTCAATTTAGAGAAAGGTGTATACCCAGGAGGATTAGCAATTATGCTTTGTATGATAGCCAGCGGACGTTCTTCATCTCTGTCAAAATTATTACAAGAACCAACAATCAAACAATGTTTTGACAATGATTGGAGCAATCTTACAGTCGACAGAATGTTATACGTCATCTTGACTGCAGAGAATGAAAGCAAAGGATTGAAAATTGCAGAAGGCTCAACATCTGAAGTGAAACGTAGTGCACTGCTTTGCAATGTCAATTACGGGTACCACACTGACTGGGTACGAGACTTCATGCGGGAATTCGATACAACGGAGAAGATATTTGAATCGTTTGCAAAATCATTAAAAAAACTTTCAAAGGTGACAGGCATTGGAGCATTCGGGGCAGTACATATTCTTCTTTGGAGATTTATTGCATATGATGCCGAGATTGACGTGCCGGACGAAATGCTATACGATTTAGCAGGGCCAAATGTCAGACTGATGGAAAAGATGTGTCAGTATGCCGGGTTCACTTATTAACAGCTATATAAAAAGGTAAAGGAAGAGTTGTCGCATATGGAACCAATCGAATATGAAGTCATGACGTGCAAAGTCGTTAAATTTATTTTTCTCTTGAATATGATGAAACAGCCAAGCTTGTGGTATCGTTCATTGAAAAAGGAAGAAATGGTTAAGCCAGAAAGGCGGCTAACCAAAAAGCAGGGGATTGAGTAGATTACGATTGCATCATATATGATATTGTTGTCACGCAATTTGACTTGTGCACTTGAGACTTTGCTGATGCATTGATAAAGCGCTGTGTAGAAAAAGAGATTGCACTTATGTGACAGATCTTATACGCAGACAGCTGATGCTATTCCGCCAGCCCTCAGATTCTTAGAATTTGCGATATATAGCATTTCCTAATGGAAATGGCAAACAAGAGAAATTGTCAAACAATATTATGTTTTAGTCGACGTTCTGTTTTTAATGAAATTATGTGTTTTTCTGTTTCAAACGTTAGAATTATGGTAAAAACGCGTTTCGTTATCGGTTCCCTAAGTGCGAATTATGTAGCACTTCCCAATGAAAATGGCAAACAAGAAGATGGTTAAACCACTATTATGTTTATCTTGATATTCTTTTTTAATGGAAATATGTGTTTTTTTTTCTGTTTCAAACGTTAGAAGTCTGGAGAGGATGCGTTTCCTTATCGCTTCTCTAAGTATGAATTATATAGTATTTCCTAATGGAAATGATAAACCAGGAAATATGTGAAAACATATGTTTTGCGTTTTGTTCTTCTGCTTTGGAAGAAAATCATTGGTTTTCTGTTTGGAACCGCAGAAGAGTGGTAACAACGCAATACTTATCAATTGTTGTCTAATGCGTTCTGCGATTTTCTTTAAAATGCTTGCTTGGGTGTGTTTGTTTTACGTTGTTGTTTTTCTGCCGTGCGCTTTGCAACAAATAGCAAAACACAGTGTGTTTTGATAGGTTTCTATACAAAGTGATAGTTTCGCCTCGGTGAAGCGTTCAGTTTTGATAATGTGCGGGCTGCGAAAACCAGCCCGCGCAGCGCTCGCCTCTCTAATAATAATAATAGTATTATTATCAATACTAATAATACTATTAATAGTAATACTACTACTATCATAATAATAATAATACAAACAATAATAATAAGCATAACAATAGTATAATAATCAGAATAAGAATAACAATAATACACATAATAATAACAAAACGAGGAGGAGGCGGAGGAGGAGGAGGAGGGTGGGAGGAGGGCGAGGAGGAGGAGAAGGAGGAGGAGAAGGAGGAGGAGGAGGAAGAGGAGGAGGAAGAGGAGGAGGAGGAGGAGGAGGGGGGGGAGGAGAAGGAGGCGGAGGGATGAGGCGGAGTGTCCTTGGCAGTGGCCAGCGTTCGAGACCGTCCTCGTCGGGCGCCAGGCGGGACGCTTGAAGCGATAAGCGAAGAGTAGGAGGAGGACGAGGAGGAGTAGGAGGAGGGGGAGGAATACGAGAAGGAGGAGGAGGAGGAAGAGGAGGAGGAGGAGGAGGAGGCAGAGCTTCTTGCCCCTGCTCCTGCTCGGTGCCGTATTCCCGCTCATGCTTGTACGTGCGCTCTGAGCCGGCAGTCGTCCGGCCATGTGTTTCCCATAATTCGGAGTTATGGGAAACCTGGAGTCGGCTCAAGGAAGGCGTATTTTCTATGAGATTCCGGGTTTCACACAAATCTGAAAAATGGGAAACTTGGAATCACTACAGAGACATTCCCTCTTTCCCGGAAAGGGCCTGAGCCGAGGGATTTCTTTTAGTAGGTTTACGCAAGCCTCGACTTGCGTAGGGCTGGCGAAATTATTATGCTGTAAGTGACGAGGTAGCGCCAACGAGTTCATTCTTGAGGACGTCCAGAGCGAAACACTTGTTGCGCAGAAATTGTTCAGGATGTCTCGAGCGAAACGTTTGTTTTGTGCTATAGATTGTCTTGTCCTGGGGACCAGCATCCAGAGGATCTCTCAAGTGAAATGCTTGTTTTCACGTGCCCAGGTCTTGAGGATGTCTCGAGCGAGCAATTTGTTTTTACGCGCCCAGGTTGCCCAGGCGTTTGTCTAGCATGAGGATGTGTTGAGGATGTCTCGATCGAGGCGCTTGTTTGCACGTGTCCAGATTGCCTAGGTGGATGTCTAGCATGAGGATGTATTGAGAATGTCTTGCGCGAAAGGCTCGTTTTCACGTGTCCAGGTTGCCCAGGCGGATGTCTAGCATGAAGATGTGTTGAGGATGTCTCGAGCGAGGCGTTTGCTTTCACGGGCCCAGGTCGCCCAGGCGGATGTCTAGCATGAGGAGGTGTTGAGAATGAGAACGTCTCGAGCGAACCACTTGTTTTACGTGTCCAGTTCGCCCAGGCGGATGTCTAGCATGAGGATGTGTTGAGGATGTGTTGAGCGAAACGCTTGTTTTCACGTGTCCAGGTCGCCCAGGCGGATGTCTAGCATGAGGATTTGGGCAGGATGTCTCGAGTGGAACACTTGTCCCCTGCACGTTCCGTAGCGCGTCCCCTTGGCACGTCCCGCGGTACGTCCCCATGGCACGTCCCCTGGCACGTCGCCTTGCGCGTCCCTTGGCACGTTCCGCTACGCGTCCTCCTGGCATGCCCCCCTGTCAATTAGCTCTGGGGCAGCTACTCAGTGCACAGGCAACTCGAGCTTAAGATCCAGATCAGTTCGGCCAGGACTCGGATGAAAAGGAGGACTCGATCCACAACGCTACAGAGCACAGTCGCGGCATGGCACATCGCAATCTAGCACGGCGCAGCACAGCACAGCCCTCGGCACGGTACATCAAGATCGACACACTCGGCATTGCATTTGCCCGTTGCCCAACCAGGTGTCTTCAAAACGCTGCCATGCCGTACATTTGTATATTCCGGTCAGGGTTCGTGGGTCGATCATGTTTGTGGTGATTCCAGGTTTCACATGATTCGTGGTGTGTCGAACGGCCTCGGAACGCAAATCAGTTGTATCTTCACGTGTCCCAGTAGAGTGTTGAGCAGGAAATGTGTGAGCGGTGTGTTGGATCGAAGCCTGCGCTGCTCTTAGGGCACAAATCATTAATAGTTATACGTGCCCCAAGATAGTCTGGGAAAGGAGCTGCGGAGGGGTGTGCCGAATCGAGGCGTTCGTAGCCTTGGGGGCGCAGACCATACATGCCCCAGGAGCTGTCGCGCACACGGGCCTCGCGCTGGGAGCACGTCTCACTTGTATTTTCACGTGTCCCAAGGAGAATTGATAACATCCGCGAAGCCCTTCTTAGCATGTCTTATGCATGCGTCTCACTCTCCATCATCCTCCATCTCATCATCTACCCTGGAACCTTACGACACGGCCAGGGCCCGCAGGGGGCCTGCCGAATTGAACCCGCAGAGCTGGAGTCACGGCGGGCCCCCAGGGGGAAGCTTGCACGCAGCGCAGATGTTGCGCCTCTCGGCGGACTACACGACGTGCGTGAGAGGTGTGCCGAAGTGAGGCTCCGAGGGCCAGCTGAGCACCCAACATTCACGAGGTGTGTGTGCGGGGTGTGCTGAATCGATTTGCCCATACCAAGGAAAGGGCAAGTCATTCCTATTTTTACATCGCTCAGAAGCCTCGAGGCCCATGAGAGCGCAGATCCTCGTATTTTCATGTGTTCCAGTGCAGTCGTGACGCTGAAGCCAGGACCACTCTGGGCTCAAAATGGGATTTGGCTTTGGGGCCGTTCCTTACATCTAGGTCGGGGCAGCCGAGGCTTGCTGTGACTGGGAAAGCCCCTTCGTTCATTATTTAATGCTCCTTGCCATGACTGTAGCAGAGTGTGGGGCAGGAAACGCGTCAGGATTGCACAGAATTGAGCACTTCGTAGCCCTCGGAGCGCAGGTCACTCGTAGTGTAGGGCAGGGGATGCGTGAGGGGTGTGCCGAATAGATGCTTTTCTGTAGCCTTGGGGGCGCAGACCCCTTGTATTTCTGAGTGTCCCAGGGGCTGTTACGCGCGTGGGCCTCGCGCCCAGAGCATGTTGCATTTGTATCCCATGGATCGTTGATAGAACCGGGCGGGGGGGGGCCGGCGGAATCCGCGAAGTCAATTCTTGCATGCTTTGCGCATTGCATCTCATTCTCCGTCATCCTCCATCTCATCATCTACCCTCGCAGGCTAACACGTCCAGGGCCCACAGGGGGCCCGCCGAATTGAGCCCGCAGAGCTGGAGTCACGGAGGGCCCCCAGAGGGAAACGGGCACGTAGATTTTGCAATCAGTGGGTGTTCGGGCAACGGCTACGACGAGGATCGGTACCATTCGTTGTATTTTTCTCGGGGCCATCTTGGCGTCCCTTTGGGGGGGCAGGCGGCCTTCGGAGCCGACAGAGGGCCTTGGGAGGTTTCTGAGCCACGAAGTGCCTGAGGGGTGTGTCGAATTGGAGCTCCCCTGAACTATCTGAAGGGTCAGCTGAGGGCCCCTGGGAGTCCAGGAGGCACCAAGTGCGCGAGAAGTGTACCGAAGTGACGCTCACTTTAGCCGTCTTGGGGGCCAGCGGATCGCCCCTGGAGGCCCTGGAGGTCCCAGATGATTACCAAGGAGCAGTCTTTGGGACCAGTCGAGCTCCCATGATGCACGAAGTGTGTGAGGGATGTGCCGAATTGAGGCTCCTAGGAGAATTGTTCTCCGAATACCTTTTGGTGTACGTGTCTCAGAGGCCTGGGTGCGCAGGACATGCGTGAGCGGTGTGACGAATTGAAGCTTTCGTGGCCTTGGGGGCGCCGATCATAGGTGTTGTTACGCCTCGCAGGAGAATCGACCAGCGGAATCCGTGAAGCCCTTCTTGGCATGCCTTATGCATGCCATGCCACTCGTGCTCCATCCTCCTCCATTTCATCATCTACCCTCGAAGGCAAAAACGGCGTGGGCCCGCACGGGGCCCGCCGAATTCAATCGCTTCGCTTATTCCGCCGGCCCATATTGCATCACTGTTACTGTCTTTTGGTGTGCTCGTGGCAAGCGAGAAGGAGGAGGAGAAGGAGGAGGAGGAGGCCTCTCGATGGCTCTTGGGGCACTCTTGGGGCCAAACTGGGTCGTGGACAAGACGCCTCTTTGGAGGCTTCTTGGGGTCTCTTTGGAGGCCTCTCGGGGGCCTCTGGCGGTATTTGTTTGAACTCCTGGGGCCTCTTGTGGTCCTCTTGGGGCAGCCGTTTGGGACTCCGGGGGCCGCTTGGGGTCTTCTTGGGGACCTGCTGGAGGTCTCGGGGGCCATCTTTTCTGGGAAGGCTCGACATGTCAGTTCGGATATGCCCGCTTGGGGCCCTCTTGGGGCCTCTGGAGACCTTTTGGGAGGCCTCTTGCGCAGTCTTTGGGCCCTCTTGGGTCGTCCTGGGATCCTCTTGGGCCGACTTGGGGCGATCTTGGGGGTCTCTTGGGCCGTCGTGAGCGGTCGGAAGAGCGAAAAAGGTACAAACGCCAAAATGTTTCAAAATGTAAGCTCCTTGAATTTGGGCCCCCGGTGCCGCTCTTGGGGCTGTCTTGGGCCATTTGGGAGGTATCTTGAAGTCACTTGGGACTCTGCGGGCCATCTTGGGGCCTGCTTCCCATTGATCTCGATTGGAGTGCCCGCTTGGAGCTCCGTGAGGTTCTTTCAGGGCGCTCCTGGAGCGCTCCTGGGGGCCAGAAGCCCGCCTCTGGGAGTTGTGGCATCCTTGAGGGGACCTTGCCGTGGTATTTTCCGTCCTGGGATCCCCAGGGGCGGCCTCGCGCGCGCGAACTAGAAGTATTTCAAACTTGTTACCGGAGATCTTGGCAAGCCTCGGGCCAGTTGGGCCGACGATTTTACCTCTCTCCCAATCCGCCCGCAGGCCGACTTTTGAAGGACCAATGCGCAGGACGCGAAGCGCCAATGCAGTCTTGTGTATATGAATTTAGAGATTTCCCTCGCGTTCTCTCTCTCTCTCTCTCTCTCCCTCTGCCTCCCTCCCACCCACTCTCTCTCTCTCTCTGCCTCCCTCCCCCACCCTCCCTCTCGTTCTCTCTCTCTCTCTCTCTATCCATGATGTGTGTTGTGTCTTCTGTGTTTCTCCCTGCCTCTCCCCCTCTCTCTCACTCAGCTCCCGTCTCTCTCTCTCTCTCTGCCATTCTCTTTTTGTATTTCTAAGTATGTGTTATCTTCGGTTCCTGCACCTGATGATATGAGCCCTTTTTTGTTATTTATCTTGAGTTACATAATTATGTCTCTTTATCTAGATTCCTCTCATTATCTTTCTCTGTCTCTGTCTCTGTCTTTCTCTGTCTCTCTCTCTGTATATGTATGTATATTTATACATATTTATATATACATATCTGTATACAAACATGTATTGCTTGGTGTATCCTCCCCCCTTGCTATTATCATGCATGTATACCTCTCTCTCTGTTGCGCTCTCGTCAACTAGCTTCACACCTTATCAACACATGCACGTATACATATATACATATATATAGAGAGAGAGTATACTATAATGCACCCAAGCGGTACCTCTTCCCCTGCTTCTCTCCCTCCCTGCCCGCGCAACCACGTCTCGGGGGGGGGGGGGGGGGGGGGGGGGGGGGGCGGGGGCGGCGTCACGCGCACGGGTGCCCCTGACGGGGAGGGGAGGAGCGCCGCGAGAAGGAGAAGGCCGCCGCCGACGCCCCCCTCTGCTGCATCTGCTCCCGCCTCCGCGCCCGCTCCCCGCCGCCGTCGTCCCAGGCCAGCCCGCCCCTCGGCTTCCCCCTGCGCTCCCGGGGTCTCCTCGCCGTGGCCGTCCTCCTGGCCGGCCCAGCTGGCCCAGGCAGCACGGCCAGACCACACCGACCAGCTCACCCGGCCCTCCCTCCTCCGCTACCCCCCAGGGGCGCGCCCTGTGCTCCGCCTGGTCCTCCTCCTCGCCAGTCTTCCCGCCTCTCCTCCCGTGCCTTCCCCCCGCTCTGCTGCTCCAGCTCCGGCTCCGGCTCCGGCTCCGGCCGCGGCGCTCCCGTTCCCCATCCCCGTCCTCCCAGCCTTCTCCTCCACCTCCGCCTCCCCTCCTCCGTCTTCCACCTGCCCCGTGATCCTCCTTTGCCGCTTCCTCCTGCTCTTCCCCTCTCCCGTCCTTTGGTCCTCACCTCTCTCACCTGTCCATCCTTCTCCCCACAGCGGTTCCTGCCGCAGCTTCTGCTCCTTCTCCTGCGCATGCTGGTGCTCCTTCTCGCGGCCCTGCTGCTCCTCGGCCTCCTGCTGCTCCCCGTCCTCCAGCTCCTTCTTCCTCCTCCCCGGCCCCCTCCCGCCCTTCTTCTCCCACCTCGGGCAGCTGCGCCGACGGGGCACTGATTTGATCCGTTTGGGCCCTCGCCGAAGGGGACGGACAGGGAGAGGACGCTGCCGATACGGAGAGGGGCGGTCCCCTTGCCCCAGAGACTCCTGCACAAAAACGCCATGTCTGTTTGGAGCGGCTCGAGGAAGGAACAAAGTCCAGCGTGGCAGAAAGTCGTCTGAGGTTGTTGGGGGGTTAGACCGCATTGGCACGTGAGGCACCCCATCTGTGAAGATGCTTGGCTTTGCGCGCAGCGTGCGTGCGGGCGAGACGTGTCGAGGCTGCGCTAGCTCCTGCCCTACCAGAGGCCAAGCCTAGCTGAAATATTGAGCCCGGGCTCCGGGCCGTGGCTCCGAGTGGTTGCCCTGTTGTCCGGGTGGTTGTCCCGAAGCTTGTCCCGATGGTTGTCCCGATGGTTGTCCCCATGGTTGTCCCGATGGTTGCCCCGATGGTTGTTCCGATGTTTGTTCCGATGGTTGTTCCGACGGCTGTGGAGATGGTTGTCCCGAAGGTTGTCCCAATGGTTTAGGATCGGCTGTTACCTACTAGGGGGAGGTGGGGGCGTTTGGCCCGAGACCTCCCCCGAAGACTTTGACCTAGACCCCTTCCCCGAGACCCCCCCCCCCGAGACCTCCCCCGGGACCCCCCCCAGACCCTTCGCCGAGACCCCCCCCCCGAGACCCCCTCTCGAGACCCACCCCCGTAGTAGGTGTGTGAACCGAAAGGGGCGGGGCGATGCGGATGAGACCCCTCGGGACGAATTACACGAAATATGAACCTACTCGCCCATTGATCGCCGATAGGGGTTTGATGGCCCCACCCCGCCCAGGATCGCGCGGATTTGCAAACGGGGGTCTATTGCCGATCGATCGGCGATACATCGCCGATTCCAGGTCAACGGTCCCCCACTGAGGAAGTCCCCCTTCCTATCGTTGCCTCCTACTGCCCTCCACCGAGCCCAGCCCCAGATGTCCTACGACGGGTGCGCCTCCTTCGGCTTGCCTGGCCGATGACGAGCCAAATTGTTGAGTTTCTGCTGCCGAAGAGTGGCGGCCCTGGCTTGCCCGGCCGAGGCCGAGCTCGCGACCCTGGAGGAGCGCGAGCTGCAGTGCCACCGCCGCTTCTCTGCTGCCCGCGACGCCCTCCGCCCCCCCCCCCCCCCCCCCCCCCACGCCCGCTCGCTGCTGCCGCTGTTGCCGCTGTTGTGTCGCTGACGGCGCTGCTGCCGCTGCTGCTCCTCTTCCCCCGCCTTCAGTAGCAAAGTAGGGGAACCCTGTATGTCCTTGCAATTCCGTCTTTAGGGTATATTAGCGTGCGCTAAGCGCCGATTTAGCGTCGATTCGGGTCGGAGCGTCGATTAGCGTTGATTTAGCGTCGATTAGCGCCGATTGAGCGTGCACTAGCGTCGGCCAGCGTCGACCGCAGAACCCTCCGGGGTCAGCAGGGCGGCAGGCGAGGAGCTCACGGGCCAGGTCTGCCAGAAGGCAGTGCGCAAGGTTTTGCGGCGTCGTCCGGCGCAGCCGGGCTACAGGCACCGACGCTCGTTTCAAATTCCACTGTTGGAGGTTGGTTCAGGGGGGGGAGGGGGGAGGGAGGAGGAGAAGGATGGTGGAGGAGCAAGAGGACGAGCAGGACGAGGAGGCGGAGGAGAAGGAGGATGAGGAGGAGAAGGTTCAGAGAAAGGAAAGAGGAGAGAGGGAGGATGAGGGAGGGAGGGGGGAGTAGGGAGGACGGACGGATGGGAGGAGGCAGGAGGCGGAAGCGAGGGAGGGCGGGATGACGGACGAGGGGCGAGGGAGGACGGCTTCCTTCGGTCTTGCCCAAAGCATCCAAGCAGTTCCGTTCGGGGCACCCCTCAACAAGGGGGCGACGCGCGGGAGCAACGAGCACAGTCAGAGATCTCGTTGGCCAGGAGCTTCGTCAGCGGCCAGGGGGCAGGCTGCCGCGAGGGATCCGCCCCGATGGGGTGGGGCTGGCGCCTCGTGGAGTGGGCGCGGCGGCGGCGGCTCTCGGCGCGGCACCCGCGTGCTCCGACGCCCGGCGTCCTGAGCGACGGTGCGACAGAACCACGGCAGGGGCTCTCGGCCCCGCCTGTGGCGACAGGGGTGCCCCGAACACGGGCCGCGGCCGCCGCCGACGAAGGCGACGACGACGACGACGACGACGACGACGACGACGGCATTCATGGACGTCGGCGGCATTGGTGGACGTCGCTGGCATTTGTGGACGGCGGCGGCGGCGATTACGACGACGACACCGTCGTGTCGGTGCCGTGCCGTGTCGGCGGCGCCCAGATGGCGGGTCGCCTCGAGAGCCGCGGCGTTGCCCGCGATTGGCCAGGCGGGCCGTCGGTGCCGCCGTTCTGCTGCCAACGAGGGCCCCGCCGCCACGAAGAGCCCGCCGATGACGCTCGAACTCCAGCAGAGGGCAGGGGCGGGGCGAGGAAAGGGATATGATCGTTCCAGAGCTTGGCGGAACGTTCCCAGAGCCTTCAGGGACGCTCTGAGAAGGCCGCGGCGCCCGGTACATCCTCCAGATCCGCCAGTTCTCAGAGATCCCCGATGTGTTTTGGTCCGATTTTGTCCCTGCCCTGGCTTCGTCTTACAGGGGCGTGCGGGCAGGAGGGGGCATCCTCTGCGCCGCGCGTGTCGCGAGTGGCTGGCGTTCGCGGGAGAGTAGGAGTTGAGAGTAGACGTGGGCGGCGTGTGTGCCGGCTCGGCGCCAGGGATCGGTCAGCAGGGGGTCGCAGGCATCGGTCGTCTTGATCCCCATCTTTTCTCCCCCCCGCCGTCCTCCCTCCATCCCCCCTCTCAAGCAACTTGGGCTTAGGCCATTTGGGCTTGCGCCCGAGTCCTTTGCACTTCCCAGCAGTGTTTGAGGGAGTTTGACCTGGTGCCTGCCTGCACCATCAGGCCACCGACAAAGACAGAGGAGTTTCCAGGCAGACTTCTCGCGACGGCAGGCGGCCGATTTTCGTGGACGATATGCCAGTCATGCTACAAGTAGGATTGGAATTCGATCACTGTTACCAATGGAAAAAGTGTGCCCGTTGCCATGCCCCTGTGACCCCCTTCAAGCCCCAGGGCAAGCCGAAGTACGTCACATTCGGTTCCGAGGGGGAGGGGGAGGAGTTCCAGGAGTGCACGGGAGTGGCCAACTGCGAGCAACCCGACGACAAGCCGACGAGCATCCTCAAAACGCGCAGCTCGTCTCCACGGGGACGCAAGACGGGCCACGGCGGCGGCGGCGCAGTCGAGAGCAAGGGCATCATGCACCCACTGGTCCAGGCGCTGGAACCCACCGAGGACACGACCTTGCAGATCACCTTGACGTCGCAGATTTCGCGCCTTGGGGGCGGAGGCAGCGACGGCGGCCGACCTGGCCACCAACCCCGTGGAGGCGTTGAAGACATCCGAGGGGATGTAACGCAATGCGGACCACTTGCATGAACAAGCAGTTGACGCAGTGCTTACGACGCTCAAACATGGCAGCAGCGGAAACCAAAAAAACAGAGTCTCGCCAAGGAGCGGGGGGCCGCAGGAGCGGCGAAAATGGAGGCGACCTGAGTCCTCGTGAAGGCGACACCAAGCTGGACGCTGGACGACCTGGACGATACTGACACGGAGGCAACCGGCAACCGGTGACCCGAAGCTTTTCACGGCCCAGTGGGAATCCGCTTTCTTTGACCAGATGTCGGAGGAGGACGCGTCCGAGGCCGAGCGGCAGTTCATCCAGGATCTGCAGGATCAGTTCCAGCAGCGCAGCAGGTGATAATCCACCACGAGGGCAAGGAGAAGGATATCAACGAATGGCATGAGAAAAACACGACTCTGAAGCGCAGCCTCTCCGACAGGATGGCGAAGAAGCGCAAGGCCCATCGCTGCGCTGCTGTGGCAGGTGATGCGGGGGCCAGCGCTTCGCCCCAGCAGGTCGCGGAGGCCAAGGTCGAGCCAGACACGATGGTGAAGAAGGCCGCGCTTGCCGATTAGGATCGAAGACGAGGCCCGCGGGATCTCGGATGTTGAGTTCGCGCTGGAGGCGCTGAAGGTCAAGGCGAAGGGTACATGGGATACCGCAGTTTGACGATCTACCACGCCTCCTCCTCCTCGCCGCCTGCGCAGGGCGATGAAGAGGATGGGGGCCGCCGTGGCGTCTCTGATCCACGCGAAGGTCACGGCTCCCACCGACAAAGTATGGAAGCACTTGCAGAAATGTTCCAACCAGCACCAGTGCGGGGGCCTCGTCAAGACTCAGGTGCATGAGGAGTCAGAGTTACTAGATTGGGATAAGAAGGCGCGCGATGCTCGGCTGCGACTGTTTCGCAATCCAGCTCGACGACCTGGGCGCGCAGCCGCGGCGGAAGGAGAAGACTGGCCGGCCCAACGAGGGGGGCGAGCTGGACATGGGCCGGCGCCGCCTGCAGTCGCGCAGGCTACACGAGGGGGCCGCGGCAGCGGCCGACCTTGCCGAGCCTGACAAGTTGTCGCTGGACGGCTCCTTACTCCCCGTCGCCCACGAGGCCAGGAGATGTTCCGTGGCCATCGCCCCCCCGCACGCCTTACCGCCCATGGGCTTGCGGGGGGGCAGCCGTCGCGCATATCAGAGGGGTGGAGGGCTGATGGCTGCAGCGCGGCTGCCGCGAGTCACCCCGCTTCTATGCGCAGCCATGTGTTTTCATTGCGTCGCAGTTTTGCCCAGACACTCGGAGCTGCTATCAGCGCGGCGCAGGGCAGCGTCGGCCCTGTTCGCAGAACAACGGAGAGGGTACTTTGATCGATCACCGCAGCGATGATTTTTCACATTAAGAAGAAAAAGGAAAGGACACAACGGGGCCGACTGCGCCGACATTGGCGCGCAAGTTGCCCGCGCAAGATCGCGCGCGGGCGCCTTCGTTTCAAGAGTGGCGCGACGCGCTGGCGGCCCGCGCGAGCCGCCGCGCAAGGTCGCCGTTCCATCTCGCGCAAGACGTTTTCGGTCGTCGCCCACCTCATCGTTCAATGTCGTGGCCGCCCCCATGCGATCAGAATGCGCAGCCGGCGCTGTTGGTCAGGATGTCTCGTGGCGCCCCCACTTTGGTCTAACGGTGCATTTGAGATGCTCGGGCTTCCAGCTCCTCGCCACGGCCCTCAAGTTGCCTGGCGGGCGCCCTCTGCCCCCCCGCGGCCCTGTAGGGGGCCCGCGCCTGGGTCCGTGAGCCGCCAGGCCGCAGCGCGCATGGCGAACTATTTAGGGGCTGCTTCCAGTCAGAAGCTGCGCCTCGCCAAGTTGCGGCGGGGGCGGCGAGCGCGCGGCCCCAGGGCTGACAGCGCGCGCGAGCGCGGCGACGCGGACCTCTGGCCAGACGGGCCAGGCCCATGAGCCGATGATTTTTGCGCCCAGTCGCACGCCGGTGAAATGGCTTTTGTTTCTCTATTTTGGGCCCTTCTTCAGTCTCCGCGGCCATGGCCGTCGCGCCGTCTCGCGGCGGCGGTGCCGACGCCCTGCCCGGCCCCTCCTGGCTCATAACCTGAGTTGCAGCCGCGGTGTCATCGATGTCTCGAGTAGGTTGAGCGTTCGCGGCAGTCGCCGCCGCAATTCGAGCCAGCCCCCCGAAGTTGGAGCCCCCGGGCTCAAATCCACGCTTCAGCTGTCAGAAGATCACCCAGGCCAGCGCCGGCGGGAGGTCGGGTTCGCTCCAGGGAACCAGCGTTTCGAATATGTTCTCCCCTCCATGCTGTCCCCAGTAGACTTTGGTCCGAAACCCTCGCGCTCCCCGACTGCGTCTCTGCGTCGGGGGCGCGCGCGGCGTTGGTCGCCGCGCTGGGGGCCGCGACTGCGACGGGCCATTGGGCCGCTGTCAATGCGTCGAGTCGGGCGCGAGTCTCGCATGTCACGGAGGATCCCGCGCAGCTGGCAACGCGTCGCCGCCGACCCATTCTCGCGGCGACAAGGCGCAATGGTGGACTCGCGCCCAAGCGCCGCCGGCAGGATTGGCAATTATGCTGCGCAACATAGCGGAGCACAGCAGGTCGCCGGGCCTAGGAAGCACGCAGCAAGTCAAAATTAGACTCGCCCGACGGAGCCTACCCCACCCTCAGGCCAGAGAAGGGCCCCCCGCGGCCAGCTTGGCTGGATTTCCAGAGACGGTCTCGCAGCGAGCCCGGCGCCCAGCGGCGCCGGCCCCGCCCCGGATTTTCGCGCCAGATTTTCTGGGCGCGGGCTGAGGGGGCGACGTGGACACTAGCGCTGCATAGGACGCTTACGCCCATGCCGTTGCCAGACGTTGAAATTGTCGCAGCTCTGGCCGCGCCGTTCCAGCTGAGGGGAGTCGTGGGCGAGATGGCCGAGAGGTTCGAGCGAACGTGGGCGCCGCGGCCTGCAGGCGCATCATCCGTGCTTGAGTTGTTTCGCCAAGTGTAACGGGCTGCTCAGAGCGGCCCTCTTTCTCTTATGTCCGCGGACGCGGTCGCCGGGGCTGCCGACGAGATGGAGGCCGTAGCCGGCCTTGGCGCGGAGCGCCCCGCGCCCGCGGATGTCCGGCGCGCGCCAGAGACGGGCTCGGCAGAACTCGCGCTCACTGTTGGAAGCAATTGAGGCAAGTCTGGCCTGGCCGATTCAGACATCTCGCACCAGCGTCAAGCTCGCGTGGAAAATGTCAGGAGCTGATCATGGCATTGGGCTGGTACCAATGATTGGAAGGCCGTGGCCCATGATGCGCGAAAGTGAAGTCCAGCGCTGGTCTGCCAGCGGCGCCCAGCGCTCGCGCTCTGCGATCGATGGCGCAAGCTGCCTTCGAGACGCGTTCTTTCAATCTGTTGATGGTGAAATGGCCCGCGCTTTGCAGATCCGACATGGGCATGGCGCGATGAACGCATGAGCCCTCTTATGATCGCATTCCGCGGCAGCCGCAAGCGGACTTGTGCATGGACCTGTTCCAGTGCGTTGCCCATCGGGACTTGGGGCAGACGGGCGCGGCGTCGGGGGCGTCCGAGCCTTGCCAGAGCGCAGTGCAAGGTCTGCGCTCCGGCGCGAAGTTCGCGAAGACCCTCGCTTTTTGTTTGACGCGCGCCGCGTCGACGGCCCATCCGAGGATGGGTTCCAGATAGTGGAATGATGACATGTCACGGGTGGCGAGGGGCTCGCAGCATGCAGTGCGAAGTGATATGGTATCATGTCTCATCGCCGCGTGCCGGGATCTCGGCAAACGCGAGTTTCGTTGCTGCCAAATCAGTGGCGATGTGCGCGAACAACAAGGGCACCTCGTCCATCGCGCGATCGGTCAAGCGGGCTGGGTGCAAGGGGCAGCCTGTCCAGCAAGCGGCCTACCTGGGTGTCGACAACAGGCCCGGTCTCCACTGGCGGGCATCGCGCGTCGAGCGCGAGGCCAAGCGTCAGGCCATGAGCAAGAGGATCAGACGTTTCGCAGTAGCGTCACGGCAGCATTGTCTGACGGTGAAGCTATAGGGACAGGGCGGCAAATCAGCGGGATCGCACGGCCATCAGATGCACGGCGCGTTTGGGGGCCAGCTGACGGCGCATCGGAAGCGGACGGCGCCGTCGCATTCGACGACCAGCCGGGGGCGTTGCGCAATGACATTTTAGACTTACGGGCTCCAGGCGCGTGCCCAGCAGTTGCCGGGCCTACGAAGTGCATTGACATGCGGACGCAGGCATGGCGCGGCCAACCCCAAGTTCGCTAGCCGGCGTCTCAAGTATCGGGGGGGATATCCGCCGAATTGTCGTCAACCCCGAAGACAGATCAAGCAGTGAACCCGCGTGGATTTCTTCGATTAGGATGGGGCCCAATTTCTGGGGCGACTTGGACGCGCCCCGCGGGCGCCAGCGCGCGTGCGGAATGGCAGTTCACCGATGAATGTACGCAGGGCGCATGGCTCGCGACACGCGGGCTGGGCCACTTTGTGACCTATCTGAGGCAGCCTCCAAGCGCGCGTGTGAACAACGCCACTGAGTATCTATCTGAGTAGACGCTACTGCGGGGCGGGTCTTGTGGACGGACCCGACCGCGAATCGCGTCGATAGCTGATCCGCCCAGCGGGACTAGTCTAGACAGGCAAGCGCCTGGCGGAGTTGCTCGTCTTGGTCGCGCCGGCAGGATGCTGGCCCAAGACTCCCCCGACGGAGCTGGTAAAGTACTCCGCAGGTGAAGAAATACTTGATCGCTGCAAGACAGCAGCACCTGAGACGTTGACCCATCTCTACTGGACGTGCTGGGCGAACAAGGACTCGGACGCCTACAAGGACTCTGACGACCTGCTGACTGAGGCGCTCGCTAGCTCAAGCGAGCCTGTCTGAGGCGTTCATCTTGTTTGCGCCATGGGCGCGAGTGCCAGATCCAGTATCGATCGAACCATGGAAGTCCACGGGCACCAATGACATCACACATGGGTGCATGGGCCACGGCGCACCTCATCAACCTCGTCTTGTTGCAGGTGATGGCTCAGGATGCCCTGATTCCAGTGTTTTAGAATTTGGACGCGTCGGAGCTACCATCGTTAAGTTTCTCAGCTTTGATCCGATTTCCGTTGAATCATCCATATGGTCCCCGAGCGGGGCATCGACAAATCGTTGCTCGGGGGGAGATTTGGGCGTTGTTGTTGGCACTGTGGGGTTCTGCGGGTCACATGATTTACATTGGCGACCACGAGCCCCTGGTCCATTCTTGGTACGCACGTGAATACTTGAACCCACAGGGAGAGGACAGAGACTTGTGGGCCAGAGTTGGTGATGTCATGGTGGACAGTGTTTTGAGTGAAGTGTCCGTGCTTTTTAGCACAGTCAGAAGTGCGTCTTCGACATCGCCGAGGGCAGAGCTAAAAGAAGCTTGGTGCTGGCCAACACGATGACCGACGAGATACCGAACAACGCTGCGCGCGAGGCGAGGCGTCCAGAGTCTGATCGATCCTGTGCACTGGTCCGCGAACAGCGAACTCGACGGGTCCGACCCCGCCTTTTGCGGGCCACTGTCGGTAGCCACGCGATGGAGGAACCACTTGTTGCGAGGAGGCGTTGGGAGAGCAGCGCAGGCGGGGAGGCCGTGTCTCCTCCCCCTCCCCCTCCCCCCCCCTGCTGCTGCTCTCGCCCACTTGTGTCTTCAGTATCGGTTCGCAGAAGGCCGTCGTAAGTGCCTAAGGTGCTTCGGGTCGGCTACCCTGGCCACCGCTCAGGAGTGAGTTAAGTCCCCACGCCCGTCTCTCATACATGTTAATGGCACGTTGCTGTCTCCGCCTGTGGGTGCTAAGGTTCATGTGGCCGGGGGCTGGCTACACTCATCCCACTTTCTTGGCCATCACACCGTTTTTAGAGTTGGTTTTGCGGGCCGTGCGGGGGATTGCCGGCAAGCAGTTTCGGTCCTTTGGCAACCCTTGCAGCCCCCCGCACCCGTACATGTGGATAATTTTTCGATCGCAGTAATGCGGGGCGCATCCCCGAAGTCATGGGCAAGGCCGAACAGAGTCGGCGGCTTAGGTTTTTTGTTTGGTTGATCACAGCTTGCACTCCGCAGTTGGCTCCTACTCGCACCCCAACTCCATCCCTCCTGTCCTTCCTCCATTCATCCCTCCGCTCTCTCTCGTCCGTAATGTTGCGCCCCATTCTTCCTCCTCCTCCTCCTTCTCCTCCTTCTCCCCCTCCCCCCCTTTTGCAGCACGTTTGGCCCAAAATGATTTTGCCCCGTGGCAGAGCGCGGAGACCCCAAGTCCAGGGACAGTTAAGGACAGCCTTTTGCCTCGCCGTGCCCTCGGCGCTGGCCTCCATATTTACTCGTCATGCGCGATTGTCTGCCGAGGCTGGCGCGGGCCTTTTCGTGGCGAGCGACAGTGAGACAGCAACATGCAAGCCAACGACGACAGGAACTCAGACGGCAAGCGCGCCACCAATGAAGTGGATCCCTGGTTCAACGCTGCCTCCAAGCTGCTCGTGCAGAAGATGCCTGCCCATCTGCGCCAGCAGCTGGAGGCGACCCTTGCCGCCCAGATCAAAGTTTGCGCCGCAGATTTTGAACCCACAGCGCAGTGCGTCACGCAGGCCGCGAGCGTTGTGGCTGCGCGTGTGGTACGCAACGGCCACTTATTGTACGCAAGCTGGCGGTGCGTGCAGGGCTGTGGCGGTGTACACGGGCCTCACGGTGCAGAGGGATCCTGAGGTCTCCACTGGCCGTGCGCCCACGGTGTTTCCAGAGCTGCGCTTGTGGTGTGCACTAGCGTCCGTGGGTGTTGCGTGAGAGCTTGCTGCGCAAATGCCATGAGTGCGTGCACGCCGCAGCCGCCGTTACCGTCATCCCCCCTTGCCCTGGTGCCACCCCCTATTCGAGGAAAACCCACGCAACCTCCCTCTGGAGAAAGAAGCACCCGTCACCGGGCAGAGAAGGTCTGTGAGGGGGGCCACGACCGACGATTCGGACACGTCCCACGTCCGCGAGGGGGCCGCCCAGCTGCTCGCATGAGCGCGCCCTCGGATAGTGCGGTGTTTCTTGCTCAGGTGGGCCCGCCTCGGCGCGCCCCGTAGGGCGTTCCACATCGACGCCCCCCCCGCCTGACCCGCGGCGCACCCTGACGCGCATGGAGTCCACCCCCCTATACGCACCATCATCCTCATCATCATCATCAGCATCATCATCTTCGTCATCATCATCAGCATCATCGTGATCATTATCAGCAGCAGCAGCAGTACCACCAGCAGCAGCAGCATCAGCATCATCGTCATCAGCATCATCATCACCACCACGACCATCACCGTCATCATCAACATTGTCATCATCATCGTCACCATCATCAACATATCATCGTCATCACCACCGTCAGCATCAGCCTAATCGTACTTTTTTAGCATAAGCATAATCATAATCATCATCATCTTGATCATAACCATAATCAGAATCACAACCACCACCACCACCCATCATCATCATCATCATCATCATCATCATCATCATCATCATCATCATCATCATCATCATCATCATCATCATCATGTTCAATCACCATCATCATAATCATCAGCGTCATCATCATGATTATTATCATTATTGTCATTGTCATTGTCATCATCATTATCAGTCTCACCACCAGCATCAGCATCAGTATGAGCAGCATACGCATTCCAATCAGCATTGTCATCGTTCTCCCAGGCGATGTCGCAGATGCGAACTCAGGCTGTGTGGGCGTGGAACCAAAACATCCCTCCCTCCACTTCCTTAACCTCGACCTCCTCCTCCGACTTGTTCATCCATCCTCCTCATCCTCCTCCTCTCATTCTTCTCCTCCTCCTCCTCCTCCTGCCTCCCACCGCCCTCCTCTGATCCCTCTCCAGTCTCCTCCCTCTTCCCGTGCGTCCTCAATCGCCTAGTCTTTCCTTCTCCTCCGTCCTTCTCCCTTCATTTCTCCTCCCTCTCCCCTTCTCCTTGCTCCTTCCATCCGCCTGCGCTTGCCGCCCCCGGGATAGGTGCAGCGCCGCGTTGGTGGAGAGCAAGGCGCGCCAGGACAATGCGTCGGCGATCCGGGCGAGGCAAAGTAAGGAGGGGGCCTCCAGGCCTAATTTCCACGCCCTTTCCTCCACCTCCTCCTTCTCCTTCTCTTCCTCTTATCATGACCATCATCACCATAAGCATCATCATCATCATCATCATCATCATCATCATCATCATCATCATCATAATCATCATCATCATTGTCATCATCGTCGTCATCGTCATCACCATCATCGTCTTCAGCATCCTCATACTCATCAGTACCATCATCATTACTGGTATCATTGCATCAACATCATCATCAGCATCAACATCAGCATCCTCATCGTCGCCATCGTCATCGTTACCGTCATCGTCACCATCCTCATTATCATCTTCATGACGAGACGATCCGTTTTCTAGCGGCTAATGCATCTGTGTAACTTACTCTGGCAGTCATAGCGCCGCCTGGACTGCCGACAGGAGTCTGACGGGCAAAACGAATGTGGACACGGACTGGCAAGCGTGCACGGCAGACACAAAATGCTCCACTCCCCTGACTATGGGCGGCACGAGGGTGGGTGATGAAGAAAAGCGAGGCTTGAGCACAAACGGTTGCATATACAGCGTTGCAGAAGACTGTCAGGCTGAGACGGTTACCGTTTAGGTGGACATGGAGGGGTATTCGGGGCCCGACACACGAAAAGCCTCAGCACGTCATTATCGTGCTACGCACACCCATGACGAGACGATCCGTTTTCTAGCGGCTAATGCATCTGTGTAACTTACTCTGGCAGTCATAGCGCCGCCTGGACTGCCGACAGGAGTCTGACGGGCAAAACGAATGTGGACACGGACTGGCAAGCGTGCACGGCAGACACAAAATGCTCCACTCCCCGATGCTGTCCCAAAGCTGGCGTGGGCCAGTTCACACATTTAGATAAAGGGACCTTATGGGGGATAAAAGGGCGACCGCGAGCGAGCGAGCGAGAGAGACGGGCATTTTAAAACTGGTCAAACACAGAGGGCCTGGGTGCCTTCTGGTTCGAGGTCCAAGGATCCGCAGCCCGTCGAGATCTCGAGATGAGATCCCTCCACATAAAACTACCCACGGCAGACGATGATGGCTGCCGAAAGCACTGAGTGTGTTATCTACTCGAGCGGCAGCGCAGGCAGAAAACTTGTGCAAAGCTGGCCTCAGCGTGGCTGAGGTGTCATAGTGCAAGACGAGCCAAGGCACAGACGCTTTGGCGGCCGCTCGCATGACTCGTTGGACATGCGACATGTGGCAAGCGCTGAAACCTGACTCAATCAAAACACCTAGGAGGCGCTTACGCTGGAGGTCGCACACTAAGGATCTGGCGGACAGTGCGTCGGGACGGTCACCTTCCAAGCATCTGACTTTGAAACCTGACGCGCGAAACAAACGCCCGATCTGTCGACTGTGCGGTCCCCACACGCAAATCCAGCGCGACACGTCGCCGCGGCTCAAGGGAAAACGGGCACGGCCTGCCCGTCTAAGGGCGCTCCCTCGAGCCGAGGTTCGCACAGCTTTGTGTGCGCCTTGAAATTCTCGCTCAGCCTCTCCCAGGACCTGCTCATCCAAGCGTGCTTCTCGTACCTCTGAAAACTCCTGTATGTCTCCCAGCCGCCGCGACGCTTGACGGCCGCCATGTCCCGAAGCCCGCGGAAGCGGGCGCGGGAGGCTCCTGGGTGCCGAGCCTGGTATGGTATCCCCTCGAACTTGAGGCGGCTTGCCACGGTCTTGAACGAGCGGGCCAGCTCGGGGTAGCTGGAAAGACAGAGACACTCCCCATCCGTCCGCGACTCGAGGGCCTTCAACAGTGGGTGGAGCGACAGCCAGAAAGAGTGGTCCAGCAGGCAGCTCTGGACGAACATGCTCACCTCGTTGGCAACTCCTTCCTCGTACGGGCCCAGCGTCACTCCCCACAGGCCCGCCACGGAGTTCGGGGCTATGAAGTCGTCGGGACGCATGGCCAGCAGACTCCCAGCCCTGCAGCACGTGCTCCACATCACGAGCAGCGCCAGTTTCATCTCGAGCCTTCCGTCCTGAACCAGGCCGCTGATGATGGCTGTCCAGACTGCGAGGGTTTGAGGGACGCGAGCCCGAGGCGGAGCCACGTTGACCCCGCCCATGAGCGTCCACCAGCTGCGAGGCCAGCCCTGGCGCCCGACCTTCCCGACATGCGGCATCACGTGCTTGGCCGAGGCAATGTCCCTCGTTCCTTTGGACGGGGCCTCCCCTTCCAGCCCCAGCTCTTCGAAGTACATCACCAGAAGCTCGCCCAGGCAACTGGTGTCCACCTCCTGAGTTCGGTCGGCCTCGACCCACTCCGCAGACGATGTGAGCTCCTTCACGTGCGCCCTCTCGGTGCGGACCCCCACGGCGCGCCCCTCCAGCATATCGAGCCCGTGCAGCTGCGTGTCCCACTCCAGCACCTTCTGCAGCCAGCCCTCTAGGCGCCTCCTGACGCGACGCTCTGGTCGGCGGGCACGATCGGAGCGCTCGCCCGACGCGTCGGACTCGCTCGAAATGGAGTCGGACAGCGCGCCGCGCTTCTGGGCCGAGCCACTGGTGTCTGGCCTTAGGATGCCGTGACAGTCGGCCGACTGATCGACCAGGTGAGGTGGGGCTGCGGGGACTCCCGCGTCCCGCCGCGTCCCGCGACATCCACGAACCCTGACCAGCCCGCGGCTCTGTCCTGCTGCGACCGCCGCGCGGCTGCGGGCCAGCGTCCGCCTGCGCCGCCTCGGCGCGGCGGGTGCCCTCGGCGTCGGCCAGCCCGCCGCACCTCCTGCCAGCGTCCCAACAACACGAGGTCGGCCCGAGCCGCCCATGGGCGGCGGACGGAGAAGGAACAGGGATACAATCAGAAAGGCGTATGAAACGTGCATTATGGATGCTAGGCGCTCTTTGAGCCAAAGCGCCTGCCGACGGGGGGCAGGGCGGATGCACGTGCTCTCGACCAGACTCAACCTGAGGTAGAAAATCGAAAAGCCTCACGACCCTAGGGCGCTCGGGGGCCCCACCACGAGGCCAGAGACACTCGGCTAGCTTCAAAAGACGTCGATGGGGTGCGATACGAGGGCTATGGTCTCGCACCCTTTCCCCCTCCATGTCACTTGTTAAACTTCGTGCTCTCAAAAAACTACGCTGACCTTCCCCCTTGATCGACGCGGGGGGGGCAGGAAAAGAAACCTCACCAGGACTCTCACGAGGCCCTTTGGCGGTCCCCTGGGACGGCGGGCGCGAAAAAAGCCGAGAGGGCCAGTCCGCGGGGTTTCGCTCCGAGGGGATCCACCTGACAGTGAGGCGGACATTCCTGGCGAGGCAAAGACACGCAAGCTTCCTAAGGATCAACAAAAGCTTGTAGTTTCTGGTGCGATATCTGTCACAGCAAAGCACAAGCGCGAGATTATCACAGAACAGGAGCTGTCTGAGATTGCGGCCAGGGCGAGAGAGGAGAATGCGCTCGGCGCCGATAAGCAAGGCGCGGGCTTCGAGCAGGAGAATATTTTCCTCAAAAACGAAAGGCCATCCCCCGCACACGTACCAGGCATCCTCGGCCAAATCGGAGGCCGATATCTCCTCGAACTCGGCAGAGGCCTCGAGCCCCTGGGCTCCTACAGCCCCAAGGGCCTCGAGGCTGTCACGGTGCAGGAGCGGGCACGAATCGAGCAAAGCGGCCTCACGGGCACGGACGTGCCCAGGGTGCCTGAAACGATCACGCTCACGCACTCGCCCATAGCGGGAGGTAGTACTGACCCCCAGCGAGCGCAAGCATACGCCGAAGCCCTCCTCGCAGGCGTCCGTGGCGCAGGCAATGCCGTTCCAGTCCAGCTCCCACGACGCCACCAGCGTGATCATCAGGCCCAGAAAGCACTTCAGCTCCCGCCGAACGCTCGTCCAGAGCTCAACGGGCGCGTAGTAGTTGCTCTGTATGAAGCTGTAGACGGCGCTGAAGCAGGTGAGTGACTCCCGCCGTATTAGTCCCGCGAAGGTGCAGTGGCCGACCACGATCTCGACGGCCTGCCCACTCACGAGTCTACGCCGAAGCAGCCCGCGTATCCCCTGCCGAAGCCGCCAGAAACGCTTACAGCTAAGGCGGGTGTGGCGGCGGTTGGCGTCCAGCACCACGCCCAGGGCTTCGATCTCTCCCTCCGTGATCTCCAGCTCGTGCGTCTTGAGCCCGCGGGACTCGAAGCTACTCACCAGACGCTCCATGGTCTCCTCGACTATTCTTCGCCCCCCGCCGAACACGCCCACGTTGTCCACGTACACGTAGTGCCGGATCTGAGCCCCGTCTCGGAGGCAGCGAAGCAGCAAAGGCCGCCCGTGATCCACCAGCAGCTCACACCTGTCGATCACCGCGGCGGTGGCTTCCTCGTCGATGTCCTGGGCGAAAAAGAGCGACCAAGTGAACCCCATGGGCAGCGCGGCCGCTAGCGGCACCACCTCTGAGCTAGGCTCCACCTCGACACCCTGCACGCGATGCACCCCGAGCTCCGACGCCAACACCGACGGGAGGCCAAAGTACTCGCACAGGTAATCGGGCATCTTCATGCGGTGGAAGGCGTCGGAGACGTCCACGGTTCCGGCCGCTAGCTGCGGTCCGCCCCCCAGGTCCCCCTCGACCTCGATGTTGCCGAGGCCCTCAGCAGTCAGGAGACTCACGTGTGGGGGAGGTCGAAAATGCGCGTTCGTCCTGCGGGCATCCAGTATCATCCTGAGCTGCCCCGACTTCTTCTTCACGAAGAACAGCCCGACCTTCTCGCGACAACGCGTCGAGAACTTCACGAGCCCCCTGCCGTGCAGGTCCTTCAAAAAGCGAACGTACCTCCTCCGATTCCGCGTCAGGGCGGGATCAACGTAGCAAGGAATATCATGCAACTGAGCCTCAGTTAATTGTTCATCAGCAGCCAGGCGCATTCGCTCTCCTTCCCCCTCCAGAAAGTACCGACCTCGGGCGCCAACGAGCTCCTCGATCATCTTACAGTCATTTGTGTTCGAGGGCAGTGACACCAGGTCATGCCTGAAAGGGGCCAGAGCCGTTGAGGAGGGGTCAGCGTCGGTGTACCCACCGCCCCTCCCTCGGAGCAACTCCATCAGGGCCGCCTCCGTGGTGAGATGTCGAGCCTTCTCGCTACTGGGCTGCTGGAGCTGGGCCAGCCCTTCCAGGTAGCGTCTCGTAGAATCCGCCATCTCCGACGCCAGGCCGAAGGTCGTCGCGAAGCCGCCCTCCGTGTCGTCGACGCGGTGCCCGCTCATCCAATTAAGTGCATCGGTAGCCTCCGCCACCAGCGAGGGAAGAACCTCACGAGCGCGATCCCTCCGCTGCTGCTTCTTGGATCGCCCGACCCTGCAAACTGGGTCGACATGCAAGGGAGGGAGCGGAAAGAGCCGCCGCCTCCCTGGGGCCGCCTGGCACGGCCCGTCCCCAACGCTCAACAGGCCGCGACGCGGGGACTTCTCGTCGCGGCCCGTCTCCATCATCATGGCGTCTCCGCGGGCACACCACGCCCTCCACGTGCTGCCCCGCGTCCTTCTGCGCGCCCACGACCTCGACCGCGACCGCGGCCGTCGCCGGCGTCCCCTCCAACTTGGTCTTCCGCCTCCTCGGGCATACCGCCGCCGCTCAGGGCCTCGGTCCTGGTCACGTAGCTGTCGTGCTCGTCCTCGTGGCGGCGGACCCCTCTCGAGCGGAGTCCAGAGTCCACCGCCTCGAGCCCTGGCCCCCCGCCCTCGTACTCGTTCGCGAGCCTACAGTACGGGGCGGCCTGGCCACTGCAGACATCCTCCTCCTGGTCAGCCGCCAGCCCGCGCTTCTTGAAAGCCTCGGTCTCCGACCGCCTCATCAAAATCACCTTCGAATAAACGCCCTCAACGTAGCCGAAACCGACGCCCTTGCTGTGTGTGATGTCCCCCTCTCGCAGCTCGATCGTGTCCCCGCCGTGGTAGTCGTCGTTCTCCACCTCCGCAATCCTACAGCTATGATCCTCGGGCGCCTCTAGCGGCGGGGTCCGAGCCCCGTCGTCAGCGACCACTGCCACGTCCTCAGCACGGGCGCCATGGGCGGCTCCTCGCAACGGCAGGCGTCGGGTGGGCACACTCCCGCCTTCGGCCGACGGCGTCCGCGGAACGGCAGGCGTCGCGACCCTCAGCACCTCATAAGCCGCCATGCTCGACGATAGCTCCCGCCGCATCCTCCACCTGGTCGGGTAGTCCTCGGGGTCGAACTTGTAGGAGTACTCCCGCGAAAGTCGAGGCACCTCCACGTCGCTGCTCATCACCACGAACTGCTTCACGTCCATGTTCCCTTCGCCGTACTGCTCCTCGTAATCCATGAGATCGGGCGTCAAGCCGCGCCAGATCGTGCTATGTCCCGAGCCGCCAACGCCGACGGGCCCAGGCAGCACCCGCTCCTGATACAGGTCCCCATCCGCCTCCGCGTCCTTCGGCCCTACCGACCGCTCTGGGATCCGCTCACATGCGAACACCGCGGCCGAGAACGACCCGCCGCGCTGCTCCTGGAACCACCCCTCGGGCAACCTCCTCGCCAACACCTCGACGCAGCTGGCGTCACCCAGCTGCCCGATGAGCGCCGACGCCTGGTGCCCCGCGATCTCGCCCGCCAAGGCGGGCCCCGACTCCGCCTCCGCGGGGCAGGCCCCAAACGGGGCGCGGGGGCACTCTGCCGTCAGCGACGGCGGGCACTTGGCCACAACCCGCGCGTTCTCCGAGAGGTTCTCGGCGACCTCCTGCGGGCGCCCGAGCAACTGCGCGCGCCCGAGCAGCCCGCCAGACTCGCGGCTCCGCTGCTCCAGCGACGCGAGCAGCCTCAGCACGGCCAGGGCGGTGCGCATCGCAACCTTCTGATGAAGAAAAGCGAGGCTTGAGCACAAACGGTTGCATATACAGCGTTGCAGAAGACTGTCAGGCTGAGACGGTTACCGTTTAGGTGGACATGGAGGGGTATTCGGGGCCCGACACACGAAAAGCCTCAGCACGTCATTATCGTGCTACGCACACCCATTATCATCATCGCCACCATCAGCATTATTATTATTATTCTCAGCGTCATCCCTATGAGCATCATCATTGTCATCATCAATCTTATCAGCATCACCCCTATCAGCATCATGATCGTCGTCATTCTCATATCATCATCATCATCCCCATCATAATGATTACCATCATCATTAATAGCAGCGTCACCACCATCGTCGTTATTATCATCATAATCATTACCACAATCATCATCACCACCATCAGCAGCATACGCACGATCATCCTCTCAATATCCATCTGCATCATCAGCATCATCATTATCACCGCCATCACCATCATCACAATCATCATTCACAATATAATTGGTATCAGCAACAACACCATCATCATTATTAGCATCAGCGTCATCATCATCGTCATCATCACACTACCCATCATCATCCTCATGCCCATCCTCACCATCATCATCATCATCAGCATCAGCATCGCCAGCATCAGCATGATCATCAGTATTATCATCACCATCGTTATCACCATCATGCTCATCATGAGCATCATCACCAAGACCAGTATCCCACCATACCACCATCATCATCACCATCACCATCACCTTCATCATCATCATCATCATCATCATCATCATCATCATCATCATCATTCCAACCATCACCTTAATCATCATCATCATCATCATCATTAGCATCATCATCATCATCATCATCATCATCATCATCATAATCATAATCATCATCATCATCATCATCATCATCATCATCATCATCATAATCACCATCATCATCACCATCATCGGCATCATCATCATACTTATCATCATCACCACCATCATCGCCCCTGGCTTAACTCACACTCCATTCCTCCTGCTGCTCCCTGCTGGCTCTCTCGCAGAGTTCGGTGCAGGCTGCTGTCACGCGGGCGGCGCGGGTGGCTGCTCTCTTACTCCCGACTTGCCGATGACTCCCTGGGGGGCGCCCGCCGCGGGCCCCGCCGGGCCCAGGCGACGCCGACGCGGCATCCGCCCCAGGGGACGCGTGCTCGCAGCCTGCGATGGATCCGTAGAGCTCGTCGTCGTGGTGGCGTCTTCATCGTCGTCGTTGTCGTAGTTGTCGTCGTAGTCGTCGTCGTGGTGTTCGTCGTCGTCATGGCGTTTGTCGTAGTCGTCGTCGTCGGCGCTGCGCTGCGCTGCCTGAGATCCGGGCGTTGCAAGTTTTCCACAGCTGGCGATCTTGCTCTGTTTCGGGCCTCGGGACCATCATTGATCGATCCGACCCCGAAAATGCAGCAGAAAGATTGGACTTGGGGCTTTGGTCGTGATTTTTCGCGATGCTGCCACTGTTTCGCGCCGTCGGATCCCAGGGCTGTCTGCTGCCTCCGTGCTCGCCCGCCACCAGCCAGGCAGGAAATTACCGATGCGCCGCGCCCGCCCTGGGAAGACGGAGGCGGGCCGCCGTTGGGAGTGGCGTCTTGGAGCGGGGGGAGCGTCAGTATCGTTTACCCGATCCCCATCCACATCGCGAGCCCCACCGTCTCACCACCTCAATTGGGGATATGCCCCTCGAAACCCGAAGAGAGCAGCCTATATCCCCATCAGGGGGGCAAATCAGCCAGTGGGGCCCAGCCCACGCTGGTGGGGATGGGGATCGACTAAACAATGCTCAGAGCGGAGAGGGAGCCTCCTCACCTGCCCTCCGAGAGTAAAGCCTTGGGCCCCGGCCGGTATCGCTCGGGGCAGGGTATTCGTACCTGTGATCGGTACGGTGTGCGTTCGAGCAAGCGGGGGTGCAAGTTGGTGCTACCGGGTTCGACGGCCCCTGCGAATCCATCGGCTCAGTATCGCTGCTCGCTCCTGCACCGATGCAGACACCCTTTAACGTGAAGAGCTCCCTCGGCGAGGCGTGCCGCTCCCTTGTGCAGGAGGAGCGCGACTCCTTCTGGGAGAGCTCTGGACTGAAATAGCACCTCCGTAGTGTGCCCGCCCGCTCCTATCGGGCGGTTGTGTGTGGCCAGGCCTGGCCAGATAGCTCTTTCGGACGTGTCTGAGACGAGGGCTAATCCGTTCAAGAGCGTTCCAGAACGCTGTCTGAGCGTTCCAGAACCCCCTGAGAAGGCTGCGGCTCCCGAGGCATCCTCCGGAGCCGCAGGATCTCAGAGATTCCCGATGTATCCTCACCCAAACTTGTCCTTCTTCTGGCTTCGTCTTACCCTTGCTGCAAGGCAGATCGTTCCCTTATCGTATGTACGATCCAATCGGCCTCCTGCTGTTTGCGTTGGGCAAACGTTGAGCGAAGCTCGTAGCATCGTGCAGCATGACTCGTATGGGCAAGCGAGCAGCAATCCCAGAGAGAAGCAAGTGCAATTCAAGACGGTGTGATAGAGTGCCAGAAGGTGAGAGGAGAGACGAAGCAAAGTGGAAACATGAGAGGCTCACACGGGAGCTTAGCCATGATGCCCTGACGGAGCGGCCTCCTGCCACCTCTCCTCCTGCTCCTCTCCGCGCTCGGCTCCGATGCCCTTCCCGCCGCTCCTCCCCCACCCTCCTCGCCCACCCTCCTCCCCCTCCTTTTTTGGCGTGGAGCGGACTTTCACCCTAGGATAGTAGCGTCTGGGAGAAAACATCGCGTGACGATACCAGCTTAGGCCCGGAGGCCAACCACTGGAGTCGGACAGGCGCAGCGGAGCAACTAGGGCAAAGGAGGCAAAGATACAGATAACATCCCTTTCCTCCCTGTTCTCCTCTTCTCTCTTCCTCGTCGTCCTCCTGTTCCTCGATACCTTCCTCTTCTGTCTCACTCCTCCCCCCCAGGGCCAATTTCGGTCCGATCGATCCGATTCGATACCAGATTCTGCCGTTTCGATCCGATCTCGTTCCGGTATTCCGACGTTCCGATGCGGGCCCGATGCTTGCACGGCGTTGTTGTGCATTTTGGTGCGGCCGATTCGATTCGACTGCGATTCCTCGCGCTTCGCGGGGTGCACGTCCGGAGTACGTACAGTTTAGTCGCTGTGGGGCCTGTTGGAGGTTCTTGGGGGCTTCATGGAGGATTCTTAGGGGCCTCTTCGGGGCTTCTTTGGGGCCTCTTGGGGGCGTCTTGGGGCTCCCTTGCGCCGTGTGGCCTCTTACGTCCATCACCTCTGGACTCGGTTTTTTTGGGGGGGGAGGGGCGATTTGGTTTGACCCCTTCGGGGCCTTCTTGGGGGTCTCTCGCAGCCGCCTTGGGAACCCTCTTGGGGCCATCTTGAGGTCCTCTGGAGCCCTCTTGGGGGCCTCTGGGACCGTCTTGGGGGCTTCTTTGGGCCGTCTTGGGGTCCTCTGAGGCCGTCTTGGGGCGCCCTAGGATGCTTCTTGGGCATTTTTGGGTTCATTTTGGAAGCTGCTTGGGCCATCATGGGCTTGAAAGAGCTCAAAAAGGCGAGAACGCTAAAATCGTTCAAAACCTACAGGAACAATTATTACTTTTGGCCTCTGGGCTCTTGTGGGCGGCCGTCTTGGGCCGTCTTGGGGGCTTCTTGGGCCATCTTGGGGCCATCTTGGGCCGTCTTGGGGCCGTCTTGGCCCGTCTTGGGGCCATCTGAAGCCGTCTTGACGTCGTTATGGATCCCCAAGGTGCCCGAGGGGCCCAAATCATTGATTTCCCATGGGTTTTTGTAGGTTTTGTGGCCTAGGAGGGGTCGACCATCTTTGGGCCGGTGGATGTGGCGTGGCCCCGGGGGGGGCTAGGGGGGAGATAATGTAACACGATGCAATATGTAGCAAGTGTGCAGTCATTGGATACATAGGATACGTTGCATTATCGCCTCCGCAGACCTGCCTCCGGCAACACGTCACTTCCGGACGTGGATTCCTCTCGCTTCGCGGGGTGCACGTCCGGAGCACGTACAGTCCAGTCGTTGTTGTGCCTCGTGGCAGCCTTGGGGGCCTCTTGGGAGCCTCTTTGGGTCCTCTTGGGGCCTCTTTGGGGCTTCTTTGGGGCCTCTTCGGGCCTCCTGGGGACGTTTCGGGCCGTCGTGAGGCGCTCTTACGCCGTCTGGCCCCTTCGGAGGCCATCCTGGAGGCCCCTCGCAGCCGCCTTGGGGCTCTGTTGGGGTCCTCGTTGGCCGTCTTGGGGGCCTCTTGGACCGTCTTGGGGGCCTCTTTTGGCCGTCTTGGGGCCCTCTGAGGGCGTCTTGGGGCCCCCATTGGGTGCTTCTCGAGTCTTTGTGGGGCCATTTTGGAGGCTGCTTGGGCCGTCATGGGCTTGTCAGAGCCGAAAAAGGCGAGAACGCTAAAATCGTTCAAAACCGACAGGAAAATCCATATTTTTGGCCTCTGGAGGCGCTCTTGTGGGCGTTCTTGGGGCCCTCTTGGGCCGTCTTGGGGGCTTCTTGGGCCATCTTGGGGCCATCTTGGGCCGTCTTGGGGCAGTCCTGGCCCCGCCAGCTGGAGCCGTCTTGACGTCGGCGTAGCCAAGATGCCCAAGGGGCCCGAATCATTGTTTTCCCGTAGGTTTTTGTTGGTGTTGAAGCCCAGGAGGGGTCCACCACCTTTGGGTCGGTGAATGTGGCGTGGCCTGGGGCGGGGGGGTTTGGGGGAGAGATACAATAATGTAACGCAATGCAATACCAAGCAATTCTGCAATCATTGGGTACATTGGACACGTTGCATTAGGGCTTCCGCTCCGCTGCGCGACCTGCCTCCGGCAACACGTCACTTCCGGACGTGGATTCCTCTCGCTTCGCGGGGTGCACGTCCGGAGCACGTACAGTCCAGTCGTTGTTGTGCCTCGTGGCAGCCTTGGGGGCCTCTTGGGAGCCTCTTTGGGTCCTCTTGGGGCCTCTTTGGGGCTTCTTTGGGGCCTCTTCGGGCCTCCTGGGGACGTTTTGGGCTGTCGTGAGGCGCTCTTACGCCGTCTGGCCCCTTCGGAGGCCATCCTGGAGGCCCCTCGCGGCCGCCTTGGGGCTCTGTTGGGGTCCTCGTTGGCCGTCTTGGGGGCCTCTTGGACCGTCTTGGGGGCCTCTTTTGGCCGTCTTGGGGCCCTCTGAGGCGTAGCCAAGATGCCCGAGGGGCCCGAATCATCGTTTTCCCGTAGGTTTTTGTTGGTGTTGAAGCCCAGAAGGGGTCCACCTTTTGGTCGGTGGATGTGGCGTGGCCTGGGGCGGGGGGGTTAGGGGGGGAGACATAATAATGTAATACAATGCAATACCAAGCAATTATGCAATCATTTGATACATTGGATACGTTGCATTAGGGCTTCCGCTCCGCTGCGCGACCTGCCTCCGGCAACACGTCACTTCCGGACGTGGATTCCTCTCGCTTCGCGGGGTGCACGTCCGGAGCACGTACAGTCCAGTCGTTGTTGTGCTTCGTGGCAGCCTTGGGGGCCTCTTGGGAGCCTCTTTGGGTCCTCTTGGGGCCTCTTTGGGGCTTCTTTGGGGCCTCTTCGGGCCTCCTGGGGACTTTTTGGGCCGTCGTGAGGCGCTCTTACGCCGTCTGGCCCCTTCGGAGGCCATCCTGGAGGCCCCTCGCGGCCGCCTTGGGGCTCTGTTGGGGTCCTCGTTGGCCGTCTTGGGGGCCGTCATGGGCTTGTCAGAGCCGAAAAAGGCGAGAACGCTAAAATCGTTCAAAACCGACAGGAAAATCCATATTTTTGGCCTCTGGAGGCGCTCTTGTGGGCGTGCTTGGGGCCCTCTTGGGCCGTCTTGGGGGCTTCTTGGGCCATCTTGGGGCCATCTTTGGCCGTCTTGGGGCCGTCTTGGCCCGTCTTGGGGCCATCTTGAGCTGTCTTGACGTCGGCGTAGACCCCCAAGATGCCCAAGGGGCCCGAATCATTGTTTTCCCGTAGGTTTTTGTTGGTGTTGAAGCCCAGGAGGGGTCCACCACCTTTGGGTCGGTGGATGTGGCGTGGCCTGGGGCGGGGGGGTTAAGGGGGGAGACACAATAATGTAACACAATGCAACGCCAAGCAATTATGCAATCATTGGATACATTGGACACGTTGCATTAGGGCTTCCGCTCCGCTGCGCGACCTGCCTCCGGCAACACGTCACTTCCGGATGTGGATTCCTCTCGCTTCGCGGGGTGCACGTCCGGAGCACGTGCAGTCACGTCGTCGCGGGGCCTCTTGGGAGCCTCCTGGGGGCCTCCTGGAGGCCTCTTGGGAGCTTCTTTGGGCCTTTTGGGGATTTCTTTGGGGCCGCTCCCCCCCTCCTTTTCATACTCCCTCCCCATCTTCCCTTCCGGCGCCGGCTCTAATCATGGGTGCCGCCGTGGCCCCCTCTTGGGCCGTTTTGGAGGCTTCTTGGGCCATCTTGGGGCCATCTTGGGTCGTCTTGGGGCCGTCTTGGCCCGTCTTGGGGCCATCTTGAGCCGTCTTGACGTCGGCGTAGACGCCCAAGATGCCCGAGGGGCCCGAATCATCGTTTTCCCGTAGGTTTTTGTTGATGTTGAAGCCCAGGAGGGGTCCACCACCTTTGGGTCGGTGGATGTGGCGTGGCCTGGGGCTGGGGGGTTAGGGGGGACACATAATAATGTAACACAATGCAATGCCAAGCAATTATGCAATCATTGGATACATAGGATACGTTGCATTAGGGCTTCCGCTCCGCTGCGCGACCTGCCTCCGGCAACACGTCACTTCCGGACGTGGATTCTATAGGTTTGCGCCACATTCGCCGACCCCCTTTGAATGAGTCGGGCACATTATTCCTGGGACTCTGACGCCGCGAATCAACATGGCTGTTACGTCCTGACAACCTCTGGGGCTTCACCACCGCGAAATCCGAGGTCGCACCAGAACACCATTCCCGGGGCTTCAACCGTAGGAATCCTCGGAACTGCTAAACACTTGTGTGACGACTGTGCGCGGCGCTATGGCGAGAGCCACATTTTGAAAACCACCCGCCCTCCATCCATGAAACCGTTGCGCACTTTGAAGACGAATGTGAGCGGCGCAGCGGTTGCATATTTCAATTTCAGGGTCATAGGTCGTGAGGAGGTCTCCTGCGAAACGCCTGGCCCGCCCGACCGACTCATCGCAAGGTGCAACAGGGAGGATGCAGTTAGCAGGAAAGAGATGAAGGAGGAGGAGGAGGAGGCAGCCGGAGGAGGAGGAGGAGGAGGAGGAGGAGGAGGAGGAGGAGGAGGAGGAGGAGGAGGAGGAGGAGTGCGGCGAAGGATCCGCCCGCGCTCGCAGCGCCCGCAGCAGCAGCCTCTCCCCCCGGTGCGCGTGGGCCGACGCCCCGACCTCGATCGGAAGACAATCGGATGGCTGATGAGGTCTCGTGGGGAGCCTTTCCTGGGCGGGTTGGGAGGCAGTTGTGAGGCCTCTTGAGGGCCTCTTGAGTGCCTTTTCGGGCCTTCTCGGAGCTCCCTGGGAGCCTCTGGGGGCCTCTTGGAGATTATTTAGCCCTTAGGGTAACCTGGGGGCGGCTTGGGACCGAGAGCTCGAAAAGTATCCCTCTGGGTCCCCTCTTGGGGCCGTCCTGGGGCCCTCTTGGGCTGTCTTGGGGGCTTCTTGGGCCATCTTGGGATGCTCCCAAATTCCGACTCCGGCTCCCAAATTTCCGATTCCGGCGTCCATCTCTTCGACACTGGCTCCCATCTCCCCGACTCCAGCTCCCACCAATTTTCCGACTCCTGCTCCCATCTTCTGACTCCAGCTCCATTTTCTCCGACTCCATAGCTCCCATCTTCCGTGTCCGGCTTCCGACGTTCCGACTCCGGCGCATGTCTCTCCGACTCCGGCTCCCAACTTTCCGACTCCAGTTCTCTCCGACCCCAGCCCCAATTGTCATATATCCGACTATGAGACGTTCGAGTGATGCCGGCGCCACCGCCTAGCCCCGCGTAGGGCCGTCCCCCCTGGGACGACACAGGCGCAGCTTCAAGCCTCAAGCCTCTTGGGATGTTCTTGGAACCCTCTTGGGAGCCCCTTGGGCCGGCTGGGAGCGATATTGAAGGCTTCTTGAGCCGTCTTGGACAGTATGAAAGGCAAAGAGGTGATTATGAAAAACAAATGCGCATTTTCCGAAGGGAATTGGACGATGTTTGATTCTTGGGGCCCTGTTGGGACGCATCTTGGGGGCCTCTTGGAGCGTCTTGGTTGCCTCCGGCGCCGTCTAAAGGCTATCTCGGGCGTCTTGGAGCGATCTTTCGGCGACTCGTGGCCCTCTTGGACTGTCTGGGGGTCCTCTCGGACCTTCTTGGCCCGTTGTGGGACCCTTTTCTTCCCCATGGCGCGTTCGGGCCGGGCCCGCGGGGGGGGGGGGGGAGGGTCGAATTTCCAGTTTGGTGTCCATGGGGGGGGTTATGGGGGGGGGGGGAGAATCTCACACGCCTAGGGACCCACAAGGGGTCGGCAGATTCCGCGCCGATGCAGCCCGATCCGAAGCACGTCCCGATTCGATCCGATTTCCTGGTTCGATGCTGACTGATCTTGCCCACCCCCACCCCCCTGCCTCCCGCTCTCCCCTGCCCCCTCCCCTGCCGGCCTGCCTCTCCCTCCTCCCTGTCAACCTGCTCCCGCTCCGCTCCCCTGTCGCATGCCGCCTGCCGCCCCCTCTCCGACGCTCCCCCCGGCTCCTGCTGACCCTGCCCCGCCTCCCCCCGCCCCGGGCTCCCGCTCACCTCCTCCCGTGGGCCCCCCCCCCTCCCCGTTGCCCAGCGGAGAGAGCGTTGTTCGGCAGCAACTCCTGGGAGCCTCATGTGCCCTCGCAGCTCCGTCTCTGCAGTGCGCTAGCATGCGCTGGCGTCTGGCAGTCGATGAGAAAGCGCAGAGTTAGCTCCAGTTGGCGTCGATTTGGCGTGGACTAGCGTCTGTTCGCGTCGGTTCGCGGGAGCCAGCCAGATGGTACGGGAGGCTCCCATGCGTTGCCGTCGGAGTGTCTCCGTCGACGATCGGGCAGAGAGGGTCGTTCTCGAAGGCGCCTGCCCGAGCATTGTAGGCAGCTCGTGCCTCGGGCCAGCCCTGGTTCATGGGCAGCACCTCGTGATGGCGTCCACGCGACTACACCCCCCGTTTCTCGGTCTGCTGCAGGCCACAGCTGTGCCATTGCTGGGCCATCTCACTGCTGGTACAAATGAGGAGAAAACCTTTGGCTCTGCTCTCCCCTCTCCGCTCCCGCCGCGCGCCCAGTCGCGCAATGAACAATCCCGACGATGACCTATGCATAGCCTGTGCTGGGCCCCAAGAGGCCTATGGACAGGCTATCCACAGGCCTACCATAGGCCTGTGGACAGGCTATCCATAGGCCTATGGTAGGCCTTTGGATCGCCTGTAATTCAAGTCTGCCCATGGGAGCTTGCGCCGCCGCGCGCGCGGGGGCAGAGAAGGCGCGCCCCACCCGCCTGTCCTGCTGCGGCAGGCTTGCAGGGGGGCCAGCCGTCGAAGTCGCGCCTAGAAGGGCCGCGGGGCGCGCCCCACCCGCCCGTCCTGCTGCGGCAGAGGCTCGCGCCGCCTCGGCGCGGCGGCGGCGCCAGCGGTCCAGGCTGGGCGCCCTTCAGGGGCTGGGGCCCGCTGCGAGCCACGGGACCCACGGACCGCAACCCACGGAGCGAAGCATCGATGTGACAGGTGGGGCCGGGGGCTTCTGGGGGCCTCCGAGAGCGGAGGTGGCTCGACGTGGAGCGGCCCACGCGGTGACAGAAAGCGGAGCCGACGTCGTCACGACAGGAAATTGGTGCAGCCGCTCACCCAGGGTCTCTCCCCCCCTTTCCTGCCATCTGTCCACCACCGTCCCCCCCTGAAGGATGCAGCTCCGGGAGGTTAACTTCAGAATCGGCGCTGTTATTTCCCTGGTCGAAGAATGGCCGAGTCTCGTTGAATCCCGTTCAATCGGGTTTCGTCCAGCTTCATCCGGCCTAATCCCGTTCAATCAAGCTTTCTCCCAGGTTCAGCTGCAGTCTGGCCCAGTCCGGCTCCATGGCTCCTTAATCGGGATTTGCCTGACCTGGATTGTTCTGACGAAGACATCCCTGGAGTTGCCTCCTGTCCTCGTCCTCCCGCTGGTCGGCCTCCCGGGAAACCAGGGGGGGGGGAGGGGGGGGGCCGGAGCCGCGAGCGTCGCCCCGCAGGTGAAGTTGCGCAAGCGCCTCTACGAGCGAGAACGCCCGCGGTCCCGCCCCTGACGGCGCGCGGAGATCCTCGGCCCCCCGCCCCGGGGGTGAGCCTGCAGGCCGCGCGCGCGGAAGCCTCAGACCCCGGGGCCGTGGGCCAGGGGCAACCTGCATGCCAGCGTCACGAGGGCAAGGGTTCCCGGAGGACCTGCGCCGTCTTCGGGCTCTGGGGGGGGGCCCTCCGTGGGCCGCGGGGGGAGGCCCCGTGGGGGCCAGTAGGCGCTTCCACCGTGCAAGAGGTTGGCCGTGCTGTGGGCCCCAGGTCCCCCCCCACGGGTCGATCCTGCTCGAGGGCTCCCGCACAAGGATGGAGTCGGGAGCCCTGGTCGTGATTCCCACGACGTCGGATGTCGCGTTCTGGGCAGGCAGCCCAAGGTACAATCGGACACACATTTGTATGCCGGTGGACACAATTGACGTCTGGAGCCCCAGCTGTTGGCCTTGGTGTCCGAACAGCTATCGCTGTAGAACTGAGTTTTAACAGAGGTCGAACAACATTAGCGGCACAACATAATCTCGCTGGACGACTACCAAATCGTGACGTCGGATGTTTGGGTTCTCCTTAGTACTCTTGACCATCCGCATTTTCCTCCTGATGCTCCTAACCCTCCTCTCCGCCCCCGCCATGCCGCTGATGCTCACTCCTGTGATGTGCAGGCGTGCCTCTCCCCACGCCCTGCGGGGTGATCTCCTCCTTCGTCTTGGTGTGCACGCTTCCCCCCCTCATGCTACTTGTCCTTCTCCTCCTTTCCCTCCTCGCCCGTCCTCCTCCTCCTCCTCCTCCTCCTCCTTCCCCTCGCCCGTCCTCCTCCTCCTCCTCCTCCTCATCCTCCTTCTGCTTCCCATCCTGACCCTCCTGCTGCTGCTCAGGCTCAGGCTGCGCCTGGTCGGCGCTCGTGCCGTGCGCGCGCCCCTCCCCATCCCCCTGCCTTGAGCCACGTGCGTCTGCCGCCGCAGCGCCCGCCCACCTCTCGCGGGGGGGGGGAGACCTGCCGGCTCCGAGATCTCGGGCCCGGCACGGGAGAACACACTCTGAGGGTTATTTTTCCGTGGACCTTGGCAGGCATCTTCTGATTGTTGTGTCTGAGAGGGTGTTGTGCGCAGGTTGCACAGGCAGTCGCCTTCATTGGTGAATATGCTGTCTTTGTTCCCGCCCTCATTAATCCCATGAATCATTAATGGGGCGAGTGGCTCTTCGAGTCGCCCGACTGGACTTTCTTTCTTGCCTGGCAGGTTTACTTGCACGGAGGGGGAAGGGGAGGGCGTGGCGAGGCCCGAACGGAGTTTTGCGCTTCACGCCTGCACGCATTTTCACCCCAGCGCTGTCTGGAAAGGAGGCGAAGGGGGGCAGGAAGGGGGGGAGGGGGGGTGTCGGACGGGGCTAGGACGAGGATCAATCTGTTCCAGAGCGTTCCGGAACGCTCTCAGAGCGTTCCAGAACGCTCTGAGAAGGCCGCGGCGACCGAGACATCCTCCACGGCGGCTGAATCTCAGAGATTCTCGATTTACCTTCATCCGAACTTGTCCTCGTCTCGGCTCTGTCTTAGGAGGGCCGAAGCGCCATGCAAGTGAGCCTGCCGGAATCTGAGGGAATACGCGCTCCTGCAGATGACGGCCAGTCCTTCAAAGCTTGAAAAGCACTGGAGGCTGGTCTCGGGCCCAGTCGACAGCTGCCCCAGAATCCAACAAACCCGCCTTGGGGTATGGGGGCGACATCGACGAAGACGACGACGAAGAAGACGAAGACGACGACGACGACGACGACCTCGACGTGTCAGGTCCAGGGGCCAGGTCGCGACAAAAGCTTGTCGCAGGCCTGGGGCATGACAAGCACTTACGCGTCCAAGCCTCCGCTGGCTCCCGGCCTTGCTGGGGGGCCACTTGTCGCAGCCACAGGGGATCGGGACCCGGAACGGGCCCTGGCGCTCAGGCCTCCGTCGCCGTTGTTTCTGTTGCGGTGTGGCCCCGGAGGAGTTGTCGACCCCTATCCCCTGAGTTGGTGTTTCGTCGCGGATTGTCATGTTGTTGGTTTCAGGGCCCGGGAGCGGCACCGGGCGCCAAGATGAGACGAACAGGAGCATGACCGCCTGGAGGTGTGAGCAATCATTGGTCAAGCCTCCTTGTCCTTCCTTCAGCGGCGCCCAACGGGGTAATCAGCTCAGGGGTGGTAACATCGGCCCCTCACACCGCGCCTGTCTCTGAAGTGCCCCGTTGCACCTCTCTGGACTCTGGATGCGCGGGCGTCTCGCAGTTTCGGCCCTCCCCGCGCCTGGGCCCGCGGGCGATTCGGGCCCCTCCGATGGTCTCCCACCCGAGGCGCAGGCGGGGGCGGCGAGCGCGAGCGCCATCCCTCGCGGCCCATTCATCGCCGATCGGGGCTCGGGTGCCGCACCCTGCTCCGTAGTTTGCAGCTTCGTCATCGGGAGCCTCACGCCGGCCCATTGGCGATGCCTCGGCAATTCCAGACCGATGCCTCCCCTCCGAAAGCTCTCCCCCTTTCGGCTCGCAGAACGGATTTGCCACCACCGCCATACCTCACCAGGGTCATTCTCGGGCTGGTAGTGGTCTTTTTGACCTTGATGTCCGGTGTTGCTTGGATGGCGTCGATGAAAGAAAAGGTTGTTCGCTGCATATTTTGCCATGCAAGCGCTGATATCAGGACCCTGCCCCAGCATCTTCATGTGTATATATTGCACAAATTATATGCGTTAAAATCAGAAATAGCAAACCACAGACTATGGACATATCGAGAGACCGAGATAGAGCTGTGAACAAGTAATCACTCAAGCCGCACAGTCAACATAGAACACCCCTGCTCCTGGCCCTTGTGATTCCGTACAGAAGGTATAGACTACCCCATGGCCTCGACCAAGAGGGCGTGCTCACCATGCCGCTGGCCAGGCATGGTGGTGGTGTGCAGGTGCTCTCTGCGAAGTCGGCCCCCGCCTGGATACTGTCCGAGCCCGCCGCGGGGCGATGAGCGCGATCGCCGCCGGCCAGGACGCAGCCCAGGCGCGGACTGCCCAGGAGGAGCTGACCGGCCGCCCCCTGGGCGAGGCCCGCCGAAGTGCTGGCGCGTCCGGGGCCCGCCCGCTCCCCCCCCCATCTCGAAGAGTAGCAGGTAAGCGAAGCGAAGGAATGCATGACCAATGATGCGAAGATGTTTTTTGCTCTTCGTCCCATGCTCTTGGTCTCTTGGTCCCTCCCCCGGGGACGGAGGGCAGACCATCCGATGCTCCTGGCGAGGCCTTACCCGCCTCAGCCGGGGGTGGCGCAAGCTGGACTGAGCAGCGCCAGGGGAGGAGTTGAGGAGGAGGAGGAGGAGGAGGAGGAGGAGGAGGAGGAGGAAAAGGAGGAGGCGGAGGAGGAGGAGAAGGAGGAGGAGGAGGAGGAGGAGGGCCCGAGAGGGGGATGGAAGCGGAGGCCGCCTCTTGCGCTGTGGGGGCTCCAGTGTCGTGCGCTGCAGGCGTCCGGACTGCGAGAACGAAATCGGGATCGGGAGCTTTTGGATAGCGTGTCGCTCCGCCGGTTCTGGCCCACCGCGCCTCGGCGCGACGCGCTATCCGCTTCTGGGTCCCCCAGGGGCTTCGATCCGAGCCTTTCCCAGCCTCCTGCCCCGCGGAGCGGAGCGACACGCGATCCGCTCGCAAGGCACAGCGTACCGCCAGGACCGCCGCCGCGACACGCTGAGCAAACGTGCCTGACCTCAACAAGGCCTCCCAGATGGGGTCCGAGTAGATGGGGTCGGACGGAGGATCGTACCGCATCGCCGATGCATCGCCGATGCGGCTCGACGTGGAGCCCGACCACGCCACGCCGACGTCGGCGATGCACCGACGATGCGGCGCGAGTCTCCGGCCCTATCTGCTTGGACCCAGAGAATCAGGCGACGGCATCGGAGGTTTGGGTCCCTCCCTCCCCCTCTCCTGGATCTGTGTTGGGCGGGTGGGAGGGGCGCAGGGTTCCACGGGAGGGTCGATGCACAGTGGTTGGCCCAGCCCCCTCCGATGAGCTCCCACAAATTGGATGGGGGGGGCAGGATCCGTTGCCAGAGTCCCCCTTTTTGTTGACGCTCTCCAGGGGAGGGGGAGGAGGATGAGAAGGATGAGGAGGAGGAAAAAGAGGAGGATGAGAAGGACGAGGAGGAGGAGGAAGAGGAGGAGAACATGGAGGAGGGTGCTCCTCACCCTCCTCCTCGCAAAGATTCTCATTCATCCTGACCTCCTCCTCTACCTCCTCCTTTTTCTCCCTGTACTGTACCACTTCCTCTTCCTCAGGAGCGAGGACCCTGGATGAATTTCGTGCATCACCCCCCGACCTGCCCGCCCCGGGACTGTCCACCGCTGCAAGGAGCTCATGGAGAGGGCTCGGCCTGCCCGCCAGGGGCACGGAGGGCCGAAGGACCTTACCAGCAAGGACCTTGCCTCGCCTCCGCATCTTCTTCCTCCGGCCCCGCCTCCTCCCTCCTCCTCCTCCTCCTCCTCCTCCTCTTCCTCCTCCTCCTCCTCCTCCTCCTCCTCCTCCTCCTCAAAGGGAGCGTAGTTGCTCCTACTGCATGGGCGCCGCCGCAAGGACTCCAAGAAGTCCGCGCTCCGACTCAGCCGTCCTATCCCCGACTCCCGAGTCCTCAGTGGAAGACTCATTGCGGAGAAGGCCCAGCACGGGCCAGAGAGTGACGAAGACGATATTGTGGCCATCGGAGCCTAACGTATCGGTCTGGGTGGGGTCGACCAACCCCTTGCCTTCTTCCTTGAGCTGTGATAGTCCCTTCACCTCCCCCTTCCCCTCCTCCTCCTCCTCCTCCTCGTCCTCCTCCTCCTCCTCCTCCCTCTCCTCCCTCCTCCTCCTTGGCGCGCTCCTCCTCCTCCTCCTCCTCCTCCTCCTCCTCCTCCTCCTCATCATCATCATCCTCATCCTCATCCTCATCCTCCTCATCCTCCTCATCCTCCTCCTCTGTATGTTGATACCCTAGCTGCGCTTGCTGGACTTGCTATCATTAAAGGCCCTGAGGAGTGCCCCTGGAGCCTCATACTTCAAGACCCTCTTTCGTCTAAATGGGCATGGCTAGAGCTGCTACAGGGTGATTTACGAGCTCAATATCCTGCCTTGAGGAATGGGAGTCTCATGATTTGGGATCCTGCTGGGACCTCTGCGTGCCCGCCCCTTGCTGCGCATGTTGGCAACGTACCTGATCTTTTTTCCGCAGCACGAGCACTGCCAGGACTTGTAGAGCACTCCCTGCCTGCAAATATGTATGGTTTTCGCCAATGTCCGTACCCTGCAGAATACATCAAAGGGAAAACGGTTGGTGGGAGCTTTTGTTTCAGGACGTCCAAGGTTGCTCGCGGAGCAGTTCAAACTCCAAGGGCTTGGTGTTGTGGGAACAGCCGAGACCAGGATGCCTTCTCCAGGGTGGGCCAACATAGACTCCTATCTTGTATTACGTGGACCTCGACATGATTCAGGGTCACATGGGTGTGCTCTCTGGCTATGTCGTGGGTTCCAGTTAGTTCCAGGAAGGCCTGACACGGCTATCTCTAGGCAGAGACTTACTGTTGTCGAGGCGGTACCAACGTTGCTCATTGTGAACTTGGCCGTTGCATCGCTCAGCGTCACTTTTTGCGTTGCGCATGCTCCCCACTTTGGGCACTCGTTGTCTGATATTCAAGCTTGGTGGAAGTCAGCTACGTGTTCTGTCCGCCGAGCTGCTGAGAAGGCAGACTATTTATTTTTGCTTCTGGATGCCAACGCCACATTGGGAACGACGGTCCCTACTTCTGTTGGATCTGTGGGAGCTGAGTTTGAGAATGTGTGTGGGTCGTGTCTCCACAAGTTTCTTCGGGATCGCAAGCTCTGTGTACCGTGTACGTTCCTGGGGCCGGCGTTTGATAATAAGACGTGGGTGCCTCCTGGAGCGCTGTTCCCAACTAGGCGCATTGATTACGTGGCTGTACCGATTTGTTGTTTACCGCATGTATCTGGGCCTAGAGTCAATCACGATATTGAGTTGTCTGTTTCAAAGCCAGATCATATCCTGGTCCAGTTAATGATTCGACTACCAGTTCTTCAGATACGATCATTGAAAGCATTAATCACTAAGACACCTGCTCTGGACCCTAAGTACCTACGGGATCCTGGCCGCATTGCGAGTTTTTATCAGTATATGATGGCCTGCCCGACACCGCCGTGTTATGTACCACCTACTGCTGAGCATTGTTCATTGGTCTCTGCATTTGTCAGAGAAGGTATGGAGCAGTGTTTTTTTCAACCAGGATGCTCACAAGACTGAATCGTCGAAGTGTGTCAAGGAGTCAGTGTTAGCTGTGCGCACCCACCGCCGTGCCTTGCGACAGATCCGCTTCTCTGTTGCGAGGCTCTGGATTGGTGTGGTGTTCAAGGCTTGGCATACTGTCAAGACGCACGGGCCATGCAGTTTTGAAGAAGACGAGCTACCCGAGCAGCATTTGGCGCTGCTGGCTGCTACAGGTCGGGTTGGACAGCAGGCTCGCGATAGTTTGCCATTGTTGGGTGTCTAATTTGCGTTGGATGGCAAATGGGAGCGTCTTATGCTTGGGAAACCTGTATTGAGGTATCGCTGGCATTCGCTTCTTGGGGATATTTGAGCTACGGTGAGAGGCCTTGCAGGCCCGAGGTCGTGTTCTGGGCTGGCGCTATTGTGCCGAATGCTGCATCTAAGGGTTCAAGCATTTCAGTATTCATTGCTGGGTCCTTTAAACCGGGCTGCGCATCCAAGGTCCAGGGCCGAGGTGGATGAGAAGCTCAATGAAGTTGCACAGTCCATTGGGGATCTTGTCTGCGCGGAGTTTGGAGACGTATTCGCAGCTTTGCGGCGTCTAGGGGCTGCAGGCAAAAAGTATCGTCAAGCTAAGGTAATTCCAGCAGTCCAGGGGCCCGATGGACACCTTGTAGCATCTGTTCAGGAGGCTAACGAACTATGGCTGGAACATTTTGCTGCGCAGGAAATGCACGCAACTTGCGCTTTTGACTACACGCACGTCTACTGCAAAGATATGCGCAATCTGCTGGCCTCTGTCTCTGCTTTCTTTTTGTGGATGTCATGAGTGCGTACTACATGGCTATCAGCGAGTTGGTCATCAAGACAGATGTCTCCCCAGAGCCCCTCACATCGTTATTGGAACAAGCCGGCCTTCCAGCATCACGCCTCCCGCCCCTGGCGCAGATCTTGCAAGAGCTGCCATCTTTACACGCCCAGGATGTGGAGGATCATTATAAGGCGATGGTGGAGGAGGCTTATCGGTGTGGGTGGTTTCAACTTCCAGGAGCTACTCGTATCGCAGTAACGTTTACAGGAACCAGGCCAAGGACCCCATTTGGTGACGCACTATTTCTGTTCATCATCGCAGAAGTCACCAACAATATTGCTAGCGGGATCAAGGAGATTGGGCTAACATTTTTTTTGGCTGTGCCATCTGCTAATATGTGTGAGGACAGTCCAGCGGCAGGTGCAGAGGCCATGTTTCCAGGTATGGTGTATGCAGATGACTCGCTGCATGCATTGCTTGCGCCTCTGTCTGTTATTGAGGACAGTCTGGGGGATTTCTGCAGAATTGCCGTTCACTCGCATGCGCGTGTTGGCTTGGTGCTTCACCTGAAGATTGGTGAAACAGAGTTGATGTTGCACTTGACTGGCCCTGGGTCAGCCAAATTCCGACGGCATGTGTTTCCACTCCTTGGGGGAGGTGTTCCTTGTGAGGTCCATGTTCGTCGGTGAAGGCATCGATGCTGTGCGCGCAGCAGTGCGTCCAGGTTCTGTTATTACTGACCGTGCCTTATTGGGGCCTGCACTGGTACGTCGAGAAGCTGCATCACGCGCGCAGCTGTCCGTGCTTGGCAAGGCCTTCAAGTGGGCCACCAAGGCATCTATCGTACCTAAGTTGATCTTTACTGATTCACTTGTCATGAACTCTGCTTTGTATGGGGCAGGTACATGGTATACTATGTTTGGCAGCGACATGAATAGAGTTCGGTCCCAATACGTACGAAGATATAGGCGTGAATTGAGATTGCCTTGTTTTAAGGCTGGTGGCCCTACCGATGAAGACGTCATGTCTGCTGCGCGAAGGCCTGTGGTGTCTGTGGTGTTACGGGCTGCTCGGCTACGATTATTCGGGCAGGTCTTGGCAGCGGCACCGATCCCTCTCCTGGCTCTACTACATGCTGACTACGTGCAGGCTGACACAAGGGCTAAACAAAGTTCATGGTTGCATCAGATCCTGGAAGGTTTTCCTGGCTGAGGTCGTCACATCACGCTTTCCAGGAAATGCCCTTACCATCCTCTGACACTGGTGCGTGGGTTTAAAAAGTAAGAACTTCCATGGGGATCTAGGTGACGTGCGATTCAGGAAGTAACTAAGGCTGTCGCGGCTAAGGCGAGACGTGAAGTTGAGGCATCTCGCTAGGAGAGGCGTCTCCTGAACATGTTGAAGAGTGAAGGCCTCCCTTCTGCTAGAGACGTGCCACAGCCTGTCGCGCGTAAGTGTTTTAAGTGTCATGTTTGCGATTTCTGCGCCGAGAAGATACCCTCTCTCGACGCCCACGTTCGGGCTCGCCACGCTACTCGGTCAGGCATTGCTCGGAGGCACGTTTCTGAGAATAAATGCTTTGCTTGTTTTCAGAGTTTTTGAATCGAGAGCGCTGCTGGCCCGACATGTCGCGACCTGGCGTCCGATTGTCGTGGCCTTTCATGTGCCACAGGTGCCTCCTCACACTCAAGAAGTGATGAAGGAGTTAGCAGATAAGGAGAAGCAAGAAAGCAAGCTTGCCTTCAAGCGTGGGTACTCATCGTCTCATGCATCTATTCCGTCTTTCACAGCCTCAGGCCCTATCCATCCAGCGGCTAGAGGTTTTAATGCAATGTGTTCTCGTGCGCAGGCCCAGCAGTTTTTCTTCCCCAGAATGTCCTTCTGGACATTACAGGATGGTCCAGGAAGGTGATGGATCAGATGAAGGCAGCTGACCCCCCTGCCCCAGGCTCTTTGGACGGCGCGCTTCTTAGATTGGCCATATGATAGGAGTGGGTACACAGGTAGGCTGGCTTCTAAAGTACCTCGCAGACTGCATCGCCGAACTGTCTGCATTGCTAATTTGTTTTGTGGCCAGCGCCGGTTGGGTGACATGCAATGTGCTGTTGAAACGGCGTTGGAGCTTGTGTTGCCTGATGTTGAGGTGCGTGTCCTGTCTATAGACATGTTATTAGATTCTGATGTTGGGGACCTTAGTAAGCCGTCTACTGTCGAGCTGTGGCCGGCTCACATTCAGGCTGGTAGAGTAGCTGTGATAGGAGGGGGGGGGGGCATGCGAAACATCCTCTGCGTCTCGGTGGAAAGATGGGGGGCCCTCCTCCATTGAGGTCTTGGAATGCCCCATGGGGGCTGGCGGCTTTTCCAAGTTCAGGTTGCCAATGATCTGTATCTGGCTAGTGTTGAACTGTTGTGTGTAGCGGCATGTGTTGGAGGTGCAGGGTGGGTCGAGCATCCAGCGCCGCCCACGTGGGGGCCAAGAGCAGTCCCATCATGGTCCTTTCGCCCCACCAAGGCTCTTTTGTCTGCTCTAGCATGTGCTTTGACAGAATTTGACCAGTGTGGGTTTGGCCAGGAGGGAGAGCTCCGATTGGAATTCTGGCTGTCAGAATGCCCTCGCTAGCCGCACTTCTAACGTCTACGCCAGGATGAGGTAAGTGTACCACGGTCCTTGAGCCCATGACGCGTTGTTGGGCAAAAGGGCTGACGGCTCCTTCCGCGCCTCCAAAAAGAAGGTGTGCCCGTCCGCTCTGCGCGCTGTCATCGCTCAAGCCACGCTGGACACGGTTCTCCCGACTATTGAGTTCTGCGAGGAGAATGACAGTGATCAGCGCGAGCTGCTTAAGAATTTGTTTGCTTCCACGGCTTCATTAGTTTCCGGGGTTCCTATCGTGGGCCAAGAGTTTGCTGTGCCCAGGTCCGAGAGGAAGCAGTCCACCTGTGCTAGGACCAGAGCGATTCGTAGTTTTGAGATAGAGGCGAGTGGCTTGTGAGAATGATCTAGACAGTCACTCAGCAGCTATGTCATTTGCTAGGGGGCCCACGCCAGAGGCTCCAGGGAGCTCCCGAGAGATCCCCGACTTGCGTCATGTTTCTTCCGCCCCCCCCCCCGCCTCTCCCTTTTCCTTTGTCGGAGGCTGTCCTTGCGAGGATAGCGGCACATAGGGCCGAAGCGGTGCGTCGGCGCAGGGGGAGAGGGGCCGAACGCAAGAGACTTCTTATGTTTTCGATTACCTTGTTTGGGCCACCCCCCGAGCTGCCGCCACCATCTGCAGCCCAAGAGAAGGCCCAGGCTGATATACACAGGTGGTTCAAGACCGCCATCTCAGGAGGCGCAGGCTAGCTCTTCTCGTATTGTTGTTTTGTTGATATAGTGGGATGTAGGGAGGTGAGTTGGACTATGTGTGATTGGGGAGTGGGGGGCTTGTGCTTGTGCAATGTTAGGTCTCTCTCGTGATGAGTCCATGTCGGCACGCGGATTCCACATCTTGAGTCGGTGGCCGAACTATGTGTTTTGCGGCCGTTCTAAGGGCCTGACCTGGTCTGCAAGATTATTTATGCCTTGCGCACCCCCGGCAGTGCCGTCCTGAGTGACGGTCTTTCGTGGATCCCCGAGTTCCGAGTTCCGAGTTCCTCTTCGGGCTGGAGGGATATCGATGTTGCCGATGTTGTGCGCGACCTTTCAGTTCGCTCAACGTCTCGTGGGGCTAGCCCTTCAACCGGCGAAGTGCGTTGCCGCGCCGCTCGCCGTCGCCTGCGCTGCAATTCAATGCGTTCGCATCGCCAGTCAGATAGCTCAACTGGCGCCGGCCTGGGCGGGCTTCCAGATCACGACTTGGGCCAAATATTTTGGGGCCCCCATCGGCCCTGGCGCTGATTTGCGAGAGCAGTGGAAGGAGGCGGGTCAGAAGAGGCGTTTGCGGACACAAGCGATTGCCTCGACTCGAGCCCCGAGCGAGGTGGCCATGCGCCTGCATGAGTGCACGCGCTTCTCAGTCCTAGGGTATCTTGCCCAGCTTTTCCCGCATTGCCCTAAAATCACGCGCAAGGTTTATTCTGTTCACGGAGAAGTGCGACGGCCTATTGGACAGAGCCGCCAAAGGCATGAAAGGGGGAGAGCGAATCCACAGGCTCGGACGGCGATTCGGGAACGGGGCCGGACACCCGAGCCAGCCTGAGCACAGACGTTGCATTGGGAATAGGTGTTTGCACGATGTTGGGCAAATCTACCCTCGTACGCGAAGCGCCTCAAGTGCCACCATATTCGTCCTCTACGAATTTCTCTACTGCTCAATCGTTGTCCTGGCCCCCATCATCTCTTTAGTTTTGGACGTATCTTGGGCAAAGATACCATTGCGTCCATTCCAAAACCATTTTTGTTCAACGTGCGCTGGGATGCCGAGCGTGCGGATCGGGAACGTTTCGCCTGGTGCCTCCGAACAAGGCAACCATGTACATACTTCGTTTGGCATTCTTTCCCAGTTGAACTCGGGCCCGCAATGTTCAGACACGGATGGCGCGTCCAATAAACCGAACGTCGCATGGCTACATAACTTTACATTTGGATCTCCAGGGCCATGGCAATCCGGAGCAGCCGCCTGACCTATCGCAGTCTGCTTGGGATATGTCGACTTGATTCAGACCTCGTCGCAGATGCACGCCAATATCCTCGCATATGTTTGGGGCGCGGAACGTCAAGGGCCTTCGGAGTGATTAGTTTATCAAGCTTGTGGAACGAACCAAACTGATGTCCGACAAAAGGGTATCAGCTCCCTGCATTACAGAAGCACAACTCCATGGGGCAGCTTACTACATGGACGACAATCATTTCCTCATGCCTTTCTGGCGAGGGCGACGACAAAGTCAGATCTACTGCCGGGGGTGGGTTCATCGCGGCACCACGGGTTGTCTCAGCAGCTAATAGCTTTTAGGGCATGCTCTTGGAGAACAGCTACACTGCGCTTGAAAGACGCGGGAGGCATGATGACATTGGTTTTTGCGTATATATGCCCCCCCACAACGGGCGCGATCCGGAATAACTGCAAGATTTCTTCAACGACCTCACGAAGCTCATCAATCCTATCACGTCTCATAGTACCACCCTGGCGATGGGAGACTTCAGCGCGAAACTCCTGCAGCAAACAGAGGGGTAACACAATATTATTTATTCGCTTCGCTCATTCCGCCGGCCCTGGGGCCCTCTTTAGGGCCTCTTGGGGACCTCTTGGGAGTCCCTTGGGGCTCCTTGGCGGCGTCTTGGGGGCCCCCAGGGCTTCCTGGCGGGCTTTTGGGGGCCTCTTGGGGCGGGGGGGGTAGTCGATTGCGGCCCCGCTCCCTCGGAGGCTTCGATCCTCGCGAGGGGTGTCGAAAAATGGCTTTCCCCTGGAGTGCTCTGGGGGCTTCTCCAGGTTAGTTGCCGGGGTGCTTTTCGTCCGGGGGCCCCCAGGGGCCGCTCCGCGCGCGCGAACTAGAAATATTGTTAACCAGTTACCGGAGATCTTAGCACGCCTCTGGCCCGTTGGGCCGGCGAATTGGTGAACGCGCTTTCTCCGCAAACCCTGCGCTACTTGCTCATTGTCGACCTGGCCATCAATTTGGCCACAGAGGTTGATCATCCCCAGGGGTTTTGCTTTCGATCCCTATGTTGGTTCGTCGAGGCTTTCGCGGGTCGTTTTCGCCCATTCCGCCATGGGGGCGTTTTCGTCCAGGCCGGGCCTGTCGGGCAGGGCCGGTCGGTCTCCGGTGGCGCGAGACCGGTCGGTCCAGTCTGGGGCCCCGGGCCGGCCGGTGCCCGGGCTGGCCTTGGACCGAGGCGAGGCTTGCTGATTTTCGCAAACATTGGAAATACATTTCTTCTTTAAGCGACCCGGGCGTGGCGTCGACATTCGCTGCAAAATTGCACGACGCGTGGAAAGCATCAGGCGACGTCAACAAATTCGACTCTACGGAACTAATTTGGAAAGGGCATTCGCGACGGTCGCAGAGACCCTGCCAGCGCGGGCTGCCGCTGCAAAGCGTCCGTGGATATCCCAGAGCACAATTGATATGATTGACAAAAGAACCACTTACAGACAACGCCATGACTACCATAATGAACAAGTGTTGAACAGAGCGATTCGCAGAGCAGGCAAGGATGACAAACGGATCTAGATGGACAAGCATTTGGTGAGAGGCAGATGGGAAGCAGTGCACACATTGCGCAAACCTGATGCTATCAAACACGCGGGCGCCAAAGACATGGATGGGCATCTTACCGACGCCGCAGCACGACCCGACGCTCTAGCAGATTATTTCGACAGGATTCAATGGCATGCTCGCTTCCCAGAGCTAACGCCATCATGGCCAGAAGCGTCGGGACCGACCCTCAACTTGGACACGAATAACTTTATCATGCTAGAGCAGCAGGCGGCCCTGCATCAGATGAAAATCTGAAAAGCAGCAGGACCTGATGAGATCCCGCCCGAAGTTTGAAAAGTTGTTGCCACAGCGGTGCATGCGAAGCTCTATTGCAGAAGTGCGCCCCATGTTGGGAACACAAAGGTTTGCCGAAATCTTCGGGATCAGCAGACGCGTCCTTTCTCTTCGCGAAAGGCGACGCCACGCTCCCGAGCGACTACCGCCCCATCTCGCTGCAAGCTGTGGGGCACAAGGCTTTGGCAACGATGTTGCGCAACCAGGTACTACAAGGAGGAACCGAAGGGTGCACGCGGGACTCCCAGTTTGGCTTTCGTCCAAAACGTGGTGCAGCAGATGCCCTCATGCTCGTCTGGAGGATGGCGGACGCAGCGTACGAAGACAAAGGAGATGTAATGGTATTGGTTCTGGTTTATTGGGCAAAAGCGTTCGGCCGCCTCAAACCGGACTGCAAAGCTCTCGAACGATGCGGCTCTCCTGTCCCGAAGGTGGGAATTGTTAGAGGTATTGATTCTCAGGTGTATCTTACTATAGTGGATCATTGTGGGAGCTCTACAGAAAGACAACAAAATGCTGGCATTGCTCAAGGGTGCCCCCTTTTCACCATACTTCTTTTTCTAGCAGTGCAAACCGTTATGCTGCACTACGCTGTTGTTTTTTGGTATTGGATAGCGCAGCCGGATACATTGTCTCCCGCGACATACTCTATACCGACACCACATTGTTGTATCCGAAACATATCCCAAATATACAATGTATGGTTGGTGCAATTGTTTTGGAAGGTCAAAACTATGGCACGGAAGTGGAGTGGGACACAGTCTTGCACATCCAAATTGAACGTGCTGGTGCGATCACAAGACCCACGGGCCAGCCGAGCAAGACCGTTCGGGAAGCCGTATACTTTGGAGGGGTCGTGTTTTGCGATGGGCGGGCAATGAGCGAGCTGTCCCGCCGCATTGGCGAAAACGCACAAGCATTCAAGCAGCGGCAGAATTGTGGGCGCACGTTTCTGTGGGGAAATACCAGAAGTTGCATGTTTATTCAAGTTGTGTGGTCAGCACCCCCTGTACTCATTCTATTGACTTTGGCTACTCAAGGCGGGCAGAGATCGTTTAGACGCTTTTCATTGCAGGTGTTTGCGAAAAATCATGGATATCCCGCGTGCATACAACTATCGCGTATCTAACGCAAACTTCTTTGAAAAAGACAGGCCCCAAACCGTTGTCGCAGTTTTATAGACAAACGAACAATATAGCACAAACGCATCGCTGCTCAACCAAACAAGTCTCTAGTGAAGCAACTCGTGTGCAACGCGTGCGGCTCCCCGAGGAATTGGGTTCTTCGCCGGCACAGAGGCCGCCCAAGACAGCAGTGGGCGGTCGAAGTGTACGCAATGGTATCTCCATGTTTGACCGCATGCCGTTGCATCACATCATCCTCTTTGCAGCGCGTCTGGCGGTCTGCATCCGGAACGCGTTTGGCGCACCAGTACAATTTTACCATTGCGTTGCACGGCTTGTATATTAAATTCTTATGTTTCTCTTTCAGGTTCGTCTTTCTGCACGATTTCTGTGGGTCGAGAAGCTGATTTTGGTCTTCTACCCCCGCCAGCGTGCAGGTGTATGCGTTAGGATGCACATGGCGTGCGTCAGCGCACGCTCTGAAAGAGTGGGCGTGGGATTGTGAGTGGTGGTGGGACGGGGCGGACGTGCACGGATTCCACATGAGAGTGCGACGAGGTCTCTTCTCAGCGGACTGTTGGGCCGAAGGTTCAGGGACCTTGCAGCACTTTAAACAGTTCGTCCGAGGCTGCCGCGGCCTCCCTTTTCTCCGCGAGTCGCATTCAAGAGGCGATCGCCGCCGCCACTGCCGGGGCAAACATGTACGATCCCAGCCCCAAAACCGAGGGCACCCAGATGGGCGAAAGGGTAGGGCGTGGTCGTCAGCGCCAGGGGAGCGGGGGGAAACAGCTTCGGGGCGCCTTCGTAGCTGAGCCAAGTCGTTTAATGTACCTGGATCGTTTCCACGAGCTTCTGTCCAGAAGGCTCCGCGCGTGTTTCCCGCATTTGGACCCCTTGCCCGAGGGCGAGATGAAAGCCAGGCGGCTGCGTCTTAGGCAGTTTTTGGCCGGTTCGCAGCCTAGTAGAAATTCGGTATCATCTTAAGCTTCTGGCTCGAGGGTGGATCATCAGTCACAGGATCAATATTCTCACCCATTCACAGTGTCGATTTGGCTGCCCCGACTGCCCCGGCTCGTTCCTCCAATACTTCTGTTGCCCCCGCCTGCTACATCTCATCGCGCTGCCCCGTCTGCGCATTCTGTCCGCTCCTCCTTTCCTCTGGCTTGGTTTGGTATTTGAGCAGGAATGCCAAGACACCGATCTCACGGTGGCCCTTGCCCATGATTTAGCCAGTCTCGCTTGCAGTATATTCCATGAATTTCGTGTCGAGCTTGCTGAAATCCGGCAGCCGCTCGGCAGCTACGCGCAATTCGTTTCAATCCGCCATGCGGCGCTCATCAGACGGCGGATGTGCGCTCCTCCCTCTCCTCCTCCTCCTCCTCCTCCTCCTCCTCTTTTCCCTCCTCCTCGCCCTTCCTCAAGTGAGAGACGGAGGGAACGGATCCAACTGCGCGGACATTTGCGGATAAGCTGCCCGCGTAAGGTCGCGCGTAAGCGCCCTTCTCTCCGCTCGGTGTGCCACGCTGACGACCCGCGTACGCCGCTGCGTAACGTAGCTACGTTTTCTCGCGTAAGACTTGCTTGCTTGCGTCGCTCAAATAGTCCCGTCTCCTCATTTCTTCTCTTCCCAGTCCTTTTTCCCCGCACCCTTTTCCTCATCCTCTGTTTCTCTTCGGCTCTTCTAATTCCTGCTGTTCTTTCCCCATTTTGGGGCATCTCATCTGCGTCATCGTCCTCCTTCCCCTGTCCTCCCCCCGCCAGCAAGGAACACGATATCACCACCTGTGCCACCCGGGAGAACTCTTACAGCGAGGGCGAGGACGTGGGAGATTGCTAGGGCCACTAGAGAACGCCACTCTGCACCCCCACCCCTCCTGTCCTGACAGAAGTGAGTGTGTCGTGCTGGGTGTGTGCGTGTGCGCCTGGTTTTCCGCCCTGTCGCTGCGCGCAGGGCCGCGAGGCCAAAAAGCGTTTGCGTGTGCGTGGAAGGTAGTAATGAGCTTCGCATGCATCCCATCTTCGCTTCAGTTGGAACGCTGATTGCACTCCGTCGGCGCAGGGGAGGACAAGAGAGTGTGTGTGTGTATATATATATATATATATATATATATATATATATATATATCTATACACACATCTGTATATTCTTCTAAGCCAGGGCGGGGGGAAAACCCATCACCCCCCCCCCAAAACCGGACTCCCGGGATCTGGGGCTCTGGGACCCTCCGGACGGGCCTCGAAGCGGCCCCCCGGGCCTCGCAGGGCGTTTCGCCAAGCCTTCCCAGCACCCGGAGACGGCCCCAGACGGGTTCCAGGCGTTCCGGCACGCTCCCCGAAACGACCCCAGAGAGCCCCAATACGGTCCACGACGACGCCCACGAAGCCGTCATACCCCCAAAGATCGCTCCGAAACGTCCCAAGAGGCCTCCAAGAGCACTCCCAAGAAGGATCCAAGAGGCAAACATCTGTGATTTTCAATTGGTTTTTGATGAATTTTTGGGTTATTCTCTTTTCGGCTTCCCGACGCTCCAAGACGGCGGTCTTCTGGGCGTCCGAAGCCGCCTGGGAGTCTGCAAAATCGCCCCACAACTATCCGAAAGGGCTTCCAGGCAGTCCAAGACAGCCCCAAAACGGCACAACAGGGGTCCAAGATGGCCCTAAGAGTGCCCCATGGCGGCCCAAGATGGCCCGAAGACACGCTCTGAAGCATTCCAAATCGTGACCCAGTCATTCAGGGAGACCGCGGTTGGAGGCAGGGTGGCCCGAGGAAGCCCCGAGACGACCCCGGAACACGCCCAGGAGGCCTCCAAAAGGCCTTGAGAAAGCATGAGAAATTTTGTGAGGCCCCCAGAGGCTCTCCAAGGAGGAGCCTCCGCAAAAAAGAACTGAGGAAGATGGGGAGAATGCGCAGGGTATGGCGAGAATGAAGAAACAGAAGCCTTGAGGAAGGAACACGAATAACATTATGAAAACGACGATGCTGACAAAGGCAACAAGGAGTTATCGCTAGATTGCCGGCTTGACATTCCTGCCATCTCGCCTGCATGCCGATTTTTATGCGCCAAGGTGCATGGCGCGAAGCGCCAATGCAGTCTTGTATATATATATATACATACATACATACATATATATATATATAATTTAGCAAGGGTTGCGCGAAGCGTCTCAAGACAAGTTTCGAAAAAGGCGTGCGTGCCAAAAACGGGGGCGACCCCGTTTTCATCATTGACGGCGATCCACGTTTGTGGGAAGCCATCGGGCGCGTGCAGTGCACTACACCGTCCGTGGCGACGAGGGCCAACGGGGGACGACCCGACGCCAGCGAGACAAGCCGAATCCAGCCGCGACGACGACGGCCGCCAGGGCGACCCGGCACCAGCAATCCGAGCCGAATTCGGCCACACAGCTGGGCAACTAGTAAAAGCAATGGGAGGCCAGGAGCAGCGCTGGTCAGTGGACGCGTCGCTGCCATGGCACGGCGAGCATGGGCAGCAGGGCGGCCAGTGGGCAATCCTGCGCTCCGAACGGCCGCGGGCCGTTACGACAAACTCGGGCCATTAATTTATTGGCATGACCAGGCAGGCTGAAAACTCAGGCATCACTGGTCGTCTGGACCGAGATGAAGACGAAGGACGCGGGCGCTGCCTGCTCCAAAATGCTCTGGAAAGTTGCCTTTTTCGCGGCAGAGGCCACTTCAATGACGCCTTCCCTCAGCATGCACATCACCAGACTCTTGGGCTCGACAGCGAGACCAGCCTGGCGCGACACACCCACGGCATGCCGCAAGAGGCTCCGGAACTGCGTGCTCGGCTCGGCCGTGAGGACCAGCGGGTCGTAGCTGGACTCCATGGTCACCTCGCGCGAATCCCGGAGAAAAAGTGGAAGATGGGCGGCACCATCGGCATCGAGTTGGGCCAATAGGTCCGAGGCGGCGCCGAAGGTGAGCTCATCGCATTCGGCCAGGTTCTCGGCACCATCATGCTGAAGAACTTCCTGACTGTTCCCGGCGCCCTCGCGCGCAGGAGCACCACGTGCGGTCGCAGCTGCAGGCGCCTCCGCCGGCGCCGCCGCTGAGCACTGCTTGCACTCCACCTCTGGGTTGAAGCGCACGCCAACCTTCACGTCGCCAGTGGCATCGCCATCGAGCTTCGGGAAGTCTGGCACCGATGGCAGAGGCGGCAGGCTGCCACCAGCGAGCGATGTGGGGAGCGTCGGCGGATGCTGCACGGCGGCGCCGCAGCCTCGCGTCGCCTCCGCTCCCTCGGCGCTGCCGCGCGTGGCGGGTGCGCCGGCTCCCTCGCCGTCGCCGTCGGAGCCGTCACGTCCACTCCCTGCGCCTGTCGCCGGGAAAGGTGCGACAGGGCAGCCCGCGGCACCTGGGATGGGCCCAAGCCAGACTGCCATGCCCTTGGGGACCCAGATCCGCTGCCAGGAACCCTCCGGGGCTGCGGGGGAGGCCTCGGCCATCGTCGACGGAGGCCGCAACGTCCCGTGGGTGCCACGGTCCGCGGCACGCCCCGCAGGCGCGGTGCGCCTCTCGCGCGCACAAGCGCCGCCGCGGCGCCTGCAGCACGGTCCCCAGCTCGCCGCACAGCAGCCCGGCGCCTATCGCACGGCGCGAGGGGAGAGACCGACCGCCCGGGAGCAAGAAGGCCTATGCGAGGGCGGCTGCCCGCGGTCGCTCGACCGCGGGCTTGAGCCAAAATGGATACGGATATATATATATATATATATATATATATATATCCGCGTGCGAGTGTGTTCGTTTGTGTGTGTGTGTGTGCGTGCGTGAGTGTGTGTGTGTGTGTGTGCCCATGCCCGTTTCTTTGTGGAACTCTGCCTCAATTACGATGCCACATAGTTTGGTCTAAAGTTGACCCGCTGACGGTATCCCATCGGCACGCCGCAGAGAACAGTGCGTGCATGTGAGGCGGGAGAAGGGGGAGGATGTGCGGGGAAAAGGAGTGCGCCGTAGGATGAGGGGACCACGGCATAGGCGGCAGATGGCGGGCGTGTGCTTCTCTCACGGCGTGTGGCGCACTGTTCAGCGCCACGTGCCGCCGCCGCTCAGCCTTCCGATCTGTACGCCCTTCCGTGGGGGGGGTGTCCGGGGGGGGGCCCTTCCTCCTGGCCTTGCACAGAACACCGTCCAACGCTTTTCTGGAGCCCACGAGGACAAGGGCCCGGGCAGCGAGCAGGCCTTGAGCACGGAGCGCCTGGAGGACTACCCCTTCTACGACGATGACGACGATGAGGGCGAGGACGAGGGCGGGCTCTCTTTCGCCACGAGGGCACCGAAGCTGCGTGACTCACCGGCAAGCCCCAGGCCGCCCACGGCGCCCCGGCCCTCCCTGGGGTCCCGGCTGCATGCCAGCGGGGACTGCCGGCCGTGCGCGTGGTACTGGAAGCCCGGCAGCTGCACGAACGGCTCGGGCTGCGGCCACTGCCACGAGTGCCCCGAGGGCGAGATCGCGGAGCGCAGGAAGGCCAGGGCGAAGGACATCCGCCGCAGCAGCGTCCGCCAGTCCCTGTCGGAGATGCCCCCCCGCAAGGCGCTCGCCGCGAGCGCCCGCGCGCCTACCGCGGCGCTGTGGGTGCCACCCGCCGGCTTCCCAGCAGCGGCGCTCCCTGCGGCGTCCGTGGTGGCCCCGGTGCCGTTCGCGGGGAGCAAACACGGGCATAAACGTACACTGCTGGAGGTCCGCGCGAATTTGTCGGATCGGCGCTGGAGCCCCCTGGGTCAGCGCTTCTGGCGCCGCCACTGGAGCGCTCCGCGCCCCAGGGAAGGGAGTCCACAGTGCCGATCCGAGAAATTCGCGCGGACCTCCCAAAGTTCATGTTCACGCCACTGTTAGCTTCCCAATGTCCCGGCTCCCGCTTGCGCTGGCCCGCGTGCAGTCCCTGACGATGCCTGGACGCCCCGCGGCGGAGGCGCTCTCGCCCATGATGGCCCCAGCGCTGTCCCTGCCGGTGCCGTCGAGCCTGCCGGGCGGGGAGCTGCCGTGCCCCCCACCCGGCCTGGAGTTGGAGCCGATGACTGTCGGCAGGACGGGCACTGCCGCATCGGCCACGCTGGTGGCCGTCGAGAGGTCGGAGGGAGGAGAAGCGACACCACTATTCGAAGAACAAGAAACGGCAGATACATAATTTCTCGGAGGACCGCGCAGATTTCTCTGATCGGCGTTGGGCCCGCCTAGCGGGCTCCGCGCGCCAGGGAGGTGGGTCCAGCGCCAGTCGCGCGGGCCTGCGGGAAATTATGTCGAGATGTTTATGTTTGTGCCGTTCTATTACGTTCCTCTGCATCACCAGCGCGCTGCTTTGCGCGGGACGCCGCCAAGCAGGGGGACCACACCAACCGATCTGCTGTTTTTCAATGTCTCCGCGCGGTCGTTTCGGTGCCAAGTGCCTTTCTGCCTCCGAGAGAGGACGGCCTCTGCGCCGGCCGGCCCTGTGGTGTGCCATCCTTCGGTGGGCTCGTCGCTGCACGCCGCGGGCATGTGCAAGCCGTGCGCGTGGTACTGGAAGCCGGGTGGCTGCCAGAACGCTCAGGAGCCCCCAGGGAGGGGGGGGCCAGGAGGGCGGGTGTTTGCTTGAGGAGGGACGCCTGCACCGATACCGCCGACGCCCTTCCTTCGTTTTCTTCCTTTGGGTCTCCTGGGGTGCCCTCCTCGTCCCCACAGGCGGATTTGCCTCGGGGACCTCGGTGTACGCATCATGGATGAACGACTTGGCTGACAGACCCACTTCGCCTGAGAATGGGATGGTGCGCGGCGGCTTCGACCGAATATGTCTCTATTCATGTAATCCGAAAGCCCTTATAACGGCGACGATGGAACACAGTGCCGGGGAACTGCTTTGAACATCACCAGTCGTTCAAAGCAGTGCCCCGGCACTGCTTTGAACGATGCGGAAATGCGATCAGCAGGAGCCTTCGTCTGTTCCTTCTCCTCTTCTCGTCGCTGTATGCTCTTCCTTGTCCTCCCTCCTCCCCCGTTCCCTCTCTAATTAATGACCTCGTTCTCCCAGTCTCACGCGCACTCTTCCTCCCCCCTCTCCTCCTCCTCTTCCTGCTTCTCCTCCTCGTCCTCCTCCTCCTCCGCCTCCTCCCCCTCATTTGTTATATTTCTCCGTCCTTGTCCTCCTGTCCCCGTTCTCCTTCTCCCTCTCCTCCTCCTCCTCCTCCTCGTCGTCGTCGTCCTCCTCCTCTCCTCCTCCTCCTCCTCCTCCTCCTCCTCTTCCTCCTCCTCCTCCTCCTCCTCCTCCTCACCTTCTTCCTCCTCCTCCTCCTCCCCCTTTTCCTCTCCCTCCTCCTCCTCCTCCTCCTCCTCCCCCTTCCCCCTCTTCCTCCTCTGCTATCACTCCTCCATAATTCCTGTCCGCTCCTCCCCTTCACTGATCTTCCTCTTCGTCATCATCATCCCTTTCGTCGCACGCCTCTTAATCCTCAATCGGTTCCCAATCTTCTCGACTTTCTTGTCATCCGCGTCCTTGGCTGTTGGAGGGGCCTCAGGAATTCTCAGGGCTCTTGTGTTGCACGCGAAGGCACACCTCCCAGGAACGCATCATCCTCCTCACATTCACCCTCCTCCTCCTCATCCTCCTCCTCCATGCACGTTCGGCTCAAGCCCGCGCCGACGGTAGGTTTCACGGCGGTTGGGCGGGCTCGCGCCCGCCTCCGCGGCCTGCAGTCGGGGCAGAGATGCGTGCAGGGTGGGATGACAAAGCGGAAGAGGAAACACGGGCCGCAGTTGCGGATTCTTCAAAGAGCAGCGGCGGCGGTTGGGGAACAAGTGGGGGTTGGGGCGGCCGCAGTGGCGGATACGGCGGCGGAGGTGACCGCAGTGGCGGCTGGGGCGGCGGAGATTCTCTTGGCGGATGGAGAGGAAAAGCGCAGGATGGCGGCGACGGAAGTGACCGCAGTCGCGGATGGGAGGGCGGCGGATGGGGCGGCAACGGATGCGAGGGTTGGGGAATGGAGGGCGCCCGCTGGTGGGACGACGAGGGTGGCTGGTGGAATGCATGGGAAGGTGGCCGCTCGAGTGCCTCGGCAGGTTCTCCTGCCGCGGAGCCCGCGGCCGCAACAGCGGCGGGCAAAGGAGGCGGTCCCCTGCTTCCCCCAGGGCGCGAAGAACAAGGCGCAGTTGCGCTGTTTCAAATTGTGCGCAATGAGCCGCTGCCAATTTTCAAGTTGGAATTCTTCGAGAACTTCAGGGCGAACTGGAACGGCAATTATAAGCAGCACAACGCGGCCTTGAAGTGGTTCCGAGACGAGTACGAAGACCGAGAAAACCCTTTCGGCAGCCGCACGCCCGTCTTCGGAGGTACCGCAGTTGCGGAGGAAATTTCGAAGATCCTTAAGTACCGCGCAAAGGGGAAGGCGCAGGACAACAGGGATTGGGACTGGGACCACACTGTCAAAGTGCCGTGGTCTTGGCTGGAGATGGTCGCGCAGATGGATGGACCTACAATGCTGCGCGTCGTGTGCGGCCCTGACAATGACCGCAGTCGCGGGTTGGTCCGCTGCGAGTGCCGCCCGTGCCCTAGCAGTCTCGACAACATGAGGCACACGAAAGGGGTGGACAGAGGACAGGCGCAAAGAATCCCTCTGCCCCAGTGGGATTTCGTCCTCATCCGCGACGACGGCTCGGGCATTCGCGTCCACCCATCCTGGTCTAGCCCGAAGTTCAACACGTATGAGGTGGAGCCGCACTCGCATCCCGTGCGGGGCCCGAGGGCAGGTCTCGGCAAGAGCGATGGCCACGGAACGTTCACGTTCTGGAAGATGCTGCACGCCCATCCGAATCCTGGGCGGTTCGACGCGAGCAAGGGGGCGCAGCTGCAACCGCGGTGGTCCGCGCAGCCTTGACACCGCAGTTGCGGGATTGCGCAGCCATGGAACCGCAGTTGCGGGGACCGATCGCGTGACGCCGCGCTCGTTTGACTCACTATGCGCGCTTTCGGCCGCAGTTGCGGCGCTGCCTTCTAGCGACTTCATACAGCTTGGCCGCAGTTGCGGCGCTCCCACGACTGACCGCTGTAATTAGGTGCTTCGGGCGCGCATCACCTCCGTTGAAGCACTCGTGACGTTAATTAGCGCGGCCGCAGTTGCGGAGACAGGTACTTAAACAGATGGATCCGCAGTTGTTCGTCGTCCTCGTCGCCCCTTCCCCGTCGTCCTCGTCGCAGTCTCCTCCCTCCGCCTTTCCTCCTCGTCGCAGTTCCTTCCGTTGGCCGTAGCCCGCCTCCGTTGGCCGAGTCATTTCCCGTCGTCCTCGTCGCAGTCCCCCCCGAGGGCCGCAGTTGCGGACTTTGTTGATTCCTCCTCCTCCGTTTCTGCCCCGTCATCCTCGTCGCAGTCCCCTTGCTCCTTTCACCCTCGTCTGAGCTCTTCGCGCCATCCTCTTCCGTCGCGTCCTCTCCATCCTCCTCTTCGCCTTCCTCGTCCTCATCCCCGCCGTCTCCCTCGTTGCCCTTCCTCTCCCAAGCCGGCCGCAGTTCCCCCGTCGGACGGGGGCCGCGCGCGGCCACGCCATGGACCCAGGTCGCAAAGCCGAGGTCGACAAGCGGTTCGCCGAGCTGAAGCAGCAACTGCGGGAAAGGTTCGGCCTGCAAGGGGCTGCCGCGGATGCCGCAGTCGCGGAGCCGACGGAGGACCGCAGTTGCGGAAGCCCCGAGCGACCGCCGCGCGAGGCCTCCCCGCAGTCGTCTAGCTCCTCGCGGGAATATCGGCCGCCGCCGCCGATAAGCGCTGCGAGTGGGAGCTCTGCTGGTGGGAGGCGCGAAGAGGCGCAGTTGCGCAGGGCGCACTTGACCCCCAAGGCAAAATGGGGGCCTCGGGCGCAGACGCCGACGAAGCAGCAGGACCAACCAGCAGTGACGGGAGCCGCCACCGAGACCGCAGTTGCGGGGGTGGCCGGCGAGCCAGGTGCCGCGCGCGGCTCATCTGGGAGCAGCGCGCCCTCGGCCGTGCTGCTCGCAGCCGAGTCCAAACGAGGCGCCCAACCCGAAGACGAGGCCGCCTCCCAGGAGAAAGCCGCCGAGACAACCGCCTCGGCCGATTCGCGGCCGAGGAAAAGGCCGCCTCCCACGGAAGACTCGCCGCTGTCAGAACCGCAGTCGCGGGGTCGCGCGGGGCCTCCGTCGGAACCGCAGTTGCGGGAAGATGCGGGAGCACCGCGGAAGAAGCAGCGGACCAGGTCCCCTCCAGGGATAAACTACTTTGGGGAACGCCCCAAGTGGAACGAAGGATTCCTTCGTACAGCAGACGGCAATCGGGTTCCGTCCACCATCGCTTTGGTGTTCAACGTGGTGGTCATCACGAAGGTGGCAACAAAGGAAGATGTCTTCAGGTGCATCTTGCACCAAACTGCGGCGGTCGTCTTCGTCGTATGGGGCCCCGAGCTGTTCCGCACGGGGAACGTCGAAGGCGCTTGCAGCTACGACGTTCCCGTTGGACTCAGGACTGCCGTCGAAGACGCTGTCACTTTGAAAAACAACACCGCGGAGCCTTACTGGACGACGGTTGGCCTGTTCAGAGACACGGGCGTGGTGCTCGTGCGCCCGCACATCATCGCAGAGACCGCAGTTGCGGGTCATGTTGTTGGGGCCACCCACGCCGTCACGATCCTGCGCTTTCGCCTGAAGGGCTCCGACATGAATCCTGCCGCGGTGATCCGTTTTGCCGTCGTGTCCAGACACGCAGTCACCGAACGTCTCCAACAGAAGATCACGCAAACAGAACAAACAGCGTGGCAGCCAGGTTTCTTCAAGGACGCGGTTGCTTCCATCCATAAAAATGATGTGCGGTTCTTGTGCGGCCTGTTTGACATCCCGCCTGAGCAGCTCGCAGCATTTGGCCGCAGTTGCGGAGCCAGCTACACCTGCCCGGTGGGGGTGGTGTTCAGGGCTGGACCCGCCCTGTTCGGAGGCATTGTGGAGGGCACACGCGTCATGCATCCGAATTACGTCCTCCCCATTGGCCCGTGCGACGTGCGCATTGCGGACTACAACCTGGATTTTGCAGGGAGGCCGTCGAAGAACGATCCCCAGTGGCTCCCTGATTGGATGCATCGAACAAGCGACTCCATCATCTCTCGGCGCTGGGTCCCAGCGAAGTACATGCCCAAGTGGGAGGATGACCCTGACCGCAGTAGCGGAGTCAGAAGAAAGCTCGGCTTGGCAGCGCTGCCCCCAATCGGCAAGGTCATTCAGAAGGAGCTCAACGAGAAGACCTTCAGCACGCACTGGTGCGAGGGCATCCACCAAAACATCGTCTTCGTCGGCCACGGACGCGCAAGTCGGGCGAGCAAGCGGAAGCACGAAGAGCCGCGATCTGCCGCAGTTGCGGACGAGCGGTGAGTGCGGCAAGACCGAGGAGCCGCAGTTGCGGAACAGAGCTCGGTACTACTGGGCGCCTGCTGCCTGCGTAGTGCATCCCATTAGCGATGGAGTGCATGTTGCGGTGTAGGATAGCCCGCAGTTGCGGGGTTGCGGTTGCGAAGCCGCAGTTGCGGTTGCGTATAATAGGAGAGCACGCGGTTGCGAAGCCGCAGTTTGCAATAAGTGTGCGCGCGCTGGGTCATCATCATCGTCGTCGTCCGTCCTCGTCGTCGTCGCTGCCGTCGTCGTCGTCGCGTCTGTCGTCTGTCGTCAGCAGTCGTCGTCGGTCGTCGTCGTCGTCAAGTCTGTCGTCTGTCGTCAGCAGTCGTCGTCGTCGTCGTCCCTCCTCCCTCCTCCCTCCTCCCTCCTCCCTCCTCCCTCCTCCCTCCTCGTCCTCCTCCAGGCCGCATCCCCCCGCCACCTCCGTCCTAGCTCTCCTTCCCCTTCCCCTCCTCGTCCTCCTCCAGCTTGCACCCCCCTCCCTCCTCCAGCCTGCGCCCCCCCCAAGCTCTCGCCCGATATTTTGGATTAAAACTGAGCCTTCAGTCGTCCGCAGGCATTCGGCTCAGCAGGTCGTTGGGCTCCTGGCACACACGCCTCCACCCTGAGCGACGGACGTCGTGCCATAGTCCGCCATATCGGAGCTCCGGGCCGCAGTGGCGGACAGCGTCGGCACAGATATGAACGACAGCGTCGGCACAGATAATGCCGCAGTGGCGGACAAGAAAGCCGCAGTGGCGGACGAGACAGCCGCAGTTCCAGGCGGAACGCAAGGGATCTTTCAGAGGGCCAACGCCTTGAGGTCTAGATTCAGGACAGGGGACAAGGTGCGCCTCCCTGTGCTCATGCTCGCCCCGCACACGGGCAACCGAGGCGGGCACTACCCTCAGCAGGAAAGGGTTCGGGAACTCGCTGTGAAAATCTTCCTGGCTGGATTCACGCAAGCCGAAGCTGACCACGAAGGTGTCTGCGTTCAGATGTACCCAGCACAAGAGCTGGTGCTGAGAAAAAAGGAGGACCCGAAGTTCCAGACGTACACAGAGTACAATCTGGAAAAAGCGACCGGCCACCTCGCTGCGTGCTTCGACCGCAGTTGCGGAACAGACGTTGCGTATGGGACGTGTTCGCACTCCCACTTGTGCCTCGTGTTGCGGGCGTGCGCCCTGGGAGCCAAGTGGCCCATCCCCCAAGGCATGGAGTTCACGGAGGACGAGAGCGCGAGGCTGAAGCGCGTGCTCGATAAGGACGGCAATCTCGACATGGCCGCAGTGGCGGAACATGACCCTGTCGCTAAGAAACTCGTGCAGGGGGGTATGCTCATGGAAGTGCTTAGCTGGAAAATCATGGACGAGGAACCCACTGGTGCTTCGCTCATCAGCCAGTCCCTCAATAAAGGAGCCGATTTTGCGTTGCGAACGACTGAACTCACCGCGCTCCGTGTTCTGTGCAAGGCTGTTGACGCGGAGCTGCACGCCGCAGTTGCGGATCAGGTTGCCTTTGAAAAGGTCAAGCTCTCCGTCATGCACGAACTCGATCGAGTCGTTCAGGACCCAGACTTCATTGAGCTGTTCTCGTTCGTTGTTGGGCTCGGGAGCACGAAAGCGCAGTTCATCCCCTTGCTGCTCCAGTTCTGCGAGGTCTACGTGAACTCCAGGAGAAGGGCCCTTCGGCTCGGTGCCTTCGGGGCAGCCAGCGAGCTTCCCGACGAAGTGCCGTGGGTCAAGGTTGCCGTGGTGATGCGATGCTACAGGAACGCGCCTGCGAGGAAGAGGGGCGTTGACACTCCTGTGTGGTGCCCTGACCCAGAACAATCGTGGAAGAAGAAGGAGTTCCGAGACTTCCTCATCGACATGAACTCGGCTCTCCGTTTGTACTTGTTCACGCTGAGCAAGGCCATCGACGGCATGGGCCCTGAGAAGGCGATCGAGTTCAAGGCGAACCTGTGCATACTGACCGCAGACGGCTTCATGCAGTACCTGAAGGACACCCACGTCAAGGAACGAAGTATCCCAGGACATCGTCAGGCGCTCCTCCGCGCTTGCGCGGAGGCCACGGGGAAGGTGGAGCCGAAGTCCAATCGGGACGCCCTTGAGAAGGCCCTCGGCGAAGTGGGAGTCCGAGGCGGGAAGCCCGATTGGTTCGATTTCAACGCGTTGCCGCGCCCAGAACCGAATGAGCCCGCAGTGGCGGGGAAGACAAAGGCTTCCGCAGAGGAGCACGAGTTGATGCCGACGGTCATTTCCTTTGACCCCACGACGCAATTACCAACGAACCACCAGCGCAGCAGGGACACGACGGCCATTCCACGCGGATCCTTCCCTTTGCCAATCGCCGAATGGAGGCGTTCAGCGGCAGCGAAGGAGCTGGGGCGGGAGCCTGCTTTGGTCAGCGCAGTGTTGCTGTGCCTTTGGGCGCGCCACATGTCCGCAGTTGCGGAAGCGCAAGTAGAGGTGTTGCAAGACGCTGACACAGAGAAACGCACCGTCAAGGCAACCGCTGCAAACGACGAAAAATGCATCGAGTTGTGGCCGTGCGTCCCAAAGGCATCCAAGGTGCACGCCGCAAGCACGCACCCCGAGAGGGTGGCCGTGCAAGTCTGGGTGAAAGGAGATCCAAATGGGGCCACGCCCACGACCTTCTACTTGCACCCCGAGTTCAAGCCGCCTGCGGACAAGACGCCCGCCGACGTGGCTGACCACGATGTGCGGTTGAGAACGCATGGAAGTGGGATGCGCAAGAGACAATGCACGTCTTCTGGGCAGTCAACAGAGTCACGCAACAGGAGGTCCAGCAGAGAAACAGCCGTGATGAAAGCGCAGTTGCGCGCATCAACATGGAGCTCGAGGAGAAAGAGTTGGCGGTGTGCGTGCCTGGGACAGGCGGGCTCGTGCTCGCCGTGAATGTCCCTGTGCTGGTGAATGCGACGGCCGTGGAGCAAGGAGAAGAGCTCCTGTGGGAGGCGAGACCCAAAGCCGCACCGAAGAAGAAGGCTGCAGAGGAGACGTGGAAGACGGACGCGGCCAAGAGGGCCAAAGGGAAGCCTTCGGGCCAGCCCGCCCCGAAGAAATCGAAGAAAGGGTTCGACGAATGCGGGAAGATGTCGCTCTAAGAAGCCGCAGTGGCGGCAGTCAGGGCGGCTTGCTCGCGCGACCGCAATTGCGGGCAACAGGCCGGAGGGGGGGGCGCAGGCGTGACCGTTGTTGCGGAGCGGTCTTGTAGTTTGCAGTATCGCTGCTTCTGTTAGGTGTCGCCGCAGTAGCGGATCGCTGACGATCGAGCACGGAGGTTCGAAACAGAACTCCTCCCTCCCTCCTCCCTCTCCTCCCTCGCCCCTCCCCCACTTCCCCCCTCTCTCCTCCTCCTTTCCCTCCCTCCTCCCAAGTTCGAAGCCGACGCTGCTCATTCCCTCACTCCCTCCCTCCCTCCCGTCGATGTTCTCCGCGTCCTGCTGCGGCCATCCTGGTGCCGACTCCCCCTCTTGCCAGTTCCCGCGCCGTGTGCACGGGACCTCCTCGGCAGCTCATCCGGCCCCAAGGCCCTCGAGGGCTCCCGCTCGCAGAATGCTTGCCGGGGCACTGCTTTGAAGCATTCTGCGAGCGGGGGCCCTCGAGGGCCTCGCGGGGATCGCAGGGGCCGAGGGATTCATTCGTCTCGCCATTTGGCCCAACCGCGCGCGGCCCCACTGCCCGCGCCACCGCCTTGCCCGCAGTTGCGGCTGTGCTCAACGCAGTAGCAAACATGCCGACTTCGAGCGAATGGAGCCCTGCGTGCGCGGAGAAGGTCTTGTGCATCCGTGGAGGTTGGCTTGCGCAGACCACCCCCATCCCCGAAAAGGATATCAAGGTGCTCCACGCAGGGCCCCTCGGAGAGATAAGCTTCGTGCACGTGAACATGCAAAAGCCTTGGTTGCTCAAGGTGTGCGCGAAAGGTAAACCGACCGCAGGCGCCTTGAAGGCGCCCAAGGCCTGGGACGCGCTGAAGAAAGAGCTCGCGAAGCAGGGCGGCGCCGCAGTTGCGGGCGACGAGAGCGACGGCGACGCGGGGGGCGAAGCAGATGATCCCATGTCGGCCCTGGTCAGCTCCTCCAGCGACGCGAAGAAGCTGGCCACGACCCCGAGCAAGAAGCAGAAGACTGGAACGCGTTCGGCGAGTACTGGCCTGCTGAGGGGAGAGGCCACGGAGTCGGCCACTGCCACTGTGCACTCCGTACAGATGCCCGCCAAGAGCCGCTTGAAGTATCCTGACGACAAGGCCATTCGACACGTGCGGGTGGCCAGCTTCAAGCGGAGGAAGTTGTGGCTCGACGCTGCAGACCTTGGGTGGCTGATCGAGATGATCGTGGACGACGTGAGCCTCGGCGGTGTCCCGACATCGACGACGGCGACAAGGGCGAGGCCGCAGTGGCGGACAGGGACTGGGCAACGGCGGTTGACCCTGCCACCCCGCTGGCGAAGCAAAAGGAGGTCGACTCCCCCGTGGCGCAGGGGAGCGGCTCTGGCTTCACCGTCGTTTGGGACTTCAAGGGCGCTTGGGTCGCGACCATCACGCGAGAGTGTGCCAACAAGGGCAAAAGGATCGAGATGGATGTGAAGAAACTTACAAAGAAGAAGTGGCAGTCGGCGCAGTCGGTGAAGGGCTACGACTACGAGTGGGAGGGCATGACGCAGCAACCAGCGCAAGCAAGCGGCTCTGGATTACCTCGAGCTCCAAATCCCCAGTCTGTTCGACTGAGGCCCGAAGCCGTATGGGCCGCAGTTGCGGTGGGGCTACTGAGTGCCCGCAGTTGCGGGGTGGCTGGGTGCGCGTGAACACGCGGAGGGCGAGGCGGTGTGAGGAGGCAGGCGGAAGGTTTAGGGTGTTCCACGGGTGCACGCCTTAGTGCGCCAACTTGTGTGGGCGAGCGTTTTTCTTAGAGAAGCATGGAGTGAAGCATCGAAACCCTGTGCGCGCGATGATTGGGGCTTCCGCGCGGGCGTTGTTGAAAAGTACCTCCTTCTTCGCCCCTCCGCATCGTCTTCAGTTGCTCCTCCCTCCTCCCCTCCCTCTTCCTAGTTCTGTAGCCCGCAGCCGCGTGCCCGGCCCGAGTCGTTCGCCACGCGACCGCTCATGGATGTTCCCGTGGGGCGGACATGGTATGGCGAGGAGGACGGAACGCATTTCGAGGTGGAGTGGCTCCCTTACGACAGCGGCTGCGCACCGAGGAAAACGAAGTATGGCACCACTGGGCTCGCCAACATCTTGGGCCGCAGTAGCGGCGTTCCGTGCCCCAAGAAGATAAAGGTGCACGCATGTGCGGATTTTCCGTGCCTAGCGAAGTGGCCCGCGTCGCAGTACGGCCTTGTTGAGCCGCCTCGCTTTCATTTGCGGCCGTCTGCTTGGCGACCGGGCGCGACGCCACCCCCCGCAGTTGCGGCTCCAGGCGGCACCGCAGTTGCGGCTCCCTCGGCCCCTGCACACATAGCACCAGCAACACCAGCAGAACTCGCAGCTCCTGCGCAAGAAGGACACGCAGCTCCAGCACCAGAAGCACCCGCAGAACCCAAACCTCCAGCAGCCCCTGTGCCCGAAGCACCCGCAGCAGCAGTCCCTCCAGCTCCTCCAGCTCAAGTGCACGCAACACCAGACCCGCCTGCTGCGCAGGAGACCGCAATTGCGGTTGAAGCTCCTGAGGGAGTGGAAGCGGACAAAGACACACCACTTCCAGCACGCTTGCCACCAGCGCGGCCGCTGCCAGAGAACTGGTCGAAGACGCAGGTCGCATTCTTCCCGTGCCCAGACCCAAAGGCTGCAGCACGAGTTGCGGCGCCTGTTGGCGACGCCTTGCGGCCACGAGTCGCGGCGCCACCCCTGGCGCCAGAGAAAGGTGTACCTGTGGAAGACGCGCCAAAGATCCAGGCCGCAGTGGCGGCGACGGTGCCTGACGTCGTGATGGCTCTCCTGAGGCAGATTCTGTCCGAGAATTCCAACATAGGGTATTCAGCTTTCATGCTGTTTGCCTTGCGGTTCGGGCGTCGACCTTACGTGTGGGAAGGCGAGAACCGCAAGGACCTCCTTGACTTCTACATGCCTTGGGCAAAGGAGAAGTGCACTGAGCCATGCGCCGTCGACGGCGTGGCGTGCGTACTCGCCGCTGCTGAGGATCTGTTCGGGGAATGGACAACGGTGGAACTCAGGCCCGTGACTCCCGAGAACCCTCTCCATGAGGTGCGCCACTGGGTGGCCGCAGTTGCGGTGGGTGGCGTGTGCTCTGAGGGGGCGGACGCGTTGAACAGGTTCTACGGTCCTCTGGGACAATGGGTCCTAGGGACTGTTTGCGATGGAAACTGCGGCATTGACCTTATGGCGATGATGTTGCAGAAACCGCAAAATGCCGAGACGCGCAAATGGCTTCGGGAGGAACTGTACGATTTCGGGGTGCGCCGCTGGGACGAACCGTGGTTGCACGACATGCTCGTTGTCACGCAGGAACTAACCTTGGAGGAGGTGCGGGCGTACCGCAGTTGCGGGGCCAGCGGCCCTGCTGGACCCATGGTCCTGCACGACTCCGAGGGCGAGGGCGAACCAGCAGAGGCGCCGAGAGAGGCGAGCGCGCCACGCCCCGCTCTCATGGCGGCGTTAGAGTGGCAGACGGGCGTGCAGGACATGGGTATATTGCTTGCCATGGCTGAGGCTATGCCCGAGGCGTTGCAGGAGGAGCAGATCAGGGCGCACGCACTGGCCAGCGCACGCCCAAAACCCGAAGTTGCGGAACAGAAGCGGCGCGTGTGCCCGCACATGCTCAGAGACCGCGAACTGGTTTGCAAAGAACTGGAGGCGCACGCACGCAGTTGTGGTTGGATGGGCGAGGGCGTTCTGCCACGGAATTCAATCGCGTCTTTTTGCGGGCGGTTCACGTGGCCGAAGGGCATGGGGGTCGTCCAGCAGCGCCAGGCCGTCTCCAAGTGGTTTCAAAACTGGCGCACACAAGGTGGACATGGCACGGCGGGCGTGCATGGCCGACGCCGCGCGCGGGGCAACCAAGGGCGCCCGAACAAGGCTCCATGGCTGGAAGCCGCTCTGTACGAGTGGTGGTCCCACATGAGGTACTCCGTGGACTGGAAGGCGGTGGCCAAGCGAACCGCAGTTGCGGAGGAGAGGCCCAAGATGTTGGCCAGGTTCTCCCAATCCCTGCGGGTTACGAAGGCGAAGCAACTCGTCGCGGACTACTGCGTGGAGACAATGAAGCGGGGAGGCAAACCGATGGTGCCGCAGTTGCGGCCTCGGTGGTGGGTGAAGTGGCGGCGCTCCTACGGCCTGAGCATGAAGAAGCCGAACCGCAAGTACCAGGTGCCAAAATGGTTGCTCCAATCTCGTTTTGAGACTATGATCTTGAACGTGGCCAGGGTCCGCGCAGCTGCAGAGGAGCTTCTGGGGTACGACCCGCACATCCTGAACTGGGACCAGTCGCCCATTCACCACAACGAGTCGTCGTCGGCCTCGAAGCCGACCTTGGCTGTGAAGGGTGGCATTGTCCCGCTTGTCGAGGCGCATGACGACAGCAGGGCTCGGTGGACAGCGAACCTGACGGTGTCGAGCGACGCGGAGGACATCCGCAGTTGCGGACCACCGCCGGCGGAGCTAATGTTCAAGGGGGGATCTGTCATCGCTGAGGGCTTGGCCGCACATGCCCGCAGTCGCGGCTATCCGTCTTGGGTGAGCACGGCGACGTCCGAGAAGGGGTCCTACCGCGCAGTCGACGTTGTATCATTCTTGCAGCGGCACTTGCGGGCCTGGCCCGACGACCCGCAGTTGCGGGGAAAGTGGCGCATCCTCATGGCCGACGACCATTCCCCTCACAAAGCAGACGCTGTGCGGAGACTCGCCTGGCAGCGCGGCTACGTGCTGATCATTCACGGCGGGGGGACGACCGCAGTTGCGCAGCCCGTGGACACGGACTTGAACCAGCACGTGAAGCGCCGGTACATTGCCCTCGAGACCAAAGCGCTGGTTCAGCAAATGGCGTTGGGGAAGCACGTGCCGCAGTTGCGGCGTTCCGATTGCGCCGACTTGATGCTGTCAGTGTTGGAGAATGTGCACTTGCACTTGGACGCCGCGAAAGGTTTCCTGAAAGTGGGAATTCGTGCGCCCTTCGACAAGTCAGGAGATCTCGAGATTTGCCGAGAGGCGGCGGAACTCTGGGAAGCAGGGGGGCTGCGAGCAAAAGTGGACACCGCAGTCGCGGAGGTGAGGGAAGAATGCGAGCAGAAACGTTTGAAATGGTCCTACAATGACGTGCAGCGTCTCATACACGAATACGAGAAACACGACGCCACAGATTCCGTGTTGGAGAAGCTCGGCGACGAAGCGCTAGGCCAGGAGCCAGGCCACGAGGAGGGCGATGAGGTGGGCGGGGAGGAGGAGGAGGAGGTGCACGAGGAGCACGAGGAGGACGAAGAGCAAGAGGAGGCCTCGTGGGCCGAGGCTCTTGCGGAACAGTGCGATGCCGCAGTTGCGGCACCTGGGCCTCACGGATCCTCGGTATCCATGGACTGCGTGGTCGACGCAGAGGCGGCCGAGCAGGTGGCAGTGGCGACGTCCTTGGCAGAAACGCTCCGCGAGGCGGAAGATATGCTGCGCCAAGTGGGCATGGAGAAACTAGCGCAGGATTGCCGACAGCAACGTCACAAACAAAAGAAGCGGTTGAGAGAGCTGGCGCGGGAGGACAACGAGGTCCTACGAGCGTTGACTGCCCAGCGAGACCACGAAGCCGCAGTGGTGGCGAAAAAGCGGCGCCTGGCTCTGGAAGCGAACGACAGGACGAAGGCGTTGCACGATCTCAAGAAGCAGATTCGAGAGGCCGGGGCCGCCTTGAGGGCAAAAAAGGAGGCCGCAGTTGCGGTGGAAACGGCTTTGGCTAACAAACACGCCCTAGCGCAGTGGAATCCCGAGGAGTTCAAGATCAAGAAAAACAGGATGGCAGCTCAGGATCGCCTGGCTCGCGGAAAAGGCGTCCTCTCAGACGAGCAGAGGGGGGAGTGGGCATGGTTCAAGACGCATTGGGACGAGGAGATGTGCAAGCAGCACAAGGAGCAATGGCCGCTCACGTTTGCTGGGTGGCTGCAAAAAGTCGCGAACGACGCGGCGTCTGGGAACCGTTCGGCGCTGTCGCAGGTCGTGCATTCGGAAACAGTGAGAACCCTGGGAGGGCAAATGGCGCTGGTAATCCCAGCCCTAGCGTGATGCAGGCCGCAGTTGCGGACCCACAGGAAGTCCAGAGGGAAGTTGTTTTTCCAAGCGGCTCCCGCGCGGGCAGGAGATGAGGAAAAACCGCAGTTGCGGTCTTCCTGCTGCTGTGAAAATAATCCTTTCACAGTCCCTTGCAATCGTCGCCCTCCTTCTGCTTCTCCGCCAGTCCATTTGTTGTTCTTTCGGTTCCTTTGAGTCCACGCCCTCCTTCTGCCACTCCTCGAATCCTCTTTGTCTCCTCCCTCCATCCGACCCCATGCCCATTCACGATCCATTTCCGTAGCCACCGTGGCTCGAGGTGGCGCACGCGAAGACGCAAGCATGTGGCCGCCCGCGCGCCCGAGCGCATCCTCAGGGCGTATGTACCGTGGACCTCGATTCGCCAGAACGGTGTTCATCCACAACGCTGAGGAGGAGGAGGGAGGCAAAGACGAGGAAGCCGCAGTTGCGGATGATGACGACGACCAGCGGACGCAAGATGGCGACAGCACCGTCGCGTCCTCGGCTGCCTCCGCTGACGAGGCTGAGTCCCGGGGAGGTGCGGGAGCCGCAGTTGCGGCATCACATGACTCCTACATGCCGAGAGTGTTGTCGTCGCGGAGAACCTGGAAACGGGTGCCCATCATCGAGACAAGCAATCTGTCGGAAAAACAAAGAGCTCTTGTCGACGCATGGGAGGAGAACACGGAGTTCGAAGCGGGACGGGTCGGCTTCTACGTGGCCAACTTCGGAGGGACTGCAGCTAGACCCACGCAACGCGCGGACGAGTGGGCGCAGCTCCGCGCGAACCCTGCCCAGATCATCGCCCTCTGCGAGTGCGACGACGAGACCTGCGCGGTACTCAGTGGGGAGCACGACGCGAGGGACAATGCAGCCGCAGTTGCGGACGATAGGTTTCGGAGTCGGACTCAATACAACTACCTGTGCGTTAAGGGCGGCGAGCCATCAGGGACCCTCCTTGTTGGCATGAGGGACCGCAGTGGCGGCCACATTGAACACGTAGACTTTGCGAGACTCTTCCACAAGCAGGAGAAGTCCAAAACGAAGAAGAAGACGAAACAGTCCGCAGTTGCGGAGGCTCCTGCGCCAAAGCTGCACAACAAGTACTCCAGGGCGATGGTGGTGCGCGTCCACCTGGACCAGGCCGTGACCCATTTGGGGGGCTCCTTCAACGTCATGGCGGTGCACGTCCACCACAGCTTGGCCAACCAAGACTGGGGCGTCACGTAGCTCCATGAGTTCTACAACTGGTTCGTCGCCTACGTCAGGGAATGGGACGTGAAGGTCTGCATGGGGGACTTCAACATGTGCATGTTCCAGCTTGTGTCCTGGTGCCGCAATTGCGTCCTGACTGTGGACGTCGCCGCGTGGACCCCCTGGAAGACAGCAGGCGGCCAGCCCAGGGCAGACAGCATGGCGATTTTGTTCATAAACTGTCCTGGGCAGTACAAGCTTCACCATGGCCTGAGTGTTCTGCACGACCGTGAGGGCGGATTCTTGACGACCCAGCATGATCCGTCTTTCCCTGTCTTCGACTACACGAATGGCCCTGGGAAGATGCTTCAGACTTACGTGCCAAAGGCTGAGCCCGTTGAAAACAAGATGCGCGCCTTCCTGACGCCATCTGGCGAATCCTTGACCGCAGATGCGGAGCTCGAGCAAAGGATGGCGCGCAGGGAACGCGACGATTGGGTGCGCTATCCCTTCAGAGTGAAGCAGGGCAACCTCGACGACAAGATATGGCATGGCGCCTTCGGCAGGGCGAGGCACGGAGCGCACTTCCCTCTGGTGGCTTTCACGCACAATACGTGCCGCAGGTCACCTGAAAGACTCGCCGCGAGGTTGGAACGCAGGAAGGGCGGCAGGAAGGGCGGCAAGAAGGGCGGCAAGAAGGGCAGCTACGCGGACACCGCAGTTGCGGGGTAGGGCGTCCGACCCCAGATGGGAACCGCAGTTGCGGGGAGAGACGCTGGGGCTGAGCGAGCTGGGAACACGCCACCGCCGCAAGCTGCCAACGGCGACGATGCGACCCCTTCTTGGGCCGCAGTGGCGGCTGGGTCCTGGGTCGCCAGCGGCAGCGGCGCATGGGAGGCGCGCAGTCCCGCCACGAGATGGCAGGGCTGGTCCTGGTGGGACTGGAGCTCGAGCGAATGGGGCGCTGATGGCGCGCTGTGGTGGCCCTCTGATCATGCCGCAGTTGCGGACAATGCCCCTGAGGGCTCGCCTCCTCAGCGTGAAGTCGAGTGGGGCTCGAGCGGGCGACCTGCCGAGCGCCCTCGGCGAGCTTCGAGGCGCAGCGTTGGTGATGGCCGCAGTTGCGGGCAAGTGGAGCATGATGTTGATTGCCGCAGTTGCGGACAGTGTACGCTGGAAATATCATCATCATCATCAATCATAATCATCATCATATCATCATATCATACGTTCAAAGCAGTGCCGGGGCACTGCTTTGAACGCGTTCAAAGCAGTGCCGGGGCACTGCTTTCGATCGTCGCCTCGTCGCCGTTATAAGGGCTTTCGGATTATGTGTTGGGCATGTTTTGGTATCTTTTTCTACTGTTCGTCCAGAATCCCCCTGTAGGGGGACATGCCCGACCTCACGCGAACGGCCGTTCTCGCGAGTCGTGAGCAGACGTGCTCCGAGAGGCACTTCCAGCTCGACGCCGGCGACCAGGGCGGCCAGGGCGCGCTCGAGCTGCGGGAGGGGGGCGCGGCCACCTCCGCGGGGGACGGCGCGGGGCACGTCCTGGTGAGCCTGGGCAGCGGCGAGCCCGTGAGGCTGCCGTCGCCGTGCCTCCCGAGGCCTGGAGCCACCATAAGTCCTCCTTCTGCTCATCCTCCTCCCTCCCTCCTCCTCCCTCCTCCTCCTCCTCCTCCTCCCTCCT
>CAUYUJ010016102.1:202500-217372 GCA_963575745.1 Prorocentrum cordatum | reverse complement strand
GTTCGAAACGTGCGGGTGGCCAGCTTCAAGCGGAGGACGTTGTGGCTGGACGCTGCAGACCTTGGGTGGCTGATCGACATGATCGTGGACGACGTGAGCCTCGTCGGTGTCCCCGACATCGGCGACGGCGACAAGGACGAGGCCGCAGTGGCGGACAGGGACTGGGCAACGGCGGTTGACCCTGCCACCCCGCTGGCGAAGCAAAAGGAGGTCGACCCCCCCGTGGCGCAGGGGAGCGGCTCTGGCTTCACCGTCGTTTGGGACTTCAAGGGCGCTTGGGTCGCGACCATCACGCGAGAGTGTGCCAACCAGGGCCAAAGGATCGAGATGGATGTGAAGAAACTTACAAAGAAGAAGTGGCAGTCGGCGCAGTCGGTGAAGGGCTACGACTACGAGTGGGAGGGCATGACGCAGAACCAGCGCAAGCAAGCGGCTCTGGATTACCTCGAGCTCCAAATCCCCAGTCTGTTCGACTGAGGCCCGAAGCCGTATGGGCCGCAGTTGCGGTGGGGCTACTGAGAGCCCGCAGTTGCGGGGTGGCTGGGTGCGCGTGAACACGCGGAGGGCGAGGCGGTGTGAGGAGGCAGGCGGAAGGTTTAGGGTGTTCCACGGGTGCACGCCTTAGTGCGCCAACTTGTGTGGGCGAGCGTTTTTCTTAGAGAAGCATGGAGTGAAGCATCGAAACCCCGTGCGCGCGATGATTGGGGCTTCCGCGCGGGCGTTGTTGAAATGTACCTCCTTCTTCGCCCCTCCGCATCGTCTTCAGTTGCTCCTCCCTCCTCCCCTCCCTCTTCCTCGTTCTGTAGCCCGCAGCCGAGTGCCCGGCCCGAGTCGTTCGCCACGCGACCGCTCATGGATGTTCCCGTGGGGCGGACATGGTATGGCGAGGAGGACGGAACGCATTTCGAGGTGGAGTGGCTCCATTACGACAGCGGCTGCGCACCGAGGAAAAAGAAGTATGGCACCACTGGGCTCGCCAACATCTTGAGCCGCAGTAGCGGCGTTCCGTGCCCCAAGAAGATAAAGGTGCACGCATGTGCGGATTTTCCGTGCCTAGCGAAGTGGCCCGCGTCGCAGTGCGGCCTTGTTGAGCCGCCTCGCTTTCATTTGCGGCCGTCTGCTTGGCGACCGGGCGCGACGCCACCCCCCGCAGTTGCGGCTCCAGGCGGCGCCGCAGTTGCGGCTCCCTCGGCCCCTGCACACATAGCACCAGCAACACCAGCAGAACTCGCAGCTCCTGCGCAAGAAGGACACGCAGCTCCAGCACCAGAAGCACCCGCAGAACCCAAACCTCCAGCAGCCCCTGTGCCCGAAGCACCCGCAGCAGCAGTCCCTCCAGCTCCTCCAGCTCAAGGGCACGCAACACCAGACCCGCCTGCTGCGCAGGAGACCGCAATTGCGGTTGAAGCTCCTGAGGGAGTGGAAGCGGACAAAGACACACCACTTCCAGCACGCTTTCCACCAGCGCGGCCGCTGCCAGAGAACTGGTCGAAGACGCAGGTCGCATTCTTCCCGTGCCCAGACCCAAAGGCTGCAGCACGAGTTGCGGCGCCTGTTGGCGACGCCTTGCGGCCACGAGTCGCGGCGCCACCCCTGGCGCCAGAGAAAGGTGTACCTGTGGAAGACGCGCCAAAGATCCAGGCCGCAGTGGTGGCGACGGTGCCTGACCGCGTGATGGCTCTCCTGAGGCAGATTCTGTCCGAGAATTCCTACATAGGGTATTCAGCTTTCATGCTGTTTGCCTTGCGGTTCGGGCGTCAACCTTACGCGTGGGAAGGCGAGAACCGCAAGGACCTCCTTGACTTCTACATGCCTTGGGCAAAGGAGAAGTGCACTGAGCCATGCGCCGTCGACGGCGTGGCGTGCGTACTCGCCGCTGCTGGGGATCTGTTCGGGGAATGGACAACGGTGGAACTCAGGCCCGTGACTCCCGAGAACCCTCTCCATGAGGTGCGCCACTGGGTGGCCGCAGTTGCGGTGGGTGGCGTGTGCTCTGAGGGGGCGGACGCGTTGAACAGGTTCTACGGTCCTCTGGGACAATGGGTCCTAGGGACTGTTTGCGATGGAAACTGCGGCATTGACCTTATGGCGATGATGTTGCAGAAACCGCAAAAAGCCGAGACGCGCAAATGGCTTCGGGAGGAACTGTACGATTTCGGGGTGCGCCGCTGGGACGAACCGTGGTTGCACGACATGCTCGTTGTCACGCAGGAACTAACCTTGGAGGAGGTGCGGGCGTGCCGCAGTTGCGGGGCCAGCGGCCCTGCTGGACCCATGGTCCTGCACGACTCCGAGGGCGAGGGCGAACCAGCAGAGGCGCCGAGAGAGGCGAGCGCGCCACGCCCCGCTCTCATTGCGGCGTTAGAGTGGCAGACGGGCGTGCAGGACATGGGTATATTGCTTGCCATGGCTGAGGCTATGCCCGAGGCGTTGCAGGAGGAGCAGATCAGGGCGCACGCACTGGCCAGCGCACGCCCTAAACCCGAAGTTGCGGAACAGAAGCGGCGCGTGTGCCCGCACATGCTCAGAGACCGCGAACTGGTTTGCAAAGAACTGGAGGCGCACGCACGCAGTTGTGGTGGGATGGGCGAGGGCGTTCTGCCACGGAATTCAATCGCGTCTTTTTGCGGGCGGTTCACGTGGCCGAAGGGCATGGGGGTCGTCCAGCAGCGCCAGGCCGTCTCAAAGTGGTTTCAAAACTGGCGCACACAAGGTGGACATGGCACGGCGGGCGTGCATGGCCGACGCCGCGCGCGGGGCAACCAAGGGCGCCCGAACAAGGCTCATGGCTGGAAGCCGCTCTGTACGAGTGGTGGTCCCACATGAGGTACTCCGTGGACTGGAAGGCGGTGGCCAAGCGAACCGCAGTTGCGGAGGAGAGGCCCAAGCTGTTGGCCAGGTTCTCCCAATCCCTGCTGGTTACGAAGGCGAAGCAACTCGTCGCGGACTACTGCGTGGAGACAATGAAGCGGGGAGGCAAACCGATGGTGCCGCAGTTGCGGCCTCGGTGGTGGGTGAAGTGGCGGCGCTCCTACAGCCTGAGCATGAAGAAGCCGAACCGCAAGTACAAGGTGCCAAAATGGTTGCTCCAATCTCGTTTTGAGACTATGATCTTGAACGTGGCCAGGGTCCGCGCAGCTGCAGAGGAGCTTCTGGGGTACGACCCGCACATCCTGAACTGGGACCAGTCGCCCTTTCACCACAACGAGTCGTCGTCGGCCTCGAAGCCGACCTTGGCTGTGAAGGGTGGCATTGTCCCGCTTGTCGAGGCGAATGACGACAGCAGGGCTCGGTGGACAGCGAACCTGACGGTGTCGAGCGACGCGGAGGACATCCGCAGATGCGGACCACCGCCGGCGGAGCTAATGTTCAAGGGGGGATCTGTCATCGCTGAGGGCTTGGCCGCACATGCCCGCAGTCGCGGCTATCCGTCTTGGGTGAGCACGGCGACGTCCGAGAAGGGGTCCTACCGCGCAGACGACGTTGTATCATCCTTGCAGCGGCACTTGCGGGCCTGGCCCGACGACCCGCAGTTGCGGGGAAAGTGGCGCATCCTCATGGCCGACGACCATTCCCCGCACAAAGCAGACGCTGCGCGGAGACTCGCCTGGCAGCGCGGCTACGTGCTGATCATTCACGGCGGGGGGACGACCGCAGTTGCGCAGCCCGTGGACACGGACTTGAACCAGCACGTGAAGCGCCGGTACATTGCCCTCGAGACCAAAGCGCTGGTGCAGCAAATGGAGTTGGGGAAGCACGTGCCGCAGTTGCGGCGTTCCGATTGCGCCGACTTGATGCTGTCAGTGTTGGAGGATGTGCAGTTGCACTTGGACGCCGCGAAAGGTTTCCTGAAAGTGGGAATTCGAGCGCCCTTCGACAAGTCAGGAGATCTCGAGATTTGCCGAGAAGCGGCGGAACTCTGGGAAGCAGGGGGGCTGCGAGCAAAAGTGGACACCGCAGTCGCGGAGGTGAGGGAAGAATGCGAGCAGAAAAGTTTGAAATGGTCCTACAATGACGTGCTGCGTCTCATACACGAATACGAGAAACACGACGCCACAGATTCCGTGTTGGAGAAGCTCGGCGACGAAGCGCTAGGCCAGGAGCCAGGCACGAGGAGGGCGATGAGGAGGGCGGGGAGGAGGAGGAGGAGGAGGTGCACGAGGAGCACGAGGAGGACGAAGAGCAAGAGGAGGCCTCGTGGGCCGAGGCTCTTGCGGAACAGTGCGATGCCGCAGTTGCGGCACCTGGGCCTCAAGGATCCTCGGTATCCATGGGCTGCGTGGTCGACGCAGAGGCGGCCGAGCAGGTGGCAGTGGCGACGTCCTTGGCAGAAACGCTCCGCGAGGCGGAAGATATGCTGCGCCAAGTGGGCATGGAGAAACTAGCGCAGGATTGCCGACAGCAACGACACAAACAAAAGAAGCGGTTGAGAGAGCTGGCGCGGGAGGACAACGAGGTCCTACGAGCGTTGACTGCACAGCGAGACCACGAAGCCGCAGTGGTGGCGAAAAAGCGGCGCCTGGCTCTGGAAGCGAACGACAGGACGAAGGCGTTGCACGATCTCAAGAAGCAGATTCGAGAGGCCGAGGCCGCCTTGAGGGCAATGAAGGAGGCCGCAGTTGCGGTGGAAACGGCTTTGGCTAACAAACACGCCCTAGCGCAGTGGAATCCCGAGGAGTTCAAGATCAAGAAAAACAGGATGGCAGCTCTGGATCGCCTGGCTCGCGGAAAAGGCGTCCTCTCAGTCGAGCAGAGGGGGGAGTGGGCATGGTTCAAGACGCATTGGGACGAGGAGATGTGCAAGCAGCACAAGGAGCAATGGCCGCTCACGTTTGCTGGGTGGCTGCAAAAAGTCGCGAACGACGCGGCGTCTGGGAACCGTTCGGCGCTGTCGCAGTTCGTGCATTCGGAAACAGTGAGAACCCGGGGAGGGCAAAAAAAAACAAAAAAAAAAAAAAAAAAAAAAAAAAAACAAAAAAAAAAAAAAAAAAAAAAAAAAAAAAGCAAAAAACACAAAAAATAAAAAAAAAAAAAAAAAAAAAAAAAAAAAAAAAAAAAAAAAATAACAAAAAAAAAAATTAAAAAAAATGGCGCTGGTAATCCCAGCCCCTAGCGTGATGCAGGCCGCAGGTGGGACCCATGCTAAAGGTCCAAGAGGGAAGTTGTTGTGAATAGCGGCTAGTTTATTCCTTTTTTTCCGCGCGGGCAGGAGATGAGTCCTCCTCGATTCTCCAGGTCTTCCTGCTGCTGTGAAAATAATCCTTTCACAGTCCCTTGCAATCGTCGCCCTCCTTCTGCTTCTCCGCCAGTCTATTTGTTGTTCTTTCGGTTCCTTTGAGTCCTCGCCCTCCTTCTGCCACTCCTCGAATCCTCTTTGTCTCCTCCCTCCATCCGACCCCATGCCCATTCGCGATCCATTTCCGTAGCCACCGTGGCTCGAGGTGGCGCGCGCGAAGACGCAAGCATGTGGCCGCCCGCGCGCCCGAGCGCATCCTCAGGGAGTATGGACCGTGGACCTCGATTTGCCAGAACGGTGTTCATCCACAACGCTGAGGAGGAGGAGGGAGGCAAAGACGAGGAAGCCGCAGTTGCGGATGATGACGACGACCAGCGGACGCAAGATGGCGACAGCACCGTCGCGTCCTCGGCTGCCTCCGCTGACGAGGCTGAGTCCCGGGGAGGTGCGGGAGCCGCAGGTGCGGCAGCACATGACTCCTACATGCCGAGAGTGTTGTCGTCGCGGAGACCCTGGAAACGGGTGCCCATCATCGAGACAAGCAATCTGTCGGAAAAACAAAGAGATCTTGTCGACGCATGGGAGGAGAAAACGGAGTTCGAAGCGGGACGGGTCGGCTTCTACGTGGCCAACTTCGGAGGGACTGCAGCTAGACCCACGCAACGCGCGGACGAGTGGGCGCAGCTCCGCGCGAACCCTGCCCAGATCATCGCCCTCTGCGATTGCGACGACGAGACCTGCGCGGTACTCAGTGGGGAGCACGACGCGAGGGACAGTGCAGCCGCAGTTGCGGACGATAGGTTTCGGAGTCGGACTCAATACAACTACATGTGCGTTAAGGGCGGCGAGCCATCAGGGACCCTCCTTGTTGGCATGAGGGACCGCAGTGGCGGCCACATTGAACACGTAGACTTTGCGAGACTCTTCCACAAGCAGGAGAAGTCCAAAACGAAGAAGAAGAAGAAACAGTCCGCAGTTGCGGAGGCTCCTGCGCCAAAGCTGCGCAACAAGTACTCCAGGGCGATGGTGGTGCGCGTCCACCTGGACCAGGCCGTGCCCCATTTGGGGGGCTCCTTCAACGTCATGGCGGTGCACGTCCACCACAGCTTGGCCAACCAAGACTGGGGCGTCACGAAGCTCCATGAGTTCTACAACTGGTTCGTCGCCTACGTCAGGGAATGGGACGTGAAGGTCTGCATGGGGGACTTCAACATGTGCATGTTCCAGCTTGTGTCCTGGCGCCGCAATTGCGGCCTGACTGTGGACGTCGCCGCGTGGACCCCCTGGAAGACAGCAGGCGGCCAGCCCAGGGCAGACAGCATGGCGATTTTGTTCATAAACTGTCCTGGGCAGTACAAGCTTCACCATGGCCTGAGTGTTCTGCACGACCGTGAGGGCGGATTCTTGACGACCCAGCTTGATCCGTCTTTCCCTGTCTTCGACTACACGAATGGCCCTGGGAAGATGCTTCAGACTTACGTGCCCAAGGCTGAGCCCGTTGAAAACAAGATGCGCGCCTTCCTGACGCCATCTGGCGATTCCTTGACCGCAGTTGCGGAGTTCGAGCAAAGGATGGCGCGCAGGGAACGCGACGATTGGGTGCGCCATCCCTTCAGAGTGAAGCAGGGCAACCTCGACGACAAGATATGGCATGGCGCCTTCGGCAGGGCGAGGCACGGAGCGCACTTCCCTCTGGTGGCTTTCACGCACAATACGCGCCGCAGGTCACCTGACAGACTCGCCGCGAGGTTGGAACGCAGGAAGGGCGGCAGGAAGGGCGGCAAGAAGGGCGGCAAGAAGGGCAGCTACGCGGACACCGCAGTTGCGGGGAAGGGCGTCCGACCCCAGATGGGAACCGCAGTTGCGGGGGGAGACGCTGGGGCTGAGCGAGCTGGGAACACGCCACCGCCGCAAGCTGCCAACGGCGACGATGCGACCCCTTCTTGTGCCGCAGTGGCGGCTGGGTCCTGGGACGCCAGCGGCAGCGGCGCATGGGAGGCGCGCAGTACCGCCACGAGATGGCAGGGCTGGTCCTGGTGGGACTGGAGCTCGAGCGAATGGGGCGCTGATGGCGCGCAGTGGTGGCCCTCTGATCATGCCGCAGTTGCGGACAATGCCCCCGAGGGCTCGCCTCCTCAGCGTGAAGTCGAGTGGGGCTCGAGCGGGCGACCTGCCGAGCGCCCTCCGCGGAGCTTCGAGGGGCAGCGTTGGTGATGGCCGCAGTTGCGGGCAAGTGGAGCATGATGTTGATTGCCGCAGTTGCGGACAGTGTACGCTGGAAAAATCATCATCATCATCAATCATAATCATCATCATATCATAATATCATACGTTCAAAGCAGTGCCGGGGCACTGCTTTGAACGCGTTCAAAGCAGTGCCGGGGCACTGCTTTCGATCGTCGCCTCGTCGCCGTTATAAGGGCTTTTGGATTACGGGTTTTCCGCGTTACTGGAAATATTGCCCCCAGCCCATTTTGTGGCGGAGGTCCAGAAGAGCCCGTGAAACAGGTTCCGCTGACGGCCTGCAGTTGAAATCGAATAAAGGTTTTTTTGTGATGGCGGTATAATAATTTTATGTTTCACGTAAGTTCGCCTGCTGCTGGATCGTGTGCGTTTTCTGTATGATAGTCCATAACGTAAACGCCCAGACGGCCTTGTCCACACTCCAGTAGGGTCATCCATAGCTTAGCATTGAGACCGCTAACGAAGCACAGCAAGTAGAGAACCATTTCTTTGTGATGCGCGCAGTTGGGTGGGCACGAGCAGGAATGCGTGGCCTCACCATGTAGACGAGAGTGCTTCATGGACGCCTTGGTATTCACCAGCCGCGCCCACCTCCTGTGTGTCCTCGACCCTTGGGGTGGGACCTGCCGCGGCCCCTCCCCGTCGGAGGGTTGCCGTACTTGCCGCTTTTCCCGCCATGTTTGCCCTTGGCATTGCTGTTGCCCTTGGGCATTGCGTAATTGTCGTAGCTCTTGCCACGCGTGTCCTTCATGCACTTCCCTTTTCCAATCTTCCCACCTTGCGTCGCTCTGGCCCATGGACTTCCCTCCTTTGCTGCTCCTCCTCCTCCTCCTCCTCCTCCTCCTCCTACCACTACCACTACCACTACCACTACCACTACCACTACCACTACCACTACGACCACTACTACTACTACTACTACTACTACTACTACTACTACTACTACTACTACTACTACTACTACTACTACTACTACTACTACTACTACTACTACCTATTATTATTATTACTAATACTACCACCACCACTACCACTACGACTACTACTACTACCACCAATACTACTACTACTACTACTACTACTACTACTACTACTACTACTACTTATACTATTACTACTACTACTACTACTATTACTACTTCTACTACTACTACTACTACTACTACTACTACTACTACTACTACTACTACTACTACTACCTACTTCTATCCTTATTCCTTATTAGAATATACTCCTACTCCCCCCTCAGGCCGGCCGATAGGGGCCGCATCCGGGTGGTCCCATCCTAACCTGTAAAAAACAATACAAAATCAACATTTTTCTTATTTTTTCCTCTCGACATGGACGTCCTGTCGTCCACGGCGATAATCCATTGCAAAAAACACCACAAAGAGCACACGCGCGCGTTCATGTCAGAATCCTACCGAACACCGTGTGTTTGCAAGCATTTCATCATAAAAACATCAAAAACCCAATGCTTTTTCACAAAAAACTTCAAATTTCCTGCCCGGGCTCTCTTGCTGAAATCATAGGAAAACCATAGGAATCTTAAGAATTCTGCCAAATCCAGCGATTTCACGTCATCGCGCGGTGCACTCGCGATGCTCTGTCATGCACCCAGGCCGCGAATCCTGTGCAAAAAATACCACGCGGGCGACATGCGCGCGCGTCGCCGCGAGCGCATGCTCAAATCCTTCTAGAGTCGTCGCCGTCATTGGCACCGTCGCATGGACGTCCTGTCGTCCACGTCGCAAAATGCATGGCAGGAATGGGACGCGGCGCACACCCCGCGCCCGCCCATCCAATCCGTCCCATTCTAATCTGCAAAAGACAATACACAGTTTTGTTTTTCTTGTCAACATGGTCGTGCTGTCGTCACGTCGCAAAATGCGTGGCAGGAATGGGACGCGGCGCACACCCCGCGCGAAGGGGTGACATGGTACTACTACTACCACTACCACTACCACTACCAACACCACTACCACTGGTACTACTACTCCTGCCTCTTGGGGCCTCCTGGGCCCCCTTGGGGTGTCCTGTCAGACCGTCGGGCTTCCTCCGGCCACCTCTGGCTTCCTGCGGTGTACCGGGCCATTCTCGACTCGTCTGGCAATGCGTGCGCGGCATTCAACACGCGCTCGCCAGTTCCCGTCGGCAACCGCCATCGCGGCCGCATCAGCTGTACCAAACCGGCTGGCCGGTGTGACTTCGGCCCCCAGTTGTGCCAGCTTTGCTTCTTATGTTGTGGGAGGGCGGGTGGGACTGGGCATGCCATGCTTGACTCGCTCGAGCTGGCTAGCTTGACTCTTACTCCTACTCCTACTCCTACTCCTGATCCTGCTCCTGCTCCTGCTCACACTCCTACTCCTACTCCTACTCCTACTCCTACTACTCCTACTACTACTACTACTACTCCTACTCCTACTCCTACTCCTACTCCTACCCTTCCTCCCCCCCTCCTCCTCCTCCTCCTCGTCCTCCTCCTGCTCCTCCTCCTCCTCGTCCTCCTCCTCCTTCTCCCCCTCCTCCTCCGCCCCCTGCTCCTCCTCCTCCTCCTCCTTCTCCCCCTCCTCCCCCTCCTCCCTCCCCTCCCTCCCCTCACCAGTCTCACCCCCCCCCCGCCCGCCACCGAGGAGTGCCGCCACTGCCACCTCTGCCCCCCGGGCGAGATCGCGGCCCGGAAGCGGCGCGCGGCCGCGGGCGCCGCGGCGCGTCGCGATCCCAACGCTTGGCGCGCGGCGGGCTGGGCCTCCGCCCCCGGCGGCGCGATGGCGGCCTGATGTCGCGGCGCACGGCGGTCGGTGGGGCGTCGGGCCCATCCCGGCGCCGAACGAGGGGGGGAAGTGGGAAGGAGGAAACCTTCTCGGATGGTGGTGGGGCTTCTCAGAGGCCCCCCGGTCTTCTGAGAAGTTCTCTGCGTCTCTGGGGAAGGCTTAGAACACTTCCCAGAAGGAAGGAGCGCTCCCGAGCCTTTTGAGAAGGCCCGCCCCTTCTCGCTTCCCCCCTGGGCGCGCCGCCGACCATCCTTCAGTGGAGGAGGAGGAGGAGAAGGAGGAGAAGGAGAAGGAGGAGAAGGAAAAGCTGGTGCCGCGGCTTGTCCTGTAGAGCCTTTGTGGCCAGGGCTGGATTCTCCTCGAAGTCTTGGTCAGAAGGCGCCCCGTGAGAGGTCTGCGGAGAGAGAGTAGCGGTATCGGCACCTTTCTGTTCCCCCAATCCTCCCCCCCCCCACCGACCCTCCATCTGAAGAGCGATCTGTCGCCGCGCCGTCTGTTTCGACCCGCGGTCCTACGCCTTGGGGAGGGCGCCGCGGCCACCAGGGCAAACGCCGCTTCGGGCGCGGGACTTGCCGTGGGGTCTGCCGCGCCCCCCCCCCCCTCCCCTGACCTCCCCTCTGAAGAGCGGTCTAGAGAGGCCCTGCCAGACAAGCAGCCAGCACTCTAGGCACTCCACTTGTCGTGCAGGCGCGGCGGCGAATGCACCACCGCCGGGCCTCCACGGGCCCAGACTTTGGCGCACACTGGCCTCCCAGCCCTGGTCGGGGGCCGACGTTCACGGCCAGCGGGATCCCAACCCCTCATTCGTGGAGAGTCAACAGACTTACACACAGCAAGCTCTCCGCGGTAGCGACGCCAGGACCCAAGTTCACTATACACCCGAGACGCATGTGGGCTTTCGTTTAAAGTGTATGGGGACCTGCTAGGAACCACTCTGCGTTGCCCCAATGCTGTGAGAAGCAAGGAAGAAGTGGATGGGGCGCCCAGGTTTTACTCCTCCGCCTCCTAATGCTCATCCTGTTCCTCGTGCCGTTCCTGCTCATGGCTGTCCTCGCTGGATCCAATCAGGCTTCTGTGCACCCAAGTTGCTGGACGCCTCCTGCACGTCCGAATTCGTCATGTGGACGGGGCACAAAGACCTCCGTCCCATGTAGTCGAATGGTTGACCGCAACGCGCAGCGCGATCAAGCCGCAGGCCTCTGGGAGCAAACGTAAGCTTGCATCCCGTGTAAAGCTGAAGCGCGCTGTGCCCCGCGCGCGATGCACTCGTCATGTTTCGAGAGGGCCGTCCACCCGTTCTCTCAGCAATGTACAGTGGCCTTGGCTCGTGCGCAGCACTCCCTGCCAGGAAGAGAGGTACCTCAGCAATCTCCGCAGAGGTGCAGAGCTGGGATCTCGCCACCCCCAGAATTAATGCACGACCAGGGGCAGCCTGGGATCATCACTCTCATGAGCAGTCGCTGGGGTTCTGTGTCTTTGGTGTAGAACTGCACCACTTCTGGTGCTCACCAGCCTGCTGCTCTGAGGCCTTACAGCTGCCCAGAAGCAAAGACTGGCTTGCAGTCCCGCTCAGACTCATCGCTTTTGCACGGTGTCTCGAACTACAGTCGAGGCATTGCTGGCGTTGCATGAACACCTGTTTGTTCCTCCTCCTGTTCCTCTGGCGGCCGCTGCGCCTTGTCCTTCTGCTGCTTGCTTCCGCCGCTGCCGCTGATCGTCATCTTTCGAGGCAGCTTGTTTTTCTCTGTTGAGTTGTCGTTGAGCCGCGTGAGCACTCAGTAACAGCAGAGGTACCCGTCCCTACTGGTCTGCACGGTAAGCTGTGTTATTTACCCTCACCCCTAGCATGGGAACACCATGGTGTGCCCTGCATCCACGAAAGGACAATATCTTCCGAGGCACACGTGGTTGTATGGATGCCCCTTTCGCCCGAGAACATGGGTTACACAATGACGTTCGCCTTGGATTGGCAGTCGCTCTGGCATGATCCTCGCCCTCGTGCCCAACTCGCACCTGCGTCCTGCTGACAGCTCGAGGTATCGTAGTGAGCGTACTCATGGCGAATCGGCACTCGCAGTGTCTGGCCGTCTCGTCGCTGTTCTGCTCCGCATGGAGGCCGGGCAGTTCCAGTCTCACTGGTTTCACCCTTTCTTCAGCGAGCGAAGTGATTGCGGTGCGCTACTTACTTCATTGCCTGGTCGGCGGACGCAAAGTCAGGCCAGCAAGCACATGCTCGCACATGTGTCTTTGCAAGCTTTACTTCTTGCGACGGCTTTACGGCCGCTGCCGCCGACCTTGAAGGGGGACGACGACGACGACGACGACGACGACGACGACGACGACGACGACGACGACGACGACGACGACGACGACGACGACGACGACGGCGACGGCGACGGCGACGGCGACGGCGACGGCGACGACCACGACGACGACGATGACGACGACAGCGATGATGACGACGACGACGCTGACGCTCCGGAGGCGAAACCTTCCCCCAGGGAGGGGTGCTCCCTCCGTGGGGGGGTCACATCCCCGGGGCCCCCCCCCAACCACCGAGGGATCAGAGGGATGGGGCTCCCCTTCGACCCGACGACGACGTTGCTCGATTTCCCTCTGGCTGGAATGCTTGAGGGGGCGGGGCGACGACGACGACGACGAGGACGACTCAAACGGAAAAGTCTTCACACACGACGACAGGGTCGGCGCATTTCGGTCGTTCGGACGATCGTTGAATGCTTCCCTCGTTCTATCGTTCGTCCGCTCGTTCGCTCGCTCAGTCGTTCCCTCTTGCGAGCGCTTGTTCGTTCTCGTGTGCGGTGCCTCGCTCGCTTTTTCGCTTGATCCCTCGCGGGTCCGAAGCAGGGGGGCCGTATGGACACTCCGTACGAACGAGGCTCATGCGTGGTAAACCCCTCCGCGAGCTCGAGAGCAAGGCAGCCCCGCTTCGAAACGTCGCCCGCTCGTCTGTCACAAGGCCCCTCCCCCTCAGGGAGGCCCTCGAGCTCGAGGGACGGGGCCAGCCGCGAAACCGTGTTCGACCTCATGTGCGAACAGGGTACGCGCGCGGGCCCCACCCCGGGGGCTCGAGAGAGTGGCGGCGGCCGCCTCGAAACTTCGTTCGCGCGTTCGCGCGATCGGCATGCGCGTGCGGGACACCCGCCCAGCCTGGAGGCGAGAAGGATGAGAGCCCCACACCTCAACGACGAAGTCGGCACGACACGAACCTGCCGTACGTGCGTGCCCCCCCCAATTCACCCTGGAGCTCAAAGTTGTGTGCTTCTGCCGTGGGTCCTGGAGCCCTCGACCATCTCCTCGGGAGGTGTTTCGCCACCCGGGAAGTTCTTTCATGGTTTTTAAGGGCGCCTTGGGCCCGAAGAACCCCCCCCGCGCCAAGATCGGAACCAAGGCTCGACAAAAAAGTCTTTCTGGCAATCTCGTGGACCGTTTTCGTTTTCTGTTCGTTTCCATGTTGTTTTCGTTCGGAGGCCCACCATTGACCAATCGCGACTTCGGATTTGCGCCGAAAACGCTGTTGCGCTGTTTTGGGCCATCGGTCGGGCCGCGTTCTCCTCCAGCAGCGCCTCGGCACGAAACCAGCAGAATGTGCAACACGCTGCTCTCTGGCCGACCTCTGACTGGAACCGAGGCAGCCGGGAGTGTCGACCAGATCACGCCGCCCGAGGTCGGGGCCCCGCCGCCTCGTCCCGAGCCTCCTCGCCGCGCCGCTGCCGTTCTTTCGGGGGCCGCCCCCGGGCAGGCCCGCGGGCCACCGCCGCCCGCGTCCGGCCCGGGGGGGGGGGTCCGTGCGCCGATGGCGCTGGCGGCCCCGGCCGCGGCCGCGGCGGCGCCGCGGCGGGGAGTCGGGCGGCCCGCTGGCGCCCCGCGGAGCGCCCAGGACCGATCCCTCCAGCCAGGCCCTCGGGGAGGGGCGAGGGTGGGACCTGTCCTCTCCTCGCCCCACGGTCCTCGCTCGAGCTCGTTCGGTAGCAACTCATGGGAGCCTTGCATGTCCTCGACATTCCGTCTTCGGAGTGCCCTCGCGTGCGCTAGCGTCGGGTAGGTAATCAATGAAGAACCGCAGATCTAGCGTCGATTAGCGTCGATTCAGCGTCGATTAGCGAGCCAGCACAAGATGACAAGGCAGGCCCCCATGAGTTTCCACAGCTCGGCACCAGCTGTAGATGACCCCGCAGCAGGGCGGGCTGATCATTATGGCGTTCCTTTGTGCCGGCCAGCTGTGCCGTAGCAGTGTGTTGTCCTGCGTGCTCCGTGCGTTCGCGAACGCCTGGTGCACCACGCGCGGATTTCGAGGTCCGACACATCGATGTCATTGCTATTGCGATGTCAGCGCTGTATATTTGCCATGGGGGGGCGACACACTTTTTCACATGCTCGAATGTCGGGCTTTGATTGCTGGCATCGCCCAGTTTCTCCCGCTCCTTCCCTCCTTCTTTGGTGCTTCTTGCCTTGAGGGAGCTTGCATCTTCATACTTTTTCAGTGAGCGAAAACGAGCTGGCATCGCTAGCGCTGTTCTATCACCTCGCATGCGCCACCTACCACCGGTTCAAATATCGTGGTGGGCCTCCGAGCCCTCGACAGCGTGCAGTCTTCGAC